>JAUCMS010000052.1:1568188-1612540 GCA_032357445.1 Enteromius radiatus | reverse complement strand
ATATATTATGTAAAGAAAAACTTTTATTTTGGATGCGATTAATCGCGATTAATCATTGCCCAGCACTAATATAAATATATACATAACATGCAGAAAATTAAAAAAAAATGTATTTGATAAAATGGTTATTTTAAATATATACATACAAACACACACACAGACAGATAGATAGATACATATGTAGATATATTTATATATTTTTAAACTATTTTTATCTTTAATCTTCTACATTTGTGTACACACAAATTATCAGTAATTCAATGTTAAATTCTAAGAAATATTTTTGTTGTCATTTTTTTGGGCCCAAAGAAAAATTACTTTTACTTAAAAGGAGCTTAATCTATATTACGTTTCCCTTTTCAATTCATATAAAGCTCTTTCTGATATTCACAGCTGCATACATTCACAAAAATAGTCATTTGCTCTAGAAACGCAGCAGTAGCGCTTATTGCTCCACTCGAGCTCATTAAAATTCTGTTTTCAAATTAGCGCTTAAGCACATGTAGTTTATTGAATGAAACCTCATATAAAGTTCACAGTCCTTCCTTAATGGAATTATGCATTACAGAACCAGCAGACGTCCTTCGGGACATTAACAGGATGTTCCCTGAGAAAAGGTACTAATTTGAAAGCAGATGAAGATTGTAATTCACAGATGTTGGTCATGTGGCTTTTATTCCCTGATAATTAAAGTTGGGAGTGCTGAGGTTTATTATGAGCGGTGGTAAATCCTACACGTTTAAAGATTGTAAGTGTGGCGTTAGAGCATTGATTTGTTCAGTAATCAACACCGAAGTGATTTGAATCGTTTGTCACTCACTGATTCACTTCAGCAGTATTTCAGCAATAATTGCCCTTCTTTCATAAACGTCCAGCTCCAATAGAAGTTGACAGCGGGACAGCTAGACACCGTTCCAGTCTGATAGCTCAACCATCTTCATATCTCTTTCAATTACCCTCACTATTTTATCTGACTGGTGGTAGTGGTTAAAGATCTGGCTTTTAAGCCCCATTAGGATTGATTCATGAAGTATCATCCCTGTACCGTTAAACAAGGCGCTTAACCCTGAGCTGTCGTAGATGGAGTCGTCCTTGTACACTCATGGCCAAAAATATTGGCATTTTTCTTGAGTAATTCATCCACACACACATCTCCTTGATGCAGTGAACCAAACCCCCACAGATAATAGTCTGGACAATATTATCGACACTTTTGATTTAACGTTCGGTTGCCCCAGCCTTTGGACTTTAACTGCTATGAAACACTTCCCAGAAACACCAGAGACTGACATTTTTATTCGGTAAATGCTCCATATTTAAAGGACCACTGTTTTCAGGTCTCTTCATTAATATTCAGTTGGATATAGATCTGGATTAATTGCGTGCCACTTTGGAAAAGGCCAATGATTCGTTTTAAAGCATACAGCATGATGAAGCCCAGATGCACCTTTTCTGTGTTGATTTTGGGGGGCAATATGGAAAACTGCATGGCAAATATGGGATATGAATACATTTTTCAGTCATAGCTGAGAGCTCTTGTTTATTGGATGGTGAAAGCATGATCAAATTTGCCTAAATATTAGATGATAGATTAGATTATAGTCACCCTCTTTTGCATTTTATTATTCAAGTTAGTAAAATGAATAGATTTGATAGGATGAATAAATATTATACTTCTAAATAATAATTTATATTCTGGATGTTGGTGAATTTGTAGTGAACATAAAGCTCATGACACATGTGTTTATACGTAGGGCCTAAACTATACTTATTTAGAATATTACAGCCTTTAAAGCAATAATATTCATAAGAAAATGGGCAAGAATCCCCAGTTATAGTGATTTGTTTGATTTAGTTTTTAAAGTACAGTCTATGGAAATGAAATTAAAAGTAAAAGTGTATATTTTTAAAAGATATGGGCACCTCTAAAATCAAAGTTTGTATTACTTTATATAATCCTCTCTCTTAATTTATTTATTTTATCATTTTAATTTATTATTAATTGAGGTTTAAAAGTACTATTTGAATCACTTAATAGAAATTAGATGTCATAAGAGTTGTGACATAAATAGGACTTGTTCTTTTTTTTCTCCATTTTTTATATGTAAAAGTGTTGATGTACACTGTAAAAAATGACTGTGTAAAACGGTTAATTCCTGTAAAATTTAAACTGCATTCCCAGAATTCCCTGCATTGCATTTCTAATTGTATTTGAATTTGATGTTTTTTCTTTGAAATTGAAACTGTTTCTTATCAGTTATGTTTATTAGGGTTGAATGTTACATCTAAAGTTGTTAAATTAATGTTTATTGCATATTTGAGTGTCACCATGATGGTGTTCGGTGTTTGTGTGAATGACACTGAGCACCTTTTATATATGTTTACATGGTGGGCTTTGGTTCATCATGTGACTTTCTCGTCACCTAATAGATTGGTATGTTAATATTATATCAGTTAATGAAATTATGGTATCTAACTGTAAATTTACTTAAAACCATAAAACCTAATGCGTTGTTACCATTTTTCTTACGGTTGAATTCCCGGCAACCACAGGTGTAGTTTTTTTACCGTAAATTTGACAGATTTTTTATTTACAGTTTATGTAATTGTTGTTATTTTCTTTTACTTTTTTCTTAATGTGTTAGTGGTGGGTATTACCACAAAATGAAAAAAAATTAAAGAAAGAAAACATTGAAGGGAAAATAATAGGTAAAAAAATAAATAATAATAATTACTTGTATTAGTATTATTATATTAAATATGTTTTTGAAATGAAGACATAATGAATGATTTTTAGTCAAAGTAAATGTGAAAAAAGCTTCTGTTAACCAAATTGTAAGGAAAAGTTTCACTTCGACTTCTTGAGTTTGATTTATTCCTATAAGCTTTGATTTGACAAGTTGTTGTTGTGCAAACTTTCGGGTGAGAAAGTTAGAGAACCGATCATTTAAGTTGAGATGAATTTTGGCAGGCAGTTTTGCACTCCTCAGATGATCAAAATTAAATGACCAAAACTCATGTTTTCCATCTAAAATATTATCTCAGAAACTGACCTCTCAGGAATAAGATAACGATCTTAGTTTATGCTGTAATGTATCTACAACACATAAAAAACTGGCAGATTTTTGAAGTTCTTGCAGTTTTGCCTCTGAAAGATAAATGAATCCATGAGATTTAATGATCCTAGACGGGGGAATATTGACTCTGGCTCCAGTGTAACTGGGAGAAAATTAGCCGCCGCTGAGAGACCTAGCTCTCATCTACAGTTATATCAGTGTGCGGTGAAACATGTTACCTGAGTGAGAAATGGAGATAGCTAGTCTAGTAAATAAACACAAGAATGGGAACACAGCTGGAATATTATCGAATTATGATCAGTCTTTGACTGTGATATACAGCTACTAAGCAGCTGCAAATTTTATTGATTCGAAGATTCATTTAATGTCTTTTCAGCTCTAATGAGCTCATGAACCAGTTTCATTTCTGTCAACGTAAATGAGCTAGATGGACTTTCTAATTAGTTCTTCTTAGCATGAAATAATGATGGGTGAAAATGGTGAGGTCAGATTTTTGAAAAACACTTATATTTGTCAAGCAAGCAAACTACAATATATCCACAAGACAGACCATTTTTTTTGCCATTTTGTTTTGTTATGCCTATGAAATATTCTGTATTTATTTCTTCTGGATGGACATAAATTCTGGGCATGATGTTTATGGGTGTTTTGTGCAGTTTTCTTGCAATGCCGTTTTCCACACTAGTTTATTATTCAGGCATTTTATAAATGGCACATAAATGTCAAACACACTGTAGATAGTTGCATTAAATGTTGGTCTGATAATTTCTATATTTCTAAGTGGCTGGTTCTTTGTTATTCTTTTATTTCTTCAGGTCATAAAAAAGGGTTTATAAATCCTAATTCACCCTTCCACAAATTAAGATCTTAATATCTTAAATCAGAGCAGAAAGCCTTAAACTGATAAAGTCGTTGGCGTTAAATTTGACATGCACTGCAATAAACACATACATAAATAAATAGGAAAAAAATTGAATTGTGAATGAAGTCTTGTTTTTTGAGAAGTTAAAAGGAAAAAAACTAGTATCTGTAAATGGGATATCAACACGTTTGATTAAAAGTCTATTTTTGTTCTTTCTAAACCTATTTTGATCAGTTTCAAAAACAGCATTTTAATAATTTCACAGAAAACAACTCTTCTCAAGACTTTTGCTTCTGAAGTAAATCAATTTTTAGTATTAGAAATAGAATAATATTTAGAAATTTGCACTGTAAAATAACAAAAATACCAAGGATGAACGTCTTATATTTATTTATTCATTGAAAAATGAGTAGAAAAGTGAAATCGAGATTGGAAGTTGTGTTTGGAAAGGTTGACAACATTGATGCAATTTAATCCCAGAATTTGACTTTTTCTGAAGGTCTTTAAAAAGCGACAGAAACTCTATTTATGTAGATCATCAGAAAGTCCAGTGGCTGATTAAAAGCATGATAAACTGGGTTGGTTATTCTGGGGCTGCTCAGATGTATTTGCAAGCAAACAAGGGCAGAATGTAATCTTCAGAAACTGATTTTCAGTGATTTATAGTTCGAGATGATGTTGTTTCCCAGAATGCCCTTGTGTTGTGTTTGAAGACTCTTCAGCTATTTACCAGATGCATTTCTTGATCAGATGAGTATTGCTCTGATGGCGTTCAGTCCCTCTCAGCTGGAGCTGATAATGTCACTGATGCCTGAAATTAATCTTTTATAGGTCATATTTATGGTTATTTTATTTCAGGAAGGCGAGGAAGATATGGAGCAAAGAGACATAATAAATTGCAAGCATAAACAGAGATTTAACTGGGCTTTTAAAGATTAAAATATATGAAGATATCTAGTGTAATTAATGCAAATGATGCTTTTTTTCCAATTTTATTTAAATTTCAACCATAATTTAAGTGAAAAGATCTGATTGTTTCTAATCCCAGATATTCAGAGAGATCTCTGGCCCCTTGCTGTACATATAGACTGTAATATATATCAATATAAAAGCACTTTACGATATCCTACAGGTGTCAGCGCAGGATTTTGTAGAAATAAAATCAGCTGTATCAGTTTTGCGTCCTGCATAACCACTAAACAACAGTTCATCTGATCTCAATTGAGTTGAGTGTATCTATTAAAGCCCATAAACATTGCACTAATATGTCCCATGAGAAGACTGTTGATATTAATGTGAAATAAACAACCGCGAAAGGCCCCCAAAGCATAAACGAAGTGTGATGAATGAATCTCTCGTGCGCTCCTAGTTGGTCATTTTTCTACTTTAATACAAGAAACATGTAAGCTTCTGGGTTTCCCGGTTTGAGGAATGCAAGGAGCAGGGACAAATGGATCTATATGCCTGCTGCAAATCCATCGACAGAATAATTTGAGCCGAGCGGGAGGGGCTGGGCGCTCTCACACAAAGAGGAAAGCAACAAGAATCTGCAGGCAGCCTCTCATAGTTGTTCTGTGCAAAAAAAATGAAGCCGGAGAAGAGAGAAGAGGTGAAGGATGAGAGCGAAAACTCAATCTGATCTGTTGAAGAGCAAGACGAATCAACCTGAGGATCCTTGGAGAAACTGCGCTGTGAGTGAGCTGTATTCGTCTTAATAAGCTTTGTTGGAACAGCTTGGTAACGAACAAACCTTTTTAGTTTTTTTCTTTGCATGGGCTGGCAGCGACGCAGAAGATCGAAGCTTAATGAATTGTTTAGGATGTGTCATCTGATTCATCAATCGCAGGATCACGTTTCTACCATGTGTTTTTGAAACTTTGCAGCTTGTGTTCAACAACACTATGGAGGATGGAGTGTCCAATCAGGAGGAAATAAACAAAGACTCTCTGATGGACGGCGCCAAGAGACGCAGCAGACGGCAAAGACTCACGATGACTTTAACCCGCAGCGCTAAGGACGCTACGACGGCATTTGTTCTCAGAACCAAAGTGCATGGGTTGAAACACGCATTCTCGCCGTACAAATCTAAAACCCAACGCTTGTTCTGGCTCCTGGCTATTTGTGTCTGCTTGGGGCTCCTCTTCACGTGGTCGTGGAATCGAATCCTTTATCTTCTTTCCTACCCAGCCGTGACCAAGATCTACATGGTTTGGTCTCAGAACATGACGTTTCCGGCCGTTACGTTCTGCAACCAGAACCTCCTCCGCGTGTCCAGCCTCACCAAAGCTGACCTCTACCACAGCGGCTACTGGATGGACATCATGCACCTGAATCACACGGTCAACCGCCAGAGCGTTTCCATGCTCAAACTCAGTCGGCACCGCGAGAGGATGCTGCATCTGCTGGACTTCTCCAGCTACAGCCCGCCTCCTGACTACCAGCTCAACACCACTGAGATGATTGACAGGCTTGGCCACCAGTTAGAAGACATGCTGCTGGACTGCAGGTTCCGGGGGGAAAACTGCACTTACAAGAACTTCACCCCTGTATGTAAACAGCACTTTGATCAACAGGTGTCTGATGCCACATTTGGATTTAACAATCATAAGCCAGTTAAGCAAGTCATAGTTGTAATTAATTGATTACGTGAATAAATCTAGCTGAGGGGCTTTTGTTGGGTTTCTGTGAATGCCTAGTTAAGTCTTATGGGAATTTCGCAGAGCAAGGTGTTAAAGTGGATTAGAGTCTATCAGAAGAGATCACAAAAAAACATTTCCGCTGATTTATGTGTGCATGGCTAAATCTTACAAAAACATGTCTAGGTTATGTCACCTATGTCACAAATTATATTTATTAATTTATTACATTTTTTCAACTATTTATATTTTGCATAAGCCTTGATAGAAAATTCTCTTTTCACATAGTTCCCATTTTTTCAATGACAGTAGATTATCTTTACTGTAATACATCATTTAAAATCAATCAATAACAAATAAATAGAGTATACTTAAACTGCTGCTTTGTTTAAATAATGTACACAAATATACAACATGAAAGCAAACAGTATATGATTCAATTAAATATAAATAAATTAATATATTTTGGATATCAATATAAAATATTGAATATGAGTTAAACTTGTGTTTTTATAATATACATATATTTTTATTGTATTATAACAAGGAAGGTTTATAATTCTTTTCATTTATTTATTATTAGTGCTGTCTAACAATTAATCATGATTAATCACATCCAAAATAAAAAACATTTTTTACATTTATATATGTATTTGTAATAATATATATATATATATATATATATATATGCACACACACTGTAAATATTTTCTGATTATTTACATGTATTTTTATATTTAATTTTAATATATAAACATAACATTTTTCTTAAATACATAATAAATATACGCAGTATACACACATATATTACCTTAACAACATTTATTTTTGATGCAGTTAATCACAATTAATAATTTGACATCACTTGTTGTTGTTTTATGCATAATGAAGAATCTTTTTGCCCAGATTCACCAGTGCATGTTTTTATTATTAAAATGTTCATTTCCAAACATTTATTTGCAAAATTGCTGGCTGCATTTGTCAACAGAATCAACATTTTTTTTTAATGTTCTCTTTTGTTTTGTAGAGACGTATTGCAGGTTTAGAGGACTGTTTGCAGAAACCCTGAGGCTGAAAATCTCAGTAACATCTACTGGCACAGAAACTGCACTCTGACAAATTTCTGTGTAGAAGACGCATGAATTATTAAAAAGCTCTGGGTGCTTTGCACAGATGTGCTTAAAACCTGCCTCCAGCAAAACTCCTTTGCTCAATATCTTGAACCTCTTTTTCTCCATTATCAGATGGAAAAGCAATCTACCTCTCATAATCCCCAAATCCCTTCCAGTGTTTAAGCGTATGAAATTGTACGCATAGCTAAAATCTGATGTGAAATCAACATGACTGCTTTCCACGAATCCGCGCTCACTTGCAGATTACATATGCACAAAGCTCTGAATCATCAGTCTAAATGAGTTCTCGCCTGGTGCGGCTGGTGCTTCCCTTCAGAATGAATGAAGTTAATTACTTGGGAAACTGGGAAGAGAGAGTATTGTTCGGAAACAATGTGCTCATTTGGTGTGTTTTGGTAAACCGTGAACTCGACACGGCAAACACAAATCCTCGGTGATGCATCGACATGCTGACAACAACGGTTCATTTCAGCTCCAAGCGCTTTCTTGAGATTTTGAGATAATCAATGCTAATCTTGCATCTCACTCGTCAGATGCTTGATAAGAACGTGGCGTAAGAGATTTTTTTGCTTATGTGTCTGTTTTTTAAAGGTCATGTGTACAAGTGCACTACTAAATAATATTTTCAAAATTTTTGTGCTTTTAAATTTCTGTGTAAAACATCGCGAGAATGCTGTTTGGAAGGTTGTCAGGGTGTTGCTGTGCAGTTGTTCGTGTTTGTTTGTGGTTGTTAGGGTGTTGCTTTGAAGTTGCTGAGGTATTCTGAGTATTTTAGGGTATTTTGCACGGTTGTCAGGGTGTTGCTATGTAGTTGTTGCTAAGAGTAGCATGACATATTTGTGTGTGGTAGTCAGGGTTGTTGTTTTGGAGTTGCTGCTGTACATCGTTCTGAGTATTTTAACGGGTTTGTATGCATTTGCTAGAGTATTCTGCACGGTTGTCAGGGTGTTGCTATGTAGTTGCTAAGAGGTTCTGAGTAGTATAACATGTTTGTATGTGGTAGTCCGGTAGTAATCTGTTTGCATGTGGTTGCTAGGGTTGCCATAGATCAAAAAAGGTAACTTTTTAAATGACTTCTGTTGTGAACTGGCACTATATTGCTAAAGTATTCTGAGTATATTAGGTTTGTATGAATTCGATGGAGAGTTCTGGGTGGTTGGCGGGGTATTGAGTAGTAGTATGTTTGTTTGTGGTTGCTAGGGTGTTGATAAGGTGTTTTGAATGTTTTAGTGAGCTTGGGCGTTCTGTGAGGTTGTCACTGTCTGGGTGTTGCTATGCAGGAACTATGGAATTCTAAGTAATTCAAAGGAATTTTGAGTAGAATAGCATGTTTGTTTGTGGTTGCTAGGGTGTTGCTTTGAAGTTACTAAGAGGTTCTGTTTGTTTGTGGTTGTTAGGCTGTTGCTAAAGTGTTCAGAGTATTTTATTGTGCTTGTATGCATTTGCTCGGGTGTTTGAGGTATTACGTTTTCACTGCCAGGATATTGCTATGCAGAAATTCTAAGTAAGTAGTTTTACATGTACAGTATAACATGTTTGTGGTCGTTTTTAAAGTTGCTAAAATATTCCGAGTATTTTAGCGGGTTTGTATGCATTTGCTACAGTGTTCTGCTAGGTTGTCAGGGTGTTGCTATGTAGTTATTTATTAGCATGAATGTTTGTGGTTGTTATGGGGTTGCTAAGGTATTCAGAGTAGTTAAGTGGGTTTGTGTGCATGTGCTACAGTGTTCTGTGAGGTTGCCTGCTATGCAGTTGCTAAGATACACTAAGTAGTATAGCATGTTTGTTTGTGTTTGCTAAGGTGTTGCTATGAAACCAAGGTATTCTCTGATCTCTGTAGTCTAATGTGTTTTTCTGCAGTTCCAAGGTGTTGCTAGGCAATTGCTAAGGTGTTCTGATTGGTTTGTGTTGTATAATTGTTAGTCTGTTATTTTGAATGAAAACTTTTATCCCATTTTTGGGATGGGCGAGTTGTCTGGGTTTGAGACCTCCCTCTGGCCAGCAACCAAATATGCTTATTAATTGCTTAATCATATTGCATGTAAGCACAAACTTGTGAACTCTCTCCTAATGAGCTGATGACTTGATGAATCAAGTGGGTTACATAAGGGAGACATACAAAATGTGCAGAGCAGTGCGTCCTGAGGACTGACTTATAGTAATCTGTACATAAAAGAACACCGAGCAGATGAATCACATATTCTTTCGGCACCGTCAGATGTCCTTTATCTTCAGCTGCCCGGTTTGCCCTTAATTATCCTGCTTTTATCCATCATTCTCTCGCTGAAACGCCTCGGAAGCCACGGGGATGAAGCAGGCAGAATGTAGCGCTAGTGTTTTGTGTGCTGTCGAGGTCGAGCTTGTATCATGAGCAGTGAGCGGGAGACAGTCCTTGTTGAAGCCCTGGAGCCTGAAGATCTCCCGCTCATTAGTGTCACAGCGGGGTCAGGAAACCATGACTGAGCTCATCACCGTTGCCACTGACTCTCGCTGGATCGCTGTCAAAACACTGCCAGGACTAGCGGATTCTAGCCAGCTATTATCTACAAAAGGATGAAGCCCGTTCTTTAAATTGCTGTCAGTTAGTTGGATTTCCTTTACAGTGAAAGTGTGTCGACATCAACAGTAATGTCACCTTTTTTTTTTTCTTGCTTTAAATACGTGAGGAATTGCGATCAGCATGTCATCCAATTTGATTAGGGGTCAGGAAGATTTTGAAAGAAGCCTCTTTTATTCTCACGTCTGCATTTATTTGGTCATAAATACAGTAAAAATGGCAACATTTGAAAAAATATAAATACAATTATATTGAAAATATATAAACTATTACTATTTTTATGCTTTGTGCACCCACAGATTTACACAAGATATGGGAAATGTTACACGTTCAACTCTGGTCTGGATGGAAACCCCTTGTTGACGACTTTAAAAGGCGGAACAGGAAACGGGCTGGAAATCATGCTGGATATTCAACAGGATGAGTACTTACCGGTTTGGGGTGACACAGGTGAGCAACATATATCAGTAAATCATATCTCATAGTTTATTTACTGCTGAAGACCCGCCATTTCGTTCATATTACTGAAGTGTTTCTTCAGTGATCGTATCAATTCAAAAGTTTCAGACAGAAAGTTGTGTCGTATCCGAACCTGGTGTTTTTAAATGACAGCTTATGACAATATGCATCATTCTAGGTTTGAAATGCTGCCACATTTTAAATAAGATACTAACCGTACAGGTTCCTGGGTTGAATTATGTTCCAAAAAGTAATATTTCAAAAAGACAAGATACATCATATCTGAAGGAACTGATATGCAGCATCGCACATTAGCATAATTCACCCATAAGTGGTCGTCCCAAAATGATTTCACTTGTGGTAGAACATTTAGATGCAGAGATAACAAGGTTAGGTCTTTTTCTTGCTCGTTTTTTTTACCGAGTACTCCTGCCCCATTACTGCTGCGTCAGACGCCTTGTTCATTTTCTGTGGCACGCTGCAATCTTTCAACATAATCATGCGCAGAAAATAAATACGAAGCGGAAAGAGTAACGAATGTCCAAGTGCAGTTTAATCAACTGTAGATGACATGCGGTCAGTGTTCAGAATTGATGTACTTGTATGCCAGTGAAGATTACGTATTTATAATCTATTAATCTTAGTCATTTTAATAGCTCTAGAGGAGACTTTTTATATCCGGAGGCAGTGACGAAACATGTATTGGCATTCTGGATAAAGTAATTATAAAGTTCATTATAAAGTCATTATATTTATGCCTCGAGGCGGCAGACATCAAATCTCCCGCTCTGTAAATAATCTTGTTTAATGTCTCCCCGCAGACGAAACCTCGTACGAGGCCGGCATCAAAGTTCAGATCCACAGCCAGGATGAGCCGCCCTTCATAGACCAGCTGGGATTTGGTGTGGCCCCTGGTTTTCAAACTTTTGTGTCTTGTCAGCAACAACTGGTACCTAATACTAAACATATCGCATTTATCACATGTCGCTTTTATCAGCTGCGCTGCTTACTCTCCATCCACAGCATCATCTCTTTAAACCTGGAGAAAACCAGATTTTTATTTTTTTCCTTACATACACTATCCTTCAGTTCAGGTTTAGAAAGATGTATTATTTTTGCACAAAAATATTAAGCACCAACTGTTTTTAATATTTCTGGTCATCATAAATGTATGCAACCTCTACTTATACCAGGGGTGGGCAACTTCGGCCCTGGAGGGCCGGTGTCCTGCACAGTTTAGCTCCAACCCTAATCAAACACACCTGAAGAAGCTAATCAATATCTTCAAGATCACTAGAAAGTTACAGGCAGGTGTGTTTGATTAGGGTTGGAGCTAAACTCTGCAGGACACCGGCCCTCCAGGACCGAAGTTGCCCACCCCTGACTTATACGAACCTATATGTAAAGTAATAGAGATATATTGGATAATTTTTAAAATACTTTATTTACAATTTTTTTTATTTACTCGCATTTAATATATATATATATATATATATATATATATATATATTATTTTATTATTTAATTAAACAATATTATTTTATAATTTATTTTATTTAAATACTTATTTATAAAATAGATAAATATTTATCCTATTTAAACAATGCAAAAACAAACTTGAAAAATGTCTGTTAATTTAAGTGTTTTTTCTATTTTTTGTGAATTACAAGGTGCATTTAAAATAATTTATTAATTGACTTATTTGTTATATTTTAAATAAACGTTTAAAAAAACATAAAACCTTCATTTTATTCAACTACATTTTAAGTACAAATAAAAAAACAGCTTTAGTTAATTTTTTGTTTAGTTTAATTAGTTTGTATTTAGTTCAACAGTAGTCATTTATCTTATTTAAATACAGTTTTAGTTGGAAATATTTATTTACATTATTAACATTTTAAAATTAATGTAAAAAAATAAAAAAAATTTCCCTCATTGCAAATTGCATTTAAATTTAATTAATTGTTTTATAAAGTTACATCAAAAATAGATTCAAATGAAAAAATAGATCATTTCATTTCATTCAACTGTTTTAATTCAAAATGAAATGAACAAGTTTAAATGTCTGTCTAAAATGCTTTTTTAGATATTTTAAAAGTTAAAAGTTGTGTATTTATTGAAATGAAAACCAATGAATAGATATTTATTTGTAAGTGCTGCTTCAGGTGTTTGTGTTAAGTAGATTACAGGCAGGCAAGCAGTGTTTATTTTTATGCATGGTTGTGTGCACTGAGGTCACGTGACTCCTCCTGAGTATCTAATTCAGTTTCTAGGGAGCACTAATTGGCAGGAGGTCAGGAAAAGCTCTCGTTTACAGGCTTCAGTGGATCAAAGGCAAAAGTAGCTCTCACGGCCAAGATCAATATGTCTTCATTCACCAACCCTCAGCAATAGATCAATTAGCTGAAATAATCAAGTGCTAAAGGCAACTGCACACTCCCAATCTTACATTTTCTGCTTCCTCTTCATTTGAAACTTCAAAGCACTCCGTATCCATCATAAACTCTATACTCTAAAGTATATTACGCTTTTTGCAGTCGACTTCAAAAAGTGACTTAATTTAATGGGAGGATTATCTTCTCTACTGATGCCATTAGATATGCAAAGTGATATAAAATCCAATTATATTTTATATGATTCTTATTAAAAGGCTCTTAAATTTAATAAGAAGAGCATAATATAATTTTAATGACTTAAGAAATGAGCAGCAATGCTGCTTCCAGTAACTGAGCCACTGCTAAGCCCCGCCTTAAAAAAGTTACTGGCCAATCCTTGCTTAGCAGCTGTTGCCAGCCACAATTAATCAAGCCATTAGTCTTTGTTCTTTTCTAGTGGTCTTATGATTTTATAGAAATGATCCAAAAATGTGTAAAATAATTAATTTTGATATTAATTTTATTGTTTGACTAATTTGAGTGTAATCACTCTTGATTTTCCCTTGTCTAATGATTTATTTAAAGTGTATTTAAATTATTTTTTAATTTAAAAAAGATGTATGTATTGTATCATTTATTTTAACTACTTTTCAAATGCAGACAAACTGTTTTATATGTACATTTTTAAGTTTTTTTATTATAAAATTATTATTAAATGGAAATAGAAATTAAATAGAATTTGTAAAAAAAAAAATATATATATATATATATATATTATTTATGGTCATAATAAATTAATGCAAGCTCTATAGATACTAACATATATGTAGTAAAGTGACCTTACAGCTATATTAGGTAATGATAATTGCTTTTTTTAAATGCTTTATGTAAAAAGGTGCATGTAAAAATGTTTTTGCTATTTGTTTTATTTAGTTGCATTTTAAATAAACATTTTTAATATTTAATTGTTTAGTTAACTATATTTATTTATCTTTTTAAAATATTTAATTAACAAATTAAAACATATTTATCTTATTTAAACAATGCAAAACACTTTTAAATATGTGCAACTAAAAGTGATTTATTTTAGTGATACATTTTATATATATATATATAAATGTATCAATTAATAAATGACTCATTTTTAAAAAATGGCAGTTGAAAATGTCATACACAGTAAAATATAATATAAAAGAAAAGTGAGCAAGTAAAGGGTCAATCTGTGGTTTTCTTCAGTATGTATCTTTTGGAGTCTGTGAAGAGTGTCTGATTGTGGTGTGGGTTTGATTGTATTCAGCTGATGTCCTCTGCTGGTAGTTCTTTGATTGCTGTGCTCTTTGGCTTGGCTTAGTGTGTTTTGATTTGTTATTGAACAGCTTCATCCTGCCTGTAATGAATAAAACTTTATGTTCTAGCTCCAGTATCTTCCTCCGCCGTGGGGCGACTGCAGATCTGAACCCATGGACTCTGAATACTTCTCCACCTACAGCATCACGGCTTGTCGCATCGACTGTGAGACCCGTTACCTGCTGGAAAACTGTAACTGCAGAATGGTGCACATGCCAGGTGTGGAGACAATTATTTTATATATTTTAAGCAGGTAATTAGCAATGCAAATATATGTATGTATAATAAATATGCACAGTACACACACATATTATGTATGTTTTGGATGCAGTTTTATTGTATTATATTTTATCGCTCACCTACAGTATTTAATTCTCAATAGTAGCCTACTTACTTTAAACAGTTTTATTATTTTACTGTACTGTACAAATTATTATCAATTTGGGCAATATTTGGTCTTTATTTTTGCTCTCTATCGCAGGCACCTCTACCGTCTGCACACCTGAACAGTACAAAGACTGTGCTGATCCAGCTTTAGGTAATAATCCTATTTATTTCTATCGCTATGTGTAAAACGTTCATTTTACATGATTAATTAAAATTTACTTTTTTTTTTTTTAAGTAACACTAATAAAAATGATAATTGACAGATTTTCTAGTGGAGAAGGACAATGATTACTGTGTCTGCGAGACGCCGTGCAACATGACTCGATACGGTAAAGAGCTGTCCATGGTGAAGATACCCAGCAAGGCTTCAGCCAAATATCTCGCCAAGAAGTTTAACAAAACTGAACAGTATATTTCGTAAGTCTACATTCACATTAAACATTGAACTTTTTTTTATTGACATCTTGTATTATTAACTAAAACCATATGATTATTCTAATGTACATTATAGCATAACTATATTATAAAATTAACTAACTTTTTCTGAACATCCATGCATTGCGTTTAATCTTGTAGGGACAATATATTGGTGCTGGATATCTTTTTTGAGGCTCTGAACTATGAGAAAATTGAACAAAAGAAAGCTTATGAAGTGGCTGGATTACTTGGTAAGTGTGCAGAAAATCCACAAATGTTACACTAGTATGGATTTTACTATTTGATATATATGTTTATATTCTCTCAGGTGATATTGGTGGTCAGATGGGTCTGTTTATTGGAGCCAGTGTCTTGACAATATTGGAGATATTTGATTATTTGTATGAGGTCTGTTGCATTCTCACTGATCTGATTCATCCCTTTGTTCTTCTGCAATGTGTTTGTGGTTAAAAATAATTTGCTGACGGTATATTTTCCAAATGCTGCACCGTTTTGCAGGTTTTTAAGGATAAAGTGCTGGGACATGTTCTACGCAAGAGACGGCCACATCGGAGCGCCAGTGACAATCTGGTAACTGCACTTCCCGTGTTGCTTTGCATGCGCAAAAAATCTTGTCATCGTGATGATGATATTTGTTGCTGGTTTTGTTGATGTTTTTAGTTTTTCTGTTTGTCTGAAGTATTCTCTCGAATGCTGCATGCATCTATTTGCCTTTTGTCTTCGGCTCAAATTCTGGGAAATGATTGATGAAGATGGCCTTTCCACAAAAGACATCAGCTTATGTATTAAACAAGGTCAAAAAACTAAACCGGAATAGTTCACCCGAAAATGAAAATGTTAAACACAAAGGAAGATATTTTGAAAAAGTTTGTAACCAGGCTGTTTTGGGTCACCATTGACTCCCATAGTGTTTTTTTTCCTACTATAGAAGTCAATGGTGACCAAAACAGCCTGGTTACAAACTTTTTTCAAAACATCTCCCTTTCATACAGGAAGAAATTCACACAGGTTTAGAACTACTTGAGGGCGAGTAAATGATGACAGTATTTTCATTTTTGGGTGAAGTATTCCTTTAAGCGTGTTCATCACCCTTCGCTTGTGACAAACCTTGTATCCCATTTAGATCAGATGATCTGTGCTCTTCATTAAATCAATTAGGTCTCGTGTCACCTAATTAATATTCACAGCCCAGGTATTAAGGTTTATATATGTTTTCTCTCTGTCCCTGCAGGCTATACATTAGCTATATTTAATACTTTTATTTATTTGATATAAAAAAAATGTGTAGATGAAAAATTAGGGATGAAAAAGGAAGAATGGAATTAAGACGTCCACCAACAGCTCTTACATAGTGTTTCCTGTATTTATTTTGCCCCCAATATGAGACTCGTTGCTAATGATCTGTTGAAGTAGTGTTCATTTTATTTATTTACGTAAATGTTTTTAGTGTTCTTGAGTTTAAGATTTCTTTTCCACCACCTGGATTACAACACGGATGAATTAAAGTTTCTCTCCACGACAGGATAATATTTGATCCTTTTTTCTTTTTTTTTCTCACAAAAACATTAAATATGTCATCATTTACTCATCCTCATGTCATTCCAAACCTGTCTGACGTTCTTTATTCCTTCCATGGAACACAAAAGATGATATTCTTTTGCATAAAATGAAAATAGGTCATCAGAAAACATCAGAGGCTGTCAGTCAAGCTCTTATAAAGGACAAAAATTCACCTAAACGTACTACAACAGCAACTTTTTAAGTTGTTTTTTGAAATTTGACAGCCGTGTGATAAAGAGCTGCTGCAGAAGTTGAGTAAATGATGACCAAATGTTCATCTTTACACGAGCAAACTCTTAAATGACATCAGCATCATTCACCATTATTATATCATATCATATATATATATACCATAGCAGACAAAACAATCCATCATTTACCCCTTCCCAGCATGCATCAGGACATGACTGATTTAACCTTAAGATACACTAGATTTTAGAGACTTCAGTGAAATTGATTGGAAGTATCCTCGTTTATTTGTATTGTTATATATTATGTTTAGAAGTTATTACCATTCATTAAGATAATTTGATTAAACGTTTAACTTTAAATAATACACTCGAAATGAATAAACAGTTGGACCATTTCTTTTTCAGCACGGTATTATTTTGTCATAAATCTGGTGAAGGTCAATTCATTTTCAAATTGTACAAATATTTTTATGTAAATATATTTAATTAGTAAATATATTTGAATGTATTTATGAAATGAGGAATATTGACAGTACAGTAAGTTGGAAGTGAATTGGCCTCGTCCTGGGTTTGGTCATCTTCATCTCTTTCCATCATGTTTATTCCAGGATTTCCCCGAGAATCCCACCAGCCCTGGTGTCACGCCTAACCATGCCCCCAGGTAGCACCGCCATTAATAATCTTGTCCTTCTTTAAAATCCTTGCATTATTCACGCCATTTAGAGTCTTTTTTCCCTTCGTGACATTTAATGGCAGTACTTCTAGACATGCACAAATGTCATTGTTACGCATTCTAAGATCCCTTTTTCAAAACCCTGTAGCTTTCAAGATGGAGATGATGTTTTGCAGAATTTCAGGTAAAACGACACCCGTAGCTTTCTTTTGCTTTTATTCTGTCTTTAAATTTCTGTTTTCCTCCCAACTTGTTTCTTTTTCCCAAAAATGTTGCTGTATTTGTATCTTAATTACACTACCGTTCAGAAGTCAGTCAAATTACATGTACATTAAAATATGAAAATATATATCAAATTAAAATATAAATTAGTTGAAAGTGACAGTAAATTTACATTGTTTACAAATATATTTATATTCCTTGAAATGTCTATTTATTAGCATGCATATTACTACAATATTATATTTATTAGTGCTAGTTAAGCACATATTAAGGCTTTATTCTACATCCCTAATCCTACTCAATACCTAAAGTTAACAACCACTGCACTAACTATTAATTTATTGAGGGAAAAGTTGTAGTTAATCATTAACAAGGGTTACCATAATTTCACAACTGCTTTCAACATTAATAAATAATAACGAATAATAAATAGCAAATCAGCATATAATAGAAATCATTCATTTTAAGTGGTAATATATTTTTTTTTTTTACAATATTACTGTATTTTTGATTAAATAAATGCAGCCTTGCTGAGCGTGAGACATAATTTTTTTTTTAAATCCTATGACCTCCTATGAACAATAGTGTATATATGGTCTCCAAAAATGATTAGCAAAAATCTCAACCTTAAAAAAAATAAATAAATAAAACAAATGAATAATATGTTTTTAAGTTAAGATTACTTAACAACTGTAAATGCTTTCAGCCTAGTAAAGAGACACCAGGGCGTCATTATTATACATACAACATACTGTAAATCATATGGAAAGGTTTGTCTAAGTGAAAGGTCTAGATTTAGATCGTATATATTTGGTTGAAGCTATTCTGAAGGATTTCTGATAGACAGAAGGATGATGAAACAAGGTGGAAATGTGATGGAAAATGACGTCTTACATGAGAAGGTTCCCATTTTTATCACTCTTGCTGTGAATATGCCTTACTGCATGAATATTTAACATACCCACATGAAATAAATTTGTGTGTAGTCACTATATATTACACTGCGATCCAAGAACTAATTTGAATATTTAAGTGATAAACAAAGCAGGATATATAGGAAATGCTAGGCAAAGAGGAGCCGAGCGTCCTAGAGCTGCAGTTTTATTGGTTTATTTCACACGGAGCAATTATTTTCACCCAACGACACCTTTCATAGGTGGCCTGTCTACAAGCTTCGGCTTATGAAATGTGAAAAATAAGCCAACTTGCCAGAGGAATTACCGCTGCTGTGTTTCTTTGTGAAACTGCTGTTTTTATCTTTTTTATCATATTATTTTTAGCTTTTTCAGACATTTGCAGTTTCAATCCAGCTCTGTTTTTAGCATATGTGATGTGCTGTTAATTACCAGATCATTTCAGGTCATTAAAACAAGCATTAATTTCATGCACAATGATGCAAAGTCTATGCAAGACATTGCACCTGATAAACATTCAAATTACACAGTTTTATTTATTTATACAAACTGCATTTTATCTGCAGACCTAGTATATAAAACCACTCACTAATGCTCATATGTACAGCTCATTTTTATACACATTATTTTAATATACAAGCTACATTTAATATACAAGCTGCGTTTATTTTTTCCTTTGGCATTTTATTTATACACAATATACAGATATGCAAGCTGAATTATTTTCTTTCATTTAACTTTTCTTGCTTTTACAAACAGAAGAATTATCATCAACAGCATATCACCTAAATATATACATTTATACTTTTAAATATACAAATTAGATATGTAAAGGTCTATTCAAGAAATTTAAAACAACATTTATTAGGCTATTATAAAAATGAATTACAAGCTTATGTATAAAATTTAACAGTGACTTTACTATAAATTAAATGGCGAATGTAATCCATAGGATGTACAGTTTGATCCAAATTTGAGCCTGAAGGGCTAAATGGCTTCCATTGTTTTATTGTGATGAGACCCGTGTTCAATAACATCACTAGATGCATCTCTTTGTGGTGTCATGGCAGGTCTACATACAACGAGTTCACTGAATTGACACTGAATTATTTCTATGCATCCTGCTGAGTTGTATAAAAGCCCGTTTCCGCCACTGAATAATAGTAAAAAAAAGGTTATTTTGACACTTTATCTAACAAATCTGAGGGGAAAAAAGTCATATGAACTTGCAATTGCGAGAAAAAAGTCAGAATTGTATCATATACTAACAATCGCAAGTTATAAAGTCAGTATTGTACGGAGCCCCTAAAGGGACATAGGTGATTTTTATTATTTTCCTGTGTCTGGTGCGCACCAGATATTGGTGCTCACCGGTTAGTATATAAATGTCCCTTTAGGGGCTCCGTAGTATTGCGACTATGGGAATACTTTATAACTCACAATTGTGTAATAAAGTTGCAATTCTGACTTTTTTTCTATGAATTGCGAGTTATTAAGTCCAATTTTGAGGGGAAAACCTGATATGTTTGCAATTCTGACTTCATAACTCGCAATTGTGAGTTTATTTTATACGATTATGACTTTATATTACAATTCTGAGGGAAAAAAGTCATATTTGCCAGACAAAAAGTCGCAATTGTTTATTTAGTATCGGAAACGGGCTTGTGATCGCAAAGTTCGCTGATAGATTTCCAGAGCTACAGAAACAAAACTAAGAAAACTCCATCCATCCACGCCCATGACTTTTTTTCCCTTCTTTTTTTTTTAATCCAACTTGACATGCATTCTTCATTATTGGCATTCTGTTTGCTACCGCATTTATTTGATTTTTTCCAAATAATCCACTCCTGTTTATTTCACTTCCATCGGTAATAATGGGTGTCACTGACATGAATTCATCTCAACCCTCATCTGATCTCCTGGTATCCCTCCCACCCCACAACCTCCCGTTTCCTCTCTTTCAGAGCACATGCGACACACTCCGGAGTCACTCGGACAGTCTCGGATTCGCGCCGAACGTGCTACCTAGTCACCCGGCTATAGGCAACTTCGAGGAATTCGCCTGTTGATGACGCAGGCGACGGGACGGTTGACGATACGACGGAAAACTGTGAAATATATATCGGATAGACTCCAAAAGAAGTGTAAGTCCACGAAAACGTACGTGTTATATAGTTTAAAAAAACAACAATAAAAAAACCCACCTGAATAGAATCCATATATCATCATTAAATACAAATAGGCAACACTTCCAAAACAAAAACTCAGGTTTTAACAACATCACAGCCGCTGTTTGTTTGACATTGTGGAAAATCCTGGTAGATTTCATGCCATTTCTTTTCGGACGATTTCAAACGTACAAATACTGTGACGGTATTTCATCCGAGAGAGTATTTTTTTCCTCTGTGCTTTTCTGAATCCTGTACGAACACTGTGGGCCTAATTTGATCAAGCCGCCTTAAACGAATCTGAAAAAGAAAGCATTTTAATATTGCACAAAAATTGTTATAGATACAGTCGGTTTGGCCAAGGTTTAAATCTATTTTGGCACTTTTTTTTGTACAATAATCGTGTGAGCTTTAACCGCGGTTTGACTGAATTCAGCCCTGCGATAGTTACTCGAAAATATGTAATCATTCAGAATGTTTGTCTCTGTTCATTTTTTGTGTATATAAGTGCAATAATATGCATAATGTGTTAATGAATACCGTATATTACCTTCAAGTCTTAATTATTAGCTGTCAGGTACACCGAAGGAACCAGATGCTTTCGGTACAACCTGAGTTACCAGCAATCATGCCGCTGATGTTACTCTATTTATTTCCACTTCCATCCGCTAGGCAGTGATGATATGGGATGTTATTAGATTTATGAATGATGCATTTTATGTGTAAAGCTTCACTTATCCAGTCCCACATCTGAATCCATTCATCAGATTGTTTCCTCCAGGAGCTAATTCATTACCTTAAGTGGCTAAGACTGTACGCGACGTGTTGATGTGAAAATCAAATCATCAGTCGCTGAAAAGCTCTTGACGACTTACACGCTCATTAATTATAATGAGCATTAAAAATAGATCACAGCTCCATATCCACTAGAAAATATTCAATTATTTTAGATGATACAGTTGACATTACTCAAAAGTGCTTTCATTTGATTCTTTTACATTTGGGGGCCAACAGGTGTCTTCCTTTGTCTCGCATGAACAGCTCAGATATACATGTTCAAATATAGCCCAAAACGTATCTGGACGCTTAAAGCAGTAGCTCACCCAAAATTAAAATACTTGCTGATAATATCCTCACCCTCAGGCCATCCAAGATTGTAGATGAGTTTGTTTCTTTGGAGAAATGTAGCATTATATCGCCGATGGATCCTCTGCAGTAAATGGGTGAAAGTAAAAAAAAAAAGCTAATATATCCGCCAATTAACATCTTGAGAAGTTAAGAGAAGCTGCTGTGTGTTTACAAGAAACATATTCATCACTAAAACCATTTATAACTTCATACTGTAATAACTCTTCCTCTAGTAAAAAAAAGTGAAAAAGGCTTGTTTTTTTTACTGGAGGAAGTGTGTTATGGATTATGGGCTGGTATTTACAGTTAAAAATGCCTTGATGGATATATTAGACATGTTTTGTATTACTTGTGTATTATTGTGATGTTTTTATCAGCTGTATGGACTCTCATTCTGACGGCACCCATTCACTGCAGAGGGATCCACTGGTGAACAAGTGATGTAATGCTTAATATGTTCTGATTAAGAAACAGATTCATCTCCATCTTGGATGGCAAGTTTTCTTTTTTGGGAGAACTACTCCTATAAAAATGTCTGGCTGTCATTGCATTAGATAGAAATGATCAAACCAAGCGGCATTTATTTTAAAGAAATATAGCACAAACACAATTTCAAAGCGAAGACACAAAGGTATTAATTTGAATGGATCGTGTTCATTGTTAGTGTGATGAACTCAAAAACACCTTGAGGCCTGTTGGTTGAAAAATGGCTTGGAAAAATCGATTTAGTTCTCATGCAGTGACATTTTTTTAGCGTCCAAGTACATTTTGGGGTTGCTTCAGCTTCACTACAGTACATTGCAATATGGTAAAAGGCAAAATTATCATCTTTCATCATGTTTTCTGCACTCCAGCTACAATGTGTTATTGTATTGTTTTATATAAACTACAATGGGATTTCTAGTACAGGTATCACAATTTTAAAACAGAGTTGTGACATGTAAATGAACCAGTATAATAAACAATATATTTAACCATCTCTTAACATGTTGTCTTGTCTGTTGATTCGGTATGTGATCCAATTCTGCCTGATAATGTTACAAATATAACAAAGTAATACGAATAATGCAAAGATAGACCACAAGACGGCAAATCCCGGTTTTGCTATGGTTTATTTTTTGATAGTGTTATTTTGATCAGACAAAAAAAGTCCAACAAAAAGAGATAAATATCAAAACAAATTAAATATACACATATATATATATATAGCACCTGGCACAGTCCCCAGACTGTTTAAACAGACTATTAAGATAAGAGAGCTGTAAGTTTCACTTCTGCAGTTCAGTCTTGTGTGGAAAAAACCGTCCAATCCTGTAACACTGCAAACAGCAACTACATCCCGATGGCGTTTGTTCATTAACGTCCCACACCAATAAATACTGTACATACACGGTCTTAAGGTACATCTGTAGGTATTTCAGTGGATGCCGTTATCTTTATTAACTACGCTTTTAAGCTACTCTCTAACTGCAGTATTTCAAGTAGATGATTTCTGACACGCTCCGGCCACAGGAAGTTCAGTGTTTCACATGAATTGTGGGTATATCTCTGACCAGAGTGTCATGTGTAAACTGTCAAAAGCCCTTAGGCTCTCGTGATAGTGATATTTTACAGAGACGAACTTTCCTGCGCTTTAAGAGAGCACATTAGTTACAACTATTTTGTTCTGGATAACGGCAGATTCTAGTTTGAAACCTGAACTCTTAACACACTAAATCATACCCTTCAGATTCGGGTCGACACAGATTCGGACACATCACGCTTAAACTGATGAATTCTGGGATTCGGATTGAAAGATCATCTGTCGGAGGTGTAATATTTAATTCAACACAGACTGTTATTGGTTTGGGAACGGAGTAAAAATCCTCAAAAATACATCACTTGCACTTCCAAACTCACTTCAACCTTGAATAGGTGTTTTGTTTAAACTTTTTAAGTGGTTAATAATGTGCTGATCTGCTGTTCACAAGCTAAACTAGTAGTCTAGATATAATATTTCAGTGGCTGTGAATTGGGACTAATGTCTGGCTTTTAAAAAATGCTTTAATTTTTAATAATTGAATCTGTTTTTCCACATTAACTCTTCAGTTTGATAGCTAATCACTCTTAAAGCTTTAGTATCATTTAAATAAATCCTTTAATGCAGTCATATGGTCATCTAAGATGTTTCAACATGATTAAAACTAGCATATTTGTTGCTGTAGATGAAATGCTTATGACAGACCTATGTTTTAGACGATAAGACTTCATTTATTTTGTGCGTTCTCTTATACAGCAAACACTTTTTGGTAAAGCGTGATAAGCTTTATTGCTAAAATCTTTTTTTTTTCTTCTTGTTTTAAATTGAACATTTTTTAATCTCAGGCTAAGACGTTATTGTTAAGATTTGTCAAAACTTAAATATTTTTTTTTTTAATCAGGCAAAAAGTCTATATATTATATTTTCTTTTAGGGAAAAAAAAAAGTATAAATTTGTGGCCATTTTTCTTTTTCTCATGAGGCAACTGGTATGTTTTTACATTCAGTGATATTTTCTGTCCGCTGATGCTGTAACGCAAAAATGAAACTAGCAATACTACGATAAAAGGATGTTTTCATCCCTCAAAACCAAGGCAGCGCTTCAAAAATAAATGCCGCCCGACTCGCCTTTGAATCAGAGATGCGGAAAACAAAACTTGCTCTAACCCAAATGAAACAAACAACGTAGCATGAAAGAAAATAAAAAGGAAATAAATACTGTAAAACAAGTGTTGTGTCATGAACAAAAAACACACACTCCAATACAAACACACAGCAGTCTGAAATGCAAATGTAACTGACGTGACGCGGGAGGGGAAGTGGCAGTCCGTTACATCACAGTTCCTCTGAACTGGAAGACGGTGCATCCAGAAAACCGTACGGCTCTGGCGGGCTCCTTGAGCAACATGCTCGGTGTGGCGTCCCAACATGCTTGATCAAAGGGTGTCAAACCAAAGTAAGGCCACAACGCCCAGAAATGAACAAAAACTGCAAACCAGAAAGACAGCAATATGAGTGATTTTTCATTGAAACGCTAGTTTAAAATGTCTGTGATGTGATGAAACGCACTGTACAGGTTGAAGGCACTTCAGCTGCTCCCTCTGCTGGTCTGATCCGGCACAGGGTTGGTGTTGATCTCTTCCTCGTCCGCCTGCTCCTCCTCGTCCTCTTCAGCCCAGCCGCCCAAACGGCCAGAAGCGGGCGGCACCAAGGTGACTGTCTGTGGTGACTGTGTCTGAGGACTTTGAGCTGAAAGAAAGAATCGACCTCAGATCATTTCATACTATTATACCATTAACAGGTACGCAAGAAGAGTTAATGATCATAAGACTCCACTTTTAATGTTTGGGTCTGTCTGCAGCTTATTTTGGTTAAGAAATGTTTGCTCTTGCAAAAGACCAACTGAATAGCTTTAAAAGCAACTGAAAAGGAATTGATTAGTTGAGTAACATAAAACAGTAGCACTTAAATATGATCAAAAAATAAAAACCCAACAATTTGTGGTAAAGACTGATGAATTTATTTCTAAAATCTTTCGGCATTTTTTTATCCAGAGGAGGGTTTGCAAAATGGGTAATTAACTTCTGATTTTTGGGTCTGTTTGCAGCTTGTTCTGGTCAAAAAAAAATGCTCTCTTATGCAAAAGTCGGAGTGAATAACTTTTAAAGCATCCAACCACAATCTGAGAAGTAATTGACAGCAGCACTTTATAATAAGGTTCAATTTGTCTGTATTTGTTCATGCTTTCGGTTTCATGGACTAACAATAACAAAAAATACTTTTACAGCATGTATTAATTTTTACATATGCTAACACATTAACATGTCAAGTGGTATAAATTAAGAATCTATCATACTAACATTGATCATGATTTAGCAATAAAATGTAAATAAAGATGTATTGCTAAATTAATAATTTATAAATACTACGTATATATATACATATTAGTGCATATTAGTCATTTTTATGGAAGTGTGTACTGTGTATATTTATGTATACATAAATATACACACATGCAGTATATATTTTGAAAATATTTACATGCATATGCATATATATATGCATAGTCTAAATATTTTACATGTTAATAATTAATTAAAAATACTATATTTATAAATCAACTAATATATATATATATACATAAAATATACACACACCACACATATACAAACAGTATAAATATTTTACTTGAATTAATGAAAAATACTATATTTATAAATTGACAATATTAAATGTAAATATTGTATATAATGTATATATACACTATATATACACATTTATTTAATATATATATTTTTTATTTGAAAATTAAGAAATGCTGTGTAAAAAAAAAAAAAAAAACTAATGCAACTAATGTAACTATTGTAAAATGTTCGAAGAGTTTTGAAGAGATGCATTGGGCGCCACCGTGTAGAGATGATGCTGTGTGCCTTCAACTAACGGCCATCACAATCCGATGCGTTTTAAAAGCCATTTTATGCTCATCCCATGAATTAAACAATTCGTAAAACTCACCACTGTTGGCGCTCAAGTCCCTCATTGGCACAGAGGCCTGAAACGGTCCAGGTGCATGCTGGGTTTTTTGCTGATGCACCTGAAGGGAATGGACAAAACTATTGAGAATCCATACTGAGTTATAAAACTGTTTGAGTGTGTTGTGAGCACTCACCTCGTGCATGTATATAGCGTGCAGGCTCATCTCAGCTGATGCAAACTCTGAGGCCAGGGCCGAATAAGACTGGCTCAGCATCCGGGAGTCACTTGCAGACATGCTAATGAAAAGGTAACATCGATTACTTCAGAATCGGAATTGAACCGCGTGGGCCACTTGACATTTATTAGTTTTCTCAAGTGTTACCTGTCGCCCACAGTGTGTTCGCTGCAGTACATGATGTCGTTGTGGCCCTGTCGGGACGGCAGGAGAGTGTGTGAGCGAGAGCGGCCGGCGTGAGGCTGCTGAGACGATGACAGGGATGCCAGGACGCTAGCGGCAGCTGAAGCGGCGCTGCTCGGCTGTACGAAGCGGCGGTTCCTGCCAGGCAGTCCGGAGGCGGTCAGTACGGGGTGAGCCAGCACACTGGCTAGCAAGTTATCAGGCTGAAAAATAATGCACAAACATATGCATCTCATTAAGAGAAGTGAAAAATGAGCTGGCAGCGTGCTGAGGCAGATGTAACCCCACAGACGCAGATGGCTACAGGATTATGATCTGTGAAATAACCAATCTGGCAACAAGCGCTGAAACAATGCAGAGGCATAAAATGAAATGTCAATATTTCTTGTCTTCTGGCAGGTTTTTTAATATCCTGAATGCCACAGGAAATGTTTTTTTCCCTTCGCAATGGAGTGTTTCTAAGCGTGTCCTGCTCAATAAATAAAAGCTCTACTCTGCAGGGTTAACCATTCAACTACTAGCTTTTAAAATCATTCTTTTCAATTGAGCTTTTTTTAGGAAAAAAAAGATTTACATGAAGTTTGAAAGACAAACCTAAAGCTTTAGTCAAACACACTTTTAGATGTTTATTAGATAAGAAACAAATATTATATTTATTAGTGCTGGCAAAATGATTAATAACATTGCAAATTGCATAATGTGTGTGTTCTGTGTATATTTATTATGTATATAATAATACACATGAAGTATATATTTTGAATGTATTTAGGTCTCTATGTATATTAACAATTTATATTAGAAATTAGTATTTAATATAACAAATAAATAAATGTACTTATATTATTATGCAAACAAAATCTTGTTTTTAAATGTGATTAAAACAATCATATTAACTATTATATTTTTACATTACCACTTAAAAGTTTGGGGTCAGTAAAATTTTTTAAGGAATGACTACTTTGTCTTTTATTCAGAAAGAAATTAATACCTTTATTTTATTTATCTTTAAAAAGATATTGATAACGTTATAAAAGATTTCTGCTTCAAATGCTGTTCTTTTGAAATTTGAATTAATCAAACAATAAAAATAGTATATATTTATATTTATATAGTAGTATATATTTATATTTTAGTAAGTGTGCCTTAATATTTCTAGATATTTAATATTTTTTACAAATATTTTAAAGAAAAAATTAAAACCGATTTAAAACCAACAACATTTTTTGCATTTCTGTGTTATGATAATTAAGCTACTTTCTCTCAAGTGAATGGAAGACAAAAATAATTACTGAAGAATAATTTATTAATTATATATATATATATATATATATATATAAATAAATAAAATACACACACACACACACACACATATATATAATTTTTTTTATATATATATATATATATTTTTTTTTTTTCTAATGTAAATGCAGAATGGTATTTGTGTGTGTGTGCGTGTAACATTAGTAGCCAAGTAATTTTACAGCAGTTAAATGTGTTGTGAATTGCACTGACTGGAACTGATAACAGAGGATACACGTAATAAAGTGTGACTTACACCGGTGGCAGACTCATTGGATAGCAGCGAGGTGCAGAGAGGAGCCTCGGACAGCAGCAGCTGAGGAGATGGTCCCGTCTGAGCGTCCTGATGCACCTTCTCCTTCAGGTGGCTGATGAACACAGAGCTCTCCTGCGGCGGGTGCCAGTGTGGGTTCTTGATGGTGAAATGCATCAGAGACAGCTCCGTCTTCCCGTTCTCAGCCTGCTGGTACACCGAGGCCTCCGTCTGGCCTTCGGACATCCACTGAGCGAGAGGGAAAAACAAAAACCATGAAGCTGCTTAAACCGCACTCCAGATTACAGCGAGCTGAAGCGTTAATAACGCGCATGCATGGGCTCTTTGATACCTGTGGATTTCCATGGCGTCTGATGTCCATTTGAGCGAAAGAGCAAATGTCTCCCACCCCTGCCACGTCTACGGTGAAGTTGCGGAAGAAGTCGATGATTTCTAAAGACTTGCTCCGCAGGGGGAAGATGAGGATGAAGGGCGTAATTATGGGACTCAAAAGCTCCTCCAATATAAAAACCTGCAGGACAGGTGCAGAAAAATGAGAGAAACTCAGCGAGTGGAAGTCATAAAAACAGAGGAGCAGGTGTGAAGTAGTGCTGGAGAACAGATGCGGTGAAGATTAAAAGTTACACAACAGGTGTGCAAACTCAGACAAACTCCTCGACAACAGATGCAGAGCGCTAAGGTGTCATTCATACTTCAAATAACACTGAAATAACCGACTGACTCATTTTCATTCATCAGACTTTCTGTTTTGTGCCTCTGTTATAACAAAGGTACAGACTAAAAAGGTCAAATTTAAACTACTGTTATTATTTTATTTATTTTATATAATGTTTATATATGAAGAGTTTATTTGCAAAAACTGATTATGTGAATTTTGATTTTTCTGTCCATAAGCATGCACTAATTCAAGTATGCCACATACTGTATGCAATACAAGTCTAAATCAAGTTCAATATTACATGGAAAACATATACTTTGTATCAACTTAAAAGTGTATTATTAGAATATGAAGAAAATCATTTTCAATTAAAATATTTTTACTTTTTAAAATAAATATATGCATTTTTACCAATCAAATTCTCACAAAGGCTGTTTTTATTTAATCAGAAATCTGGTAAAACGGTCAAATACTGTGAAATATTATTACAATTTAAAATATCAGTTTTTTATTTGAATATAATTAAAAAAGTAATTTATTCCTGTGATCAAAGCTGAATTTTCAGCATCATTACTCTAGTCTTCAGTGTCACATGATCCTTCAGCTCATTAAATATGCTAATTTGCTGATCACGAAACATTTATCAACAACATTTAAAATGGTTGTGAATTTTGTTTTTTAAATCTTCAGGAACAGTGTATATTTAAAAGATTATTTTGTAAAACTATTAATTTCTTTGCTGTAAATTGTCCTTAAATTACATTACAAAAAAAAAAGACAGACCCCAAATCTTTGAAAGGTAGTGTATATTAATGAATGAATTAAGAAATATGCAAATAATGTCTATGTTATTATATAACAATAATAATTAGCCTTCATCAAGCATTTCTCACCGCTTTATACTGGAAAAGCTGTGCCATCTCGTCGCGGGTCTCACTCTTGTTGGCGTTGCCCTTCCAGTGGTCGGGCATGTAGTGAATGTGGGCCAGGACACACTGAAGCAGCTGTTCAGGACACCACACCATATGTTCATCTGGAATAAACGACCTGTAAGAGAGTCAGACGGCATTACTGAAGGCCAGGTCAGACTAACAGGTGCTGAGAGCGTGCCGCTTACTGTACAGATCAGAATGATAATGCTTGGGTGTAACAAGGTCAGCTGAACACCTGAAACAGCACTTATTCTTTGACCTGATGTCAGCTGAGTAGAGCTGCCGAGAGGAATTGTCTTTTACCTCACGTAGTTGGACCAATATGTTTTGGGTCACATTCATGCCCTGGTCCAATACAATGAAAGGTGCCTTGTTGTCTACGTAGACAGCATCTTTATCAGAATGAAGCCTCGTTAATCTTGATTTAAACTCTACACAGGCAGCAACAATTAAGAATTGAATTAAAACAGTGTTTTTATTTGTAAAATTGAAACTATTAAGCTGTTACTAAACTTTTTTTTTAATCTGAAATGAAATAAAATATAAATACTAGAAGAAAAGCTTAAACTGAAACAAATATGAAAAATATTGCTTTTGGCAGGTAACTAAAATAAAATAAGTACTAAAGTACTAAAAATAAGTATTGAATTATTTAAACTAAAGCAAAAAAAATAAATACATAAATGAAAGATAAAAAAAAAAAAATGAAGATCAAAAAGAAAAAAAAATAATCAAAAACTTACAAATTTTAGTAAAAAAACTAATAAAAAAATAAACTATTTCAAAATATTTATAAACAATTATAGTATATAAATAATAATAAAATAGCGTTAAAAATATTGTTTTAGAATCAGGAATAGTTTTTTTTTATTAAATGTAATAAATAATAGTTTAATTGTATAAATAATAGTTATTAAATACCTGGAAGAATATAAAATTCATAAAAGTAATAAATATTTTAATGAAAACCATCTCTGAAAGAGAGATTTGTTTGGTTTAAGCTCTTGCAATAAATGCGTTATTAATAAAAATATCTATCTATCAAGCAATAAATCATGATAAATCAAATCCAAAATAAAGGTTTTTGGTTTACATAATAAATATGTGTATTGTGTATATTTATGTACGTACATATAAATACACACACATACAGTATATATTTAGAAATTTTAAAAAATTGAAATATTTTGAAAATATTTACATTTATATTTCATATGCTTATATTTTACAAGATATACAAATATATTTAATATACATAAACAACATTTTTCTTAAATATATACAGGCATGTGCTCGTATTTACAATATAAATGTAAACACAAACTTTTATCTTGGATGCAGTTAATGGTGGCACTAGTATATACATTTCTTTTGGCAAAGATGGTCACGTGTGGTTTTTTTTTTTTTTTTTTTCAAAAAAAGTAATCTTACTCTTCTGAACTTGGCACTGTGTAGTGTACAAATGTCTTGGTCCTTGTCTTTGTAATGAATAAATGTAAAAGTCTAGACATACCTGGTGATGGTGATGACCACGCCAAGTACGGTGATAAGGGTCAGGATGTGCTGCACAGTCAGCACGTCTTCATCGTACACCGTCAGGGCGATGAGCACGGCGAGCACCGACCCAGAGAAGAAAGCCACGTTTTTAGCCATCACCGCTAGCAGAGGAGAGACGAAAGCGTTCATGTATTTGGCGGCGGGTTTGTACCCACGACCCAGCCTGCCTTGCAGCTCGTGATCCAGCTCGTTAAAATGGCGCAGGTAGAGACGGCCGTACAGCGACCAGCGCCGGGCCCCCAGACTTCCCGGCTCACGCTTGATGACTTCAGCGTAGCTAAAAAATGCGTACAGCACCTGCCACACCAGCACGAATGGACACAGCAGCAGATTGACCAGACCCGTCAGCAGGATGACGCGGCTCAGCTGCTTGGCGAGCTCATGCCGGTTTGCCGCTCGTTTGTATTTGGGATGCAGACTCCACTTGTTCTGGAAGAGTGACAGAGGGCCCCAGAACAGAATGAGCTCAAAGTTGTATTTTAGGCCCTGCGTGAGGAAAATCATTTTGCCGCAGAAGGGCACACTCAGTCTGACGGGCAGCAGGGACTTGTTGATCATGGCCACCGTGTAGTTTTTAAAGCGCAGGATGCGGTGGTAGATGTCTAGTTCAGAAAGTTCACGCTTCTGGACGCACATGGGCTGCTCACGCTGCAGGTGGATCAAACGACCTTGAACTTCCTGCCACGTGAAGTTGCACAGCTCATCCTAAAATTCATAAAAAAATATATTTAAAAAAAACCCACAATGTTTTAAGTAAACAACATTATGCTTATATTTAACGTTCATATTAAACTGTATTATTTAGACATTTTATATATAATATTTGTATAATTTAATAAGTAAATATTTATAATAGTTGGTTAATTATTTATAAACTAATATAAATATTGGACTTACTTGCTTATTAAGTAATAAATATTTAATATTTATATTTAGACATGACAAATAAATGTTATTAATTATTCATTAAAATAATGACACGTAAAGAACAAATTTTCTAGTGGTGGGCAACAATTAATCACATCCAAAATAAATGTTTTTGTGTACAAATGTACTACATTTGGTCATAATATTGATTATTATATAAGGCTATTATAATTATAAATTTCTTTAAATAAATAAATGATGAAAATAATAAAATATAAATGTGAAAATAGCAAATAAAACTACTTAAACATAATATGATATGAAACTGTACTAATTTATTTAAAAATTAATAATTAATATAATAAAATTTGTATATAATTTTACTTTAATTATATAAATTTATATTTACATTTTATTATACATGCCATTTTAAAACTATTATCTGAGAGACAAGAGGAAATAGTTATAATACTTTTGATGAAATATCATGTAATACTCTTACCATCTGTATTTTCAGTGCTTTTTTATAAAACTGTCGGATCTCCCAGTAGCTGAGGACGTTGAAGATCACCTTCACAAGCCTATAGAGCCAGAAAATGGCTGCCATTATCAAGAGAAAGATGATCCAGCTGTTTCCTTGAATCCTAAATGGGAAAGAAAGATCATCACTATTGACAGCAGGTGATTGCATGATATCATAAGAATGTATGACTCAGCCAAACTTACCAAAACAGGTGCTAAATGATAAATAATACCCAGTTTGTGATTTAGTGTATTTTGGGCTTGAATAACTTAATTCTCTCTTCCAAATGCTATTTGTTAAACAGATGTAAAAAAAATAATATGAAACCAAATGAGAATGTTTACCAAGTCTTAATTGCTGCATTGCAGCACAAGATGTTCCTAAATGAGTCTCACTGAAGTGAGTCAGCTATGATATTAATATGTTTGTGTCGCATATCTGTGTCTGTCAACAACACACTTCTAAAAGATGTTTATTTCTTAGGACTGTCCGTCTATGAAAACTCTGTCCTTGAAAAGGTTTACCAAGTAAAAATCAGCTATTCAAGTGTCTATTTTAAAGCCATGAGCTCTACGTAATACACACTTTGAGTATCATCTACTGCCACAGAAATAGAATAGCAGCGTCTGAGAGCAGAACATCCCTCTGCTGATGTTCCAACAGGTGCTTGTTTACTGCTTGTTTATTTTGGAGCCACTGTCCGAGACATAGGAGACCAATCTGGTGGAGGTTTTGAACTTCACATGACGTGAATTTCACTGTGAGGCTGAACTGAGTCCTAGTGTGACGCAATATATCCTTTACACGTAAACAGCATTCTCACCCAGTGCTCTCGGGCACGTTTGCTCTCGACATATTGCACAAGAGCCAAAACCTGGTTTAAACACTGAACTACGGTTGCTTCAGTGAAAATAAAAAATGTATACTTTTTTTAACTTTTCTGTATTAATAAACTATATTTGAAATAGGTATTGAGTTACTTTAATGTTATTTGTATAGCAATATAGCATTTATCAATATTTCAATTGAGCTTTTATTTGTATTTTTTTTGTCATTTTTTTTCAGACTTTATTTATTTAAATTTATATTTTCAGTATTCATTTTAATTAGTATTTAATTTTTTTTTTTTTAATTTGAGGTATTTGTATACTTCAAATTAATATTATTTTATTTCAGGTAGTTTCCAATGTTTCCAACATTTTTCCAAAAATCTAATTTTTAATTTAGTTTAGTTTTATTTCAATTCATTGTTTTATTATGTGCTCTTGTCATTTTTATTTTATTATATTTTTAGGGCTGTCAAACAATTAATTGCATCCAATATAAAAGTTTTTATTTAAATAATGTGTACTGTGCATATTTATTATGTATATTTGGATATATATATATATTTATATTAATATACATTATGTCAAATAAATATATTTAACATATAAATGCAAGATATTTTCTTAAATATATACATGCATGTGTGTCTGATTATATATAAATAATAAATATACACAGTACACACACTTTTTTTTTTTGGATGGAAATAATCGCAATTAAGGGTTTGACAGCCCTATTTTATTTTATTTTTTAAAAATAACTATTTAGCTTTATTTCATCCATTTTAGCACTTAATCTAATTTTACCAAATGTATTTTCCTTAATCTTAATCGTTTTAGCTAATGATACAAACACTGAATTGGTCAAGGATGCAAGCAGTTGTCTAAATAAATACAATTCAGAGTAACCAACAAGCAAAGCTGAATTCAATTCGTAATATAAAGGCACTCAGCATACATGTGCTGGTATAAAGTGGACACACTGACCTCTCAGTGCACTGCTCGGTGGGTAAAATGGCATCAGGAAGGGTGACCTTGTTCCTGTCCAGTGGACCGAGGCTCTGACCCGTGTGGTTGACCACTCGGTTGGCAAAGAGAACATCATATTCCACACAGTTGAAGAGAAAAGTTGTAAACGTGACCACAAACAGGAATTGCCTGAATATAGGAATGCAACAACAGACAGGATTAGTTCTGGAACGGTATGTATGCAAAAGAATTAATGCTTCAGGCAAAAATAAATGACTTACACAAGTTCAAAAAACTCTGATAACACCATACAAGCGAATCCATTCTTCTGATGGAAATGATAGATGTGAGCGTGTCAAGGACTCTTGCATTCCAATGAAATAAGTACAGCTTTGTTTTAGCCATTAATGTAGCCAGAGCCTAACATAATATTAATGCCTAATTATGAATAGAGACAGTGTTTTTTTTTTTAAAGACAAATTATGCCATTCCAGGAGTTTACAACCATTGCACAACTGCTGATTTTTGAGGGCAAAAAACATGAATTCAGTCTATTCAGTCGATTAAATAACACAGCATACTATTTTCACATTTTAAAAGGATATTCTTGTGAAGAAATTGTCGAGGTTCTTGATATGATGCCATGGGTCTGCAATGTAACAAAGACGTTGTTGTTCAGTTTAATGATAGACAATATACTATCCAGTCTTTTAAATAATATATTACACATTTGCTAATTTGTTTGTAATGTATAGTATTAAAGAATCAATAATAACCTCCTCTGCCCTCTGGCACATGGATGAGTAAATCTTCCTCTCCTGGAGGTGAGTCTTCATCATAATCTTCTATTCGCTGATACTCCTGGTACGTTTCAAAACCAGCCATCGTGTTTTACATTCTACCTCTCTATAACGTTCACCATAGGTCCTGAACAACACATACAACATTAGAAAGGAATTAGATGTCTTCCAATACTGTACTCACAACAGTGTTATTGTTTCTATCACGTGAGCAGCAGTTTATAAGCAGATCAGTCAATAATTGCAAGATACAAGTTTTCGCCAGAGTTCACGATGGCGTACAAATATATCTATTATTAACCACAACATAACTGATCATTAAATGTAAGCATTTTTATGCAGCGCCTGCTAACGGGAGTGAGCTGACCATCACACATCAACCTCATGCTAACAAAACTGCTCATTATTTGCTTATATCGTCTAGTTGAGATTTCTTTATTGAAAACATTTAAGTTATACTAAAATAACATTGAAAGGATTTTAATACGTAAACCGCTAAATTGGTCTCACCATCCGAGCAAAGATGATCCTCGCCTTTGCTCTTCACAACAAAAACAGATATGACAACAAACATCGCCTGTCGTCACTTTGGTTTCCAGTAGCGTCACATCCGGGGAAACTTTTATTCTATATATTGTTACATTAATTATATTCTAAATATGGAATTTGCCATCAATTGTAAGGTTATACGTTTTAAACCATTCTCTAGTTTTGGTCCTTGTTGGTTATATTTGAGTTGTGTTTAATCAATACAGCCTGCGAAATAGGTAAATCTTTGACCAACGGACGGTTAAAAATATTAAATGATATTAAAATATTACATAGATTTATTTATTAAGTAATTAGTACGATTATAATTCAATTTTATCAAAATCTAAAATGTGTATTTAAATGAAAATCATTTGAATATAAATTAAAACAAAAGAAAATTCAATAAAACACATATTGTCATTAAGTCATATGTCGTATACGTTCCATTATTTATGTGAATACAAAAAAAGGGAATTAATAAATTAAGGGAACGTGTTTTTTTTTATGCAGCGATGACGTACAGGGTCAGCGGAGTCACGTTGGGGGAATTGCGTCAACATGGCGGCCTACATGTTAATCCTTGAATTAATTTATTAGTTCCATTAACTGTCTTTCTTTCTTTTTCCTGCTGTCATTTCAAAACACTACATCAACATGTTTCACTTTGCACGTTGCAGTCGATTGACACGCGGCACTGTCACGTCAGATCGACTTCTGAACTCCCCAAAAACAAGAGATTTCATGATCCACCACCTCAAAAGGTACACAATTTGTCTCTTTGTTTACTATTTTACATGTAAACTAATCGTCTGCACAGTAGTCATTTCCATATTTATCTTCTTGAGGTCATGAGAATATTTATTCTCAGTTCATTTTGCATATGTATGTAAACACAATTCATCATAAATGTGATCATATATACACTACACGTGTTGAAAAGTTAGTATAAGTTATTGAATACGTTATTTAAGCATGCAAACGGTGATTTACATAGCTTAAACTAAAGAGAAACATTGCTTTATAGCCATGCCATGCCCTTGTGAAAAAGAAATTCACTTTAGCATACCTTTCTTTCAGTAGCGCCATGCAACAGTGTACTTTTCCATTATTTCTTGTATTTTAGGCGTGGCCAGCATACAGTATCATGGAGCAGTGCACAAACCCCATCCACACAGATCTCTGTCAGCGCTCCTGCTCGTATATGGAGACAAGCTCAAAAAGTTCTCCGTCTAGCATCCAGGCAGCAGCTCAGGTCACCGAACATCACTCTGAAATTAATATTAGGACCTGCTGCTTTGACAGTGACAGCCCGCTTGCTTGGTACTGTAGCTCATTGTGAAGCAGATCTGAACAATAACGTCCTGCTGGAAGTTCAGGCGAAAGAGAAGATTCCTGAATTCAGCTGGGCCGTCCTGTGGGAGTTCATTCGACCTCAACTTTTTGCTCTTATAGGAGCCGTTATCGTAAGTAAACAATTAAACTGTTGACACTCATGCTGAGTTAATTGTGTTTTTTGACCATATTGTGTCCTCATTCAGCTTGCGTTTGGAGCAGCAGCCCTTAATATTCAGATTCCTCTGATGTTGGGGGATCTTGTGAATGTCGTCGCTCGCCACATGAGAGAACAAGCAGGTCATTACATGAGAGACATTAAAGCACCTGCTATGAAGCTGCTCGGGCTGTATGGTTTACAGGTATGTTACACTGAAGCCCTGTGAGCAAAATACGACTTGCTTCTTGATTTATGAATGAATAAGGAAAGAAATGAATATAACTAATCAACAAAGACTTATCAAAAGTGACATTTAAACTGCTTCAAATAATTGTTTGAACAAAAATATAAAGCTTTCAACATTGAAAATGTGTCTTGAGCAGCTAATTAGCATATTAGAATGATTTCTGAAGGATCATGTGACACTGAAGACTTCAGCTTTGCATTACAGGAATAAATTATATTTTAAAATATATTCAAATAGGAAACATTTATTTTACATTGTAATATTATTTAGCATTTTTTTTTAAAGCATTGGTGAGCATAAGAGACTTATTTTCAAGCATATCCCCAAACTTTGAGTAAATTTGTTTTTACTTGTCTTTCAGGGTCTGTTGACCAGTGGCTACATCATTCTTCTGTCTAGAGTTGGAGAGAGAGTGGCTGCTGACATGAGAACAACTCTCTTCACCTCTTTGCTTCGGTTTGTGATGCAGTTTTTAAGGTGTTGAAAATGCTAAAACACATAGGGAATTAGAAATCTTTCTAATCATCTTGTCTAAATGTCATGTCGCAGACAAGATGTTGCATTTTTTGATGCGAACAAGACTGGACAGCTGGTTAATCGCCTGACGTCAGACATCCAGGAGTTTAAATCATCCTTCAAGTTGGTTATTTCTCAGGTAGGATCTTTCAGATGAGAGCAAGTGTAAGACTGTATGGACGTGCCACATTCATTTGGTTGTGTGTTATGTTTTCCAGGGCTTGCGCAGTGCCACACAGACAGTGGGCTGTTTTGTGTCGCTGTACATTATCTCTCCCAAACTCACGGGTCTCACTGTGGTTGTCCTGCCATGTTTAGTGGGGGCTGGCGCTCTCATCGGTTCTTTTCTCCGTAAACTGTCACGGAAAGCGCAGGAACAGGTAAGGACACTCTGCAGGAGACGTGGAGATTGTAGTTTTTTTACTCTTTTGTAGGCTAACTCCCCTGTTTCCCTCTTTTAGGTTGCTAAAGCTACTGGTGTGGCAGACGAAGCTCTTGGTAACGTGAGGACAGTAAGAGCTTTTGCCATGGAGGATCGAGAACTAGAGTGTGTTTACAAAATTTTTATGTCTGCAAAAGTTTGCGCAATTCTATGGAATATTTGAGAAAACAAAATATCCTGTTTAAAAACTGCAGCTGTGGTTACTTAAAATTGAAGGAATAATTCACCCAGAAATTAAAATTCTGTCATCATTTACTCACTCTCAAGTAGATCTAAACCTGTATGAATTTCTTTTTTTCTGTTGAACACAAAGTAAGATATTTTGAAGGAGGTTTGCAACCAGGCTGTTTTGGGTCACTATTGACTTCCAAAGTATTTTTTTCTACTAGGGTAAATTATAAATTAGTGTAATTAATTGTTTTTATTGCAAAAAACATGCATTTTAACAGTTTTATAATAAAAATAGTAGTGCTGTCAAACAATTAATCGCATCCAAAATAAAAGTTTTTGTTTAAATGATATATGTGTGTGTACTGTGTATATGTATTATGTGTAAGTACACACACATTCATGTATATATTTAAGAAAAATATGTTATGTTTATAGATTAATATATATATAAAATATAAATGAATGAAATATAATTTAAATTTATGCATGTTGATATTTTCAAAATATATGCTGTATGTGTGGTTATTATTAATTGTTTTATATTAATTAATTGTTTGACAGCCCTAAAAAATACATATATGTGAAAGTAAACCACTTACATGTTTTAGCATTTAAATATTTGTTTTTCTGGACAATTTGGTATATTATGGTATATTCCGTCTTTCACAGGATGTATGCTGCTGAAGTCCAGAAATCAGCTGCGATGAATGAGACACTGGGCACAGGAATTGCCGTATTTCAGGGCCTGTCTAATATTGTCCTGAACTGTGAGTATTGATGGATGTTTACTGATTCACATGTGTTGACCGCATGAACTAGATCTGTTACATTTTTGTTTTCCTCGACAGGCATTGTCCTAGGGACAATTTTCGCTGGTGGGTCTTTGATGGCCCGTAATGACATGTCACCTGGTGATCTAATGTCTTTTTTGGTTGCCTCTCAAACAGTTCAGAGGTGAGAATTTTTTTTTTTCCTACACATAATGTAGAAGGAACACACATTCAGCTGAAGAAGTGTCTACAATATCAAATATAATAGAATCACGTCTCTCTCTATAGATCTCTCGCCAGCATTTCAATTCTCTTTGGGCAGGTGAGTAGAGGACATTTCCAGCTGTTTTGTAACATTATATGTAGTATGTGATCTATATACAGTGTATGTTGGTTTGTGGTTTGTGTCAGATGGTTCGTGGTATGAGTGCAGGGGCTCGTGTGTTTGAGTACTTGACTCTGGAGCCCACAGTTCCTCTCACCGGAGGAGGTCGTATCCCGCTCAAGTCTCTGACAGGAAGAGTTGACTTCATGAACATCGGTTTCAGGTAGTTCTCTGTTTGCTCTCATGCAAACATAACAAGACCTGAATTCAGTCTAAAGAGTTTTATTCTCTGTTATTTGATGTTTCCTGTAATGTTTCTCAGTTACCCGACAAGACCTGGAAACCAGATCCTTAAGAACTTCAACCTGACTCTACCTCCCTCTAGAACCGTCGCCATCGTTGGCGAGTCAGGCGGAGGTAAAATATCTATCTATCTATCTATCTACATACTTTATCTATCTATCTATAGTTCTTTGTATACATGTGACTATCTATCGGTCTATCTGCACAGAAACTTAACATACAAATGATACTGACCCTCACATGTTATTATATATATATATATTAATATTAATGTATTAATTTATTTATCTCTTCATTCAGGCAAATCTACAGTGGCTGCCTTATTGGAGCGGTTCTATGACCCCAGCAGTGGAGTGGTTATGCTGGACGGGCTCGACATCAGAACACTAGACCCATCCTGGTTAAGAGGACATGTCATTGGGTTCATTAGTCAGGTACATTTTAACATATCAGCTTTCTTGTTGTGTTACTGTATATATGTATGAAATAGATCTTATAATTCTCATTGTTATTACAGGAACCTGTTCTTTTTGGTACCTCGGTGATGGAGAACATCAGGTTTGGAAAACCCAGTGCCACAGACGCTGAGGTCATGGCTGCTGCCAAAAAAGCCAATGCTCATAATTTCATCACAGGATTTTCGGATGGATACAACACTGTGGTTGGTAAGCACTGTTAAATAATAAAATCAGAAAATATATTTTATATATATTACATGTATGTGTTTACTTGCAAAAACATATAACTTAATATTTAAAAATGAAAGATTTTTTTAAATGTGTTTTTTAGTTATTTTTATAACCTAATCAAAATAACCCAACTGCAGTTTAAGATTAATTAGACTGCACTATGAAAAACACTGATTTGTGAAAAAAAAATATATATATATATATCTTTGTGTGTGTGTATATTTAGTCTTTACATTACATATTTTGTATGCATATTTATTTATTATGTATATATAAATACAAACACATGCATGTATATATTTAAGAAAAATATGTTTACATATTAAAATATATTATATATATTTATATATAATATCAAATATTAGAAAATAAATATATAATTGTATTTACATGTGCATATACTGAATGTGTGTGTGTTTAAATATATACATAATAAATAAACACATATGTTATGTAAAGAAAAACTTTTATTTTGGATGCTGACAGCACAAATGTGTGTGTGTATATATATATGCCCTAAAATAAAATGAATCAATTTTTCCTGTAAAATCCTCAGGTGAACGTGGAGTGACTCTATCTGGAGGCCAAAAGCAGCGAATAGCTATCGCTCGAGCACTGATCAAAAACCCCAGCATCTTGATCTTGGATGAAGCCACCAGTGCGTTAGACGCAGAGTCTGAGCGCGTGGTTCAGGAGGCGCTGGACCGAGCCACAACAGGACGCACCGTTCTGATTATCGCTCACCGTCTCAGCACCATACAGGGGGCCGATCTCATCTGCGTCATGAGCAATGGGCGTATTGTTGAGGTTAGGAAGGACTTCACCAATATTAGTGCATACTGAACATGTGTGAACACTGTGATGATATTTATTGTCATTTTTATATTTTCAAAGGCTGGAACACACCTGGAACTACTGAACAAAGGAGGACTCTATGCTGAACTCATAAAGAGACAACGATCCGATGGTCACAAATAAAATACTGTACTTTCTGTGCATACCACATCAAACACAAAGTTATTTTAAATGATCTTTTTAAAGATAATTTCATTTGGTGCTCTGTCAAAGAAAATGAGTTTTAGTGAATATTCTCTTTTGAGTTTTGTGTATTGTTAAATAGATAAATGTCAGTGTTATAATGGTAGCCAAACTGTTTTAATATAATACGGTTTAATTTCCAGACTCTAGACTGAAAGACTGAGAGTCTTTTCTTTTTTTTTTAAATGAAAAGCTTTCAATAAACCAAGATGTACATTTTAATTTGAAATATATGTTGATATTCTAATACCATTGTTTTGATACTCTGTCTTCCATGAAAATTGAGGTATAATAAAATGAAATATTTTCTTCCTGCATTATTTGTTTATATTAATATAAAATGTATTTTTTTTTAAATATTTTAGCTAGAATTTATTTAAATATTTGTTGTTGTTATTATTATTGTTTTTATTAATGCATTTTAAAGTACTTTTATCGACCCAAAGTCCATTTACAAATGTTACTTTTATTTTGAAGTGTCTCTCAGTGAATCGCCATCTTGAAGCCCTTACTGCTCTCTTCATGTTGCGTACTACGCCCCTTGTTGATAAAAAACGACAGTAATCAGCTGTACAATTAAAACCTTTCTTCTAATACGTAGGAAAATAAGGAGCCAGGACGCTTTATTTAAAAGCTGTTGTAACTGGCTAAAACCATGCAAAAGTATGAGAAGTTGGAGAAGATAGGAGAGGGTGAGTAAATGGATTGTCTGGCCTGACTGGCTATGTCTGTATTAGATTTATAGAATATTAACATTCGTGAACGTTTACTGTTATAATAGAGCTTAGAGCGGCTGACAGTCAGTAAATTAGGCTTTCGTAAGCATGTGTTAAGATTAAAGTCCAAGCTAGAGCTAGCTAGCAAGCTCATGCTGAGATGATGCACCTGGCTTTATATAAATCAGAACAGCGTTTGAACACCTGTTAAATGATGTGATCGCTTTTGTTCAGAGAAATGAAGCTGGTGCATTGATAATCTCTAATTAAACTAATAGATCATTCATTGCAGCATCATTATCAGGCTTTTCTTTGACTCTCATTGAGCTGTTAGAAGCTGATTTATATGAGACATGAAGAGTCTCTTCCTCTAGAGGGCGCGTGAAGGCTCAAAGTCGGCTTTTCTCCATTGAGTTACATTCAAGTCTCAGGACTATTTGTACCTTATTCGTGAGTTTTGTACACTAAAAATAATCATCCAAATATAATAATTTTATTGAATTAGTAGTCAAGTTATACATTAAAATTTGGACATATTTATTAAATCATATAATATGCTCATACGTTAATCAGAACGGCTGTGATTGGTCCATCCTGAAGGTCGATGAGAAAGTAAACAGTTACCACGTGACAACTGTTTACGTTATTCTTAGGAATTTTTCTGGACAATAACGTACATATGTATAAATACGGTTTCAAATCCAGTGAACTACACTTAAAATAACTGAGAATTTAAATATAACAATTATTTTATAAATTAAATACAACGTTTTACCGTTAGGCCACGCCCATTTTATGAATTGTTTTATTCTTTATAAATGTATTCTTTATTCTTTATTCATTTTATTGATATTTTGCCAACTCATCCTAATTCTACAGTGATTTTCTGACTTAGAAGTCAGACTGCCATTTCGAATATTTTCTTCCCAGTTTCTTTAATGCATTTTGTGCTCTATCACCAGGTACCTATGGGACCGTTTTCAAGGCTAAAAACAGAGAAACACATGAGATTGTGGCCCTCAAACGAGTGAGACTGGATGATGATGATGAGGTAAGGAGAGCAGAGACCTCTGGTGGGTCAACTCATACTAAAAACAAATTGTCACATTAATTTTTATTCCATCTACAGGGGGTTCCAAGTTCAGCATTGCGAGAAATTTGCCTCCTGAAAGAACTGAAGCATAAAAACATTGTAAGGTGTGTTTGCTTTTATTTATTTAATTGTATGTTTAGCATTTTCATAATGCAAAATAAATGTTATTTCTAAATGTATGTATTTTTTATATATTAGTGTGTATATATATATATATATATATATATATATATATATATATATATAAACAAACATACACTAATAACTATATAAT
>JAUCMS010000052.1:1550628-1564990 GCA_032357445.1 Enteromius radiatus | reverse complement strand
GGCAGGTGAGTTTTATCAGGGTTGGAACTAAACTCTGCAGTGCATCGGACCTCCAGGGTAAGATTTGAGGAACCCTGGACTAGAGTCTCCAAAAATATTTTTATTATATTAGTGTGGTCTTAAAGAAAGGAAGCCTGTTTCAGTCACTGAATATAAAATAATAAAAGGTTATTGCAGCCTTTTTATCTCACAATTTCAAGATATAAAGTCACAATTACGAGAAATAATTGAGAATTGTGTGATATAAACTCGCAATTGCAAATTATAATTGTGACTTGAATTGTGATATAAAGTAGCAATTCTGGTTTTTTTTTAAAGTTAGAATTGTGAGTTATAAAGTAATAAATGTGAATATAATGTCTAATTTCTCAGAATCGCGACTTTATACCTCACAATTCTGACTTTATAACTCGTAACTGTGAGTTTTTATCACGCAATGCTGAGGAAAAAAGTCAGAATTAAAAGATAAAAAGTTGCATATAACCTTTTATTCAGTGGCGGAAACATGGGCTTCCATATTAAAGGGATAGTTCACCCAAAAATAAAAACCTGTATGTGCTGTTGAACATGAAAACAGATATTTTAAAGAACTACACAGTTGACAGTAGCCATACATGGTATTTTTTTCCATACTATGAAAACCACTGGCTGCTATCAACTGTTTGGTTGCCAACAGGGTAAGCAGACAGAATTTTCATTTTTGGGTGTACTGTCTCTTTAAAGGAACAGTTCACTTACAAATTACATTTCCGCATAAGTTGCATGGAATTCTTCCTCATGCAGGTGAAACGACTTGAGGGTGAGTAAATGTTAATTGGATTTTCATTTTTGAGTGAACTATTGCTTACAGTTTAAAAATGCTGATCATCACTTGTAATTACCAAAATTTCAGTAGTCCTGGCCCTACACCGTTCATTTAGTTGCCAAATGTGCTCCATAGATCTTTAATGGTTTACAAAATGCTGCCGTGAAGACTACTAAAAGCAGCGTTTTCTTTTTTTTATTTGTCAAAGATCAAATGAACAGTATCATTTAATAAGGTACAGTGCACATACTTGATTTAGCTTGTTACAATATTATGTAGTATTTAAAAAAAAAAAAAAAAGTTTTCCACTTAAGTTTTGTGTTGTACTTTCAGCAAGGGTATGGAGAAAAAGAGTAGAGTTGTGCGACTGTCATTTTGCAATTTTGTATGAATGAAATTTTAGCAGTACTTTTAAGCAATGTTTTCCCTCATAACTTCAGCAAATCCTGTAGTATTGCACCTTTTTCAGTAGAAGAGTTTTGGTTCACATAGCTTGACTCTCTGTATAGAAAAGTTATCACCTCAAAAGTTGTTTTTTTCAACGGAACAGATTTGTATAAATTTGCTCACCATTTTAGTGAATGGGTGCCGTCAAAATAAGAGCTGCTAAAATATTAATCCAAATAATTTGTATCCATTAATACATGTTTAACTTCAAACTTTTGTTTTCAGCTAAAATAGCAGTCCATAATCCATAATAACACTTCCTACAGTGAGAAAGTTGTATCATTTGCATCAAGAGGGAAGTGTTTTTGTGGATTATAGATAAATATTTTTTTAAAAAGCAACCGTTTAAAAATGTCACCAAACTCTTTTTGCTTCTGATGAACATTTATGGACTGAAGATGTATTGTGATGTATTTATCAGCTGTTTGGACTCTCGTTCTGAAGGCACCCATTCACTACAGAGGATCCATTTGTGAGAAAGTGATGTATGCTACATTTCCCCAAATCTGTTCCCATGAAGAAACAAACAAATTTATATCTTGGATGAGCAGAAGATGTGTAAATCATCGGCAAGTTGTAATTTTTGAGGTGAACTTTTACTTAAAAAAAAAAAAATTGCATGGCGGACCACAAGATTTGCCTTCAACAGTCTGAGCAATAGCTATGTGTTTAAAGAACAATGTTTTCGTAAGCCCTCATATCTGAAGCGTTCATATTTCAGTGCATGCCAGTGTTGTCATTACACTACATGTGATGTTGCACATGTGTACCTTACGGAAGAGCCGGGTCAGATTGCCCTGAAGTCCAAGACTTCAATTTACCCTCATTTTGCTTTGCATTCGCCATCAGCTGTAGTAGATCTACATTATTAGAAAACATAATTGACATCATAAATTTCAGGCATTTGCTGTGATTATTATGCTATGGATTTAAAGTAGGCTGACTATATTTATCTGAAACCTGTTTAGATTGTATTGCAATAGTGAGTGGTTGCATTTTTTTCAATTTTTAATCTCTGTGTGAAAATGCTTTTCATGTAGGTTTACTTTTCAAATTAGGTGGACTTGGAGGCTCAGTAAGGGACCACTCCTGACATATTTGGACAGATCTTTCATGACAAATTCTGTTCAAATACTAATGTTTTTTTATTATTAAAAAAATATATAAATATATATTATTTGTTACCAAAATACGAGTTGCAAGTGATGTGTAAAAACAACCTGCTTATTATGTTTCAAGAATGTAGCAGAACTCCAAACCTCCATCAAGTTATCACTGATTATTATGTTTTATGGTGTACTTTGATTTTCTGCAAACCATATGTAAAAAAAAAATGTTTGAAGAATTCTGCACCAGTTTATTAAAAATGTTTCTCTAAACAGAAAGTGCCATGAGTGAAATCAGGATGGGCTCTTGATTTGATGTTGACTTTAAATGGTTAGTGTGAGAATTCTGTCATTAATTACACACACTTGTGTCGTTCCAAACCTATAAGACCTTCGTTCATCTTCCAAACACAAATGAAGATGTTTTTGATGACATCAGAGCCATCCGACCCTCCATAGACAGCAATACAACTGAAATGATCCCAGATCCAGAGATGCAGTAAAACGACTGTATACGGGGTGCATATGCTACACGATGAGTAGGATTAGGGTTAAACTTGTATTATATGCACGCCAAACACATGCGTGTCGTAAGCATTTACATGAGACCCGGCTCGTTTTTACAGATGGTCTTGAACTGGACGACTATTATTTATTGGATTTCCTCCTTGCATCCCAAGAGGGCAAACAGTGTAACACACCTCAAGGTGTCAGGGATCAGGGTTAAGTCAGCTTTAGAGATCTTGTTGGGCCTGATGGTGGCGCTGGAGATGATCTTGCTAAGCTAGGGTTTACTTTTTGGGTAACACTTTATATTACAGTTACACCTATTACTTGCTTATTAGCATGCATCTTACTAGAATATAAACCATTCATCTTAAGCACATATTAATGTCTTTATTATACATATATGTAAGTAATACATATTTGTTTATTGTAAACACATTTTTAAAAAAATAATAATGTGATTATTGTGTATAGATAGACTCAAACAGCCATAAAATGTACACATTAAAAACATTTTATTGATCAAAAAATGACCTTTGACTGTCAAACTAGATTTTTCAACAACTTGACATTGTTTGCTTCCTTGTATAACCTATATTATTATTTTTTGGGGAAAATAATTTGTCTCTCTATTGCATATTCACCAAATCAAATTCTGTGACAATTACAGATCAATACGAGCTGAAGAATGACAGTAAATTTGCACTATATGCACTAGAAACTGTGCATAGCCTACTGCTAAAAGCAGACTGCATTTAAAAATCAATGGATGCTGTTAAGGTAATTTGACAATCTGATAAATGAATCTTCTATCGTATCATAAAATCTACCAAATCAACCCAGCAGTGAAAGAGTATTTACGCAGCTGATGACCAAGCGATGCTCATTCCCAGCTCCAATGTCATTTAGTTCAAGTTTAACAACACAGACTTTGTGCCCACTTTAGATGGTCACTTACAAATGCACACAGCAAGCTGTAAGCACTCAAGCAGTACAAAGGTTACTCACATCTTTAAACTGAACTAATCCAAGGCGCCCAAGTTCATTCACGCAACTGTGAGACGATTCAGCTAAACATCCCCTCGCTACGAAATAAAGAACTCATTCTGGATAGTTTGGAGGAACAGAAACAGCGGCAGCAGTGCTTGTCTGGTTTTTGTAAGTCAGTCTATTAAATGTCTGTCTGTGAGATCAATAGTGTTCTCGTGTGGCCTCGGGATCAATATTGACACCACTAGTGCAGCTGGGCCATCCAGACCAAATTATGATGAACAACCCACAGCACACGTTTAGATATGAAGCATCTACTGCAATTACATACATATACATAAATGATGTACCAAAAGCCAAAGGTTCTCTCACGGCCACATTTCAAGAAGATTTATTGCATATTACTGCATTGTCTGTGTTTTAATCTTTTAATGGCCCCTCGTGTGTGGAACAGTCATTAAACAGCGTAAAATGTCATAATGGGCCACAATTTCAAAAATGGATGGCATTTAGTGCATCTGGAGGAAATAATCCATTAATCTGCATTTTAGAGATAATAGATGAAAATGACAGAAACTTACAAGGTGACAACAAACACTGCTGATGCATGTCTCGGTGGATCATTATGACCGTGACCAAATCACAACATTTACAGGAGAACCCTCTCTTTCTCTCTAAATATAGAGCCATTGAAACAATATGTGTCATTTTGGCCCTTTTTATATAACAACAGTTCTTGTTGATGATGTCCATATAATTACATTGTTACAAAAAGAAAGAAATACAGAAATTAAATAATAATAATTGATTATGTTTTACATCATATATATATATATATATATATATATATATATATAGTCAATAATCATTTGGCATTTAATTGACAAAATCATGGAAAAACAATATTTACTATGGTTATGTAGCCTAATATATAAATAATTCTAGGATTAAATATTCATATATATATAATATAAATATATACCATAAATATGCTATAATTAATATAGTATTGCTGTCTTGATTTGTTGATAAACAAGGCTTCTTTAACAGTGTAATCAATAATTGAAACTAAAAACCTTCACTATATATACATATTTGTACTTATTTGGGGAGCAAAATTTCTTATTTAACTAAAACTAACGTACAGTTAATAATACAACGATTAAAACACGTTTTTAAAACAAACTAAACAAATAAATAATCAAAAATGGCAAAAACAACGAAATGATTAAAACTTTGACCAAAAAAAAAAAAAATTAAACAAATTAAAAAGACACTTAAAAACATACAAACTAACAAAAATGATAAAAACAACAAATTAATAAAAGTTAAGCTAAAGTAACAAATACTTCATTCAAAATATTAGTAAGACTGTAATAATATATCAGTGATGTGCAAATGTCAACTGGGGAAAAAAATGAATTAATTATTATTAGCCTAATAAAGTCAAACTCGATTGAGCCATATGTACGACCGCCACATGGAAATGAATGCATCCTAATAATGACCCAACTGTAGGCTTGCAGATTTTCAGGGGTCCTGCGTTTCCTCCGGGAATTGGGGGAGGAGGTGGTTCCGGAATCACGTGACTGCAACCCATCCGTGCCGACCCTTTGTTGTTGGGATTTTGGGCAAGGAGAATCGCGATATTGCTCCAACGCGAAAGGCTAGCAAAGACACCCGAGGACGAACGATTTCTAAAGGACGCTAAACCGTCGATACGCGTCGCCTTTTCCTCGCAAGCAGCGAAACAGACGCGCTTGAGATGCACACAAAGACAGAACGAGAGGCATCCGCGAGCTGTTATTGAGACGCGCTCCAGCTCAGCAGCGAGTCCCCGCAAATGTGCTTGTGATCGAAATGCACGCTTGTTTTTAACCGGAGGGATGCTCATAAGGCTCCGACGGCCTTCCTGGGACACAAACACGTTTTAAAAGGGATATTTTCCACATCCTCCACAGCCTGCTCCTCTTTTGTTCCTTTGCACCTTTATTTAACGGGTCAAGGAGGAGATACGGAGACATCATGTTGGTAGGCACCGGGCTTGTAAGGTGGACCCGATCAGAACTGTCCGTGTTCTGCCTGCTGACCGTCATCCTCAGCCCAGCTCTGGGGTCCGTTCAATCATCCAACCCGCAGAACACTGACTGTGTGTCCGGTAAAGGCAAAGGCTGCTTAGGTACGCGTTTACTATTTAATACGCTGCATGAAAACCAAAGCTCGCTCACTTTGTAGCTTTGTTGCAGATATTGCACATTTGTTGAAGATGGAGATTCGAGCGTGGCCTCTGGAGGCTTGCGAGATGCAGGCAGTGTAGGGGATGCTAAAATGAAACTACCGATGTGCTCCTGTCAAATAAACTGATGCATGGGGCTGTTTTGAATCGCGTGCGTGTATTACCTCGCATTTGAATGGTTTTGCATGGGTTACAAGTACAGCATCCATCTTTTGATGCACCAGATCAGGTGAGACAATATAAAGGGAGGAAGCGTGAACCCCACCCTATAACATCACTCTCATCAGATCAGGGGTGACCACAAATTCTCTCTCCAGCTGAGGAAAGTGGGAGATTCTGTTGGGTTTTCAATAGCTTTGTGTATGGTTGTTTCTTTATGCATAAGTTATAGGCCAATTATTAGGTTTTGAGCCACATGCATGCGGCTTGTGAAGGCGACAGTGAGCCCCGGTGTCCGTACTGTCCCGTATGGCAACCAATGGGGGGCTTGAGGCCTGTTTGAAAAGGTGTTGTGGTCTTATTTACTGTTGTGTATGACCTTTAGAAACCTATTCATTGTCCTATAGATTGGATGATGGATGTTACCAGTAATTGCCTTAAAAATAAGTGAGTTAAATCCCTGGGATGGTAGTTGAATTGCAACATTTTGTTATTTTTCGGTTCTATATAGCTTTAACTAGCTTGTTAGTATACTTGGACGGATATAATTGCACATTTTAGTCCTGTTGGCTCAACTAGTACACTTGCACCTCATGACTTTTTACACACTCTCTGCATAAGTAGCCTTTTAAAACGTAACCTTTTAACACAAAGCTCATCTCTGTCTTTTGGGTCATTATATATCATGTAAACTCTCCAGATGGGCGCTTTTTCCCCTCGCTGTCTTTCTTTTCTAAATCCTGACACCCTTTTTGTCACCTAGAATTAATAGAAGGAAAAGCAGCTGACAATAGCGGCCATTGTGCTCCAGTGTTTTCAGATTCAAAGCTCCAGGCACCAGTGGTTTAATCAGTGGCTGTCCTGCATAAGCGCCGGGCTGGTTTTGTAAAAGGCTGAAACACAATGGAGCAAGTCTCAGGGGCATCCGAATTGCCCTGAGCAGTTGGATAGTACTGACCACAAGCAGAAAAAGCAGCTTTCATTGATGCCCTTCTCCTTAGTGTCACTAATTCACTAGACGTGCTATTTTGGACCGCTGCGTTAATGGTGTTTCTTTTATTAAAGGGCCTAGTGGATGTGGATGAGCAAGTTGCAAGCCATGCGAAAATGCATTTAATTGTCATGTTAGTCTTTTTTTAGTTCGGTTTTTTTATATATTAAAAACCCAGATATGATTTCTGTATTGATGAAGTTCCTGGAATTGGATCCTGAATCTCGGTTAATCAATATTTATGCTTGCATCTCTGCTTTCATTTCTTGCTTTTAGTTGTCAACAAATGATGAATTAGAATGTTTGTTTTTTTTTCCCTCGCTTTTTTGGATAAATATCAAATTTCTTACCTGATTTAAAAATGCGTTTTTATCTAGGGAACAAAAAATATCCTTTTGAATAAAAAATATAAATATTATTGTGATCAGAACAATATGCAAAATTAAATAGGAAAACGTAAATATAATAAAAATAAAAACACATTGTGCCAAATAATGTTATATATATATTATATTCTTAAAATATAGTTACATATAGTGACATGCAGATAGTGTTTTTGTATTGTTTTTAATTTTATATTACAATTTATTTTGCTTTCCTAACCACATAGTTGCATTTTATTTGCATTAATTAATCTTTATTTAATATTTAACTTTTAAATGATTTTTAAACGCACATTTTGCTCCTTATATTTTGATGAATGCATAAACTATGCATTTAGTCGATGTGCATGCATACCATTCCAACTCTGTGACCCATAATGACATCACAATCTGACCTTAAGAAAGAGAACAGTAACTTTGCTTCACTTTAAGTATATCTAATCTCCATCTAATCTATTATTCTTTAAATAAGCCATTTGAATTTTGGATAATGTCATTAGATAATGTGTTTTAAATAGCATTTACCATTGAGTACATCCTGTGCTCTTAGCAATCAGAGCTGTAATCTTTGTCTGATCTGGACAGACACTCATGAATGGAGAACCTCCGAAGCTGCATAGAATGATTTCTTTAAGTAGTCTTCAGCCCATTTCCAGACTGCTCTTGAAACACGCATCGCTCACCACACAAAGCGCACGCATCTGAGAGAATATCAATTGACATGCAACCGCCGTTTTGTATTCAAGGATGCCGGGGTTCTAAAGCAAGGCTGGATATGAAAACCCAACTCTTATACTCATCAGTCAATTTAATGGCTTTCCATTGAACAGACAAACGGCTTCTAAATCACTCCAGTGCGAGAGAGATGCTTTATGCACATAGCTTCCTCGTAGCCCATAGGTCTGAAATCAATGGCGTCCACCGTGACAGGGCGAGGGGTCGACCGGAGGGAAGCGGCATTGCAAAGCTTTGCATAATGCATGTGTGTGCATGCAGCGGGCGCTTGCAAACCCATTTAAGTCAATATGTTCGCTCTGTGTGTTGTCACGCTATTTTAGCCCGTCCTTGGCTTTCTGTTTTAGGCGGAGTGGATTTAAGCTGCAGATAGAATCGAACTGGTTTAAAGTGTGAAATGTGTCATTTCTGCACCACTGCACTCTTAAAAATACATTTTCTTTACTGGTCTTGATGGTCCCTTGAAGCAGCTTTAACATCCATGGAACCTTTTCATTGCACAGGCTTCATATAGTGGTTCCTTAGATCATGAAAATAATCTTCACTCTACATAAAAATGCTTCTTTTAAGAAGTATTCACCAAAAACGGTGCTTTTATGGCATCCCTCCAAAAGGAAAAAAAAAACTTTTTAGAGTCACAGAAATAATGAGAGGATTGTTTCCCAAACACTCCCCTTTTTTGCCATTGGTCAGGATGAACAGATAGCCCCGCCCTCAGATTTGCACCATTGGTTGAGCCAGTGTTGCTTTGTGGAGCTGGTCGGAAGGCTTCAATAAATGTTTTAAAAATGTAAACTTGACTTAGATGTGTTTTTGTACATGAAGCTGAAATTAGAAAGTCCTTTCTGTTTTAGACGCTGAAATATTGTGCTATGCTTAGAATTTAAGCAGAAAGTGTTTAAGCAGATTATTACAAATTGTGATTGTTATTAATTAGGTATCTCCAAACACTCTCCTTCTGTCATTGGTCAGACTTAACACATAGCCCCGCCCCTCAAACTTGCACCATTGGCTGAGCCAGTGTGGGGCTGAATGCTTTAATAAAAATGTCAACTGATGGTTTAATTTTTCTTTGTATATTAAGCTGGGATTAGAAAGTCCTTGGTGGTTTCTGTTTAAGACACATAAATATTGTTCTATTCTTATTATTATTTCAGCTGAAAAAGCTATTTTTTTTATCTGTGGTTCCTTGAAGAACCTTTAACATTCAAAGAAACGTCATAAGTGGAAAAATGTTTTCTAGATTTATTCTAGAAATCTTCACACTTAACTCTGACCTTTATTTTCAAAAGTGTAAAGTAGCAGATATAATATGTTTTTGTACATTAAGCTGGAATTAAAAAGTCTACAGATATACATTAACAGTCTTTAACTGTCTAGTTGGTTTAAAGAGCAAAATATATCATTTCTGTGTCGCTAATCACAGAAATTATGATTGTTTTCAGTTAGGTTTCCCCAAACACTCCCCTTTCTGCCATTGGTCAGAAGAGCACATAGCCCTGCCCCCAAACTCGCACCATTGGTTCAACCAGTCTTGCTATGTGGAGCTTTTCAGAATGCTTCAACAACAAATAAATGAATGGTTTACTTATAATTGTCTTGACCATTTAAAACAAATCAATAATACTCCTAATTTAAGATATTCTATGTACCTAGCTTAATAATTAGCCTACTTGTTTTTGTCGTAACATTTTGCGTCATACCATACCAAGGTGTGTTTTGGTCCTAAAGTGCTTATCTCTGATGTCATGCTTGTGGATTGCACACCGGCGTATAATTAAGAGGCAATTATTTTAAGGAAGCCCTTCACAGATGGTGCCTTCAAAGAGGCCCAGCCCACAGTAAACCACAATTACTCCCACCCACATACACTGCCGAGTGGACCATGCTGGTAGGCCTTTGTTTCCTTCTACATCTGTAGTTACACCATCACTTTGATGGTCATTGTTGTCTTGCGTACTTCAGAAGAACCGTACTTCCTACCTCTAGTTGATGGATCTGGCGTATAGGTTGTATATATAGTTGTGGTATTCTTTACCACAAGACTATAACTTGTTGGGAAAGGAAAGGACATGGCATCTCATACTAGGGAAGTTGGGTGCCTTGCTCAAGGGTCTCACCTCAGTCGTGGTTTTGAAGGTGGAGAGAGCGCTGGTTGTTCACTCCCCCCATCTTACAATCCCTGCCGGACCTGGGACTCGAACCCGCAACCTTTGTGTTACAGGTCCGACTCGCAAAGACCCGACTGAACTAATTCTAACAGCACAAGTCGACTGCAGTGGATTCTGGTTGGGACTCATTAACAACAGCTCTAGTTAGGATGTTAACCACCCCGACCCTCAGACTAAAGTGCAATGCGTTCCTGGTCATGATATACATTCGGCTTCTTTGAAGTAGCTTTAAGTGTCTCTGTCCTTTAGCTATACCCATCACCCAATTTCTGTGCTCCCACAGTCTTTCTCTGCTTCTTAGTAAGTGTATTGTCTTTTTTTTGTGTGTGTGTCCCTAATATGCCGGAGGCAAAGAGGCTCTACAGAGTGGAGAAAATGTGTATAACGCTCTTGTCCCTCGCAGCAGTTTACAGTTGTACAATTAAAGCACAGCCTGGAGCACATGCTCGGAGAGATTGGGTTACTTCATTGTTTTTAAGCTGAATTTGAGTAGCTAGTTAAGTTGTGTAGTCTTAAGTAGCAAGGGTATATTTGTAGCAACAGCTAACAAAACATTGTATGGGTCAAAATTATAGATTTTTCTTTCGTGCAAAAAATCTTTAGGATATTAAGTAAAGATCATGTTCCAAGAAGAAATTGAAAAAAATTCCTACCATGTCAAAACTTAATTTTCTCAATATTTAGATTTGTAGATAGTTGTATCACAGTCAAATATTGTCCTATCCTAACAAAACCATACATCAATGGAAAGATTATGACTGGTTTTGTGGTCCGGTATGTTTACTTTTTAATGGTTCTTGCTTATAACGATTGCATTTATTTATTTTTATTCATATGTTTTCATTTAAAATAATAATTTTATAATATATTTAATATATTTAAGAGTCACATGATCCTTCAGAATCAATCTAGTATCAATATCAAATATCTGATAACAATTCTTTTGTTGCTTCTTTCTTATTATTATCCATATTGAAAACAATTTTAAGGAAACCATCATATATTTGTCATATTTTTTAGGATATATATATTAATCTGTTAATCTGACAAAATGGTTTTTTTTTTTGGTAACATTTACTGTCACTTTTAATCAGTGCATCCTTGCTAAATAAAAGTAATAATTATATAAATAAATATGTAATGCATTAATATATGTATGCAATCAATAATTGCATGTAAAATGTATTCAATATTTTGACCCAGCTCTTTCCACATGCTGTGCTGTTATGCTGTTTTCGCAGCGCTGGACTCCACAAGAATCCCTGCTGAAAAGTCATGCTTGAATTTCCATACTGGTTCAGGCTGGTTCATGCACGGTTATTAAAGTTGCATTTGCATAACATGGCCAAAGCAGCAGCGTTCCCTTTAGACTCATATTTATATGATACCTGCATTGAACTTCTTTCAAAAACATCTTTAAATGTGTGAAATGTTATAAGCTGCTGTAGCATTTGATGCAGTTTAAACATCCTTTAAATGGGAACGAGGGCCCAAAGTGGAGCTATAACCTCACAGCTTCCTCCTTTTTAATAAGAGACACTTTGCGGGGTCTATTGACCCATTGAGGAGATGAGTATCGACTGGTCTTGAGCAGATGAGCTGTTTGGCTACAGGCAATGGACTGATGTCCTTATCTTTCAAACGGCATTGATTTCGGTCGCTGCTCTGATTATCTTTGCGCAGTGTGAGATCTGGGTCTCCCCTCTGCCCCACACACATTGTGCTCTGTTTGTTTGGAGATGTGCAGTTGGAAATGGGTCAGTTCAGATGAGGGACGTGTATGGAACGTCCCATGAAGGAACTTGGAGGAGTTGAATGAGGTTTGGTGTGAAGGTTAGGTCCTATTGGCTGGTTGTTCAGAAGAGGAACTTGTTTTGTAAATATGAAGCAGAGCATGAATATAAAGAAACTTAAACTGAAAACTTGAAAGCCATTCTTACAGCATTTTACACAACCTCCTTAAAGGGATAGTTCACCCCAAAATGAAAATTCTGTCATTAATTACTCACCCTCGTGTCGTTCCAAACCCGTAAGAACTTCGTTCATCTTCGGAACAAAAATTAAGATTTGTTTTATGATATCAGAGAACCATCTGATCCTTCATAGACAGCAATACAACGGAAATGAACTGAAATCAGTGGCTCAATTTCAGTTTTTATTGTGTGCAAAGAAAACAAAATTCAGTTGTGTTGCTGTCTGTGGACGGTCTCTGATACTGTATCATCATTTTTGGACCAAAGATGAACGAAGGTCTTATGGGTTTGCAACGACACAAAGGTAAGTAATTCATGAAAGAATTGTCATTTTTGAGGTGAACTAACCCTTTAAATATTGCTCAACCTGTTAAAGGGATATTTCACCCAAAAGATGAAAATATGAATCATAATTTACTCACCATCAAGTAGTTCCAAACCTGTATGAGTTTCTTTCTTCTGTTTAACACAAAAGTAGATATTTTGATGCATGGTGGTAACCAAACAATTTATGATAGCCATTGGTTTCCATATTTTTTATGGAAGTCAACCAGCAACTGTTTGGAGGAAACTTGAGGGTGAGTAAATGATTACAAAAGTTTTATTTCTGGCTGAACCATTAAGCCTATATATATTTTTCATTATATATCCTTATAGATAATCATTCATTACCATGGTATGTATCAAAGTATCATGATATTACCATTTGATACTATCTCTCAGATGTCCTATTGTCCTACCTTCTTGTGTTTATGAAGGATGTCCTATATCATATTTCTTGATGAATGCATCTGTATGTGTCTTTATGCGTGTTGTTTCTGTCAGGCAGGCAGGGGCCCCATAAAAGGGAGCATAAGTGATGCATTACAATTGGTTACTGGGAGTTTAGTTTCTCTTCATGTGGAATAATAATTTCCAAAAACACTTGAAAATGTTTTTCCCCCTCAGAGTCGGAAATCACCACTTCAGTAATGCTTACAAACACAGAACGTTTTATTCCTGTTTATATTCTGAAGAGATTTCTTCATAAACAAGACTTTTGAATCTGGTTTTATCAAGTGTTCAGATTTGCATATTTAATCATAACATTTCAAAAGATTTGTAAGACCAAACATTTGTCTTAATGCACTGTTATTAATCAAATGTGCAAGTATGGGTTTATATATATATATAACGTCTTGTGATCACTTTTCTCACTTCTGTTGCTGTGCTGTGAAACTCTGATAGCGTTCTTATTATCAGCGGGTCTATTCCCACAGGTGCCAGACCCAACACATCATTTATCACAGCACTTTAACACCTCCACAGATTAACCTCTCAACTCATTTAGACAGCCTGATTAATTAACTTCTCGAGCTGCTGCTCCTCCGAACTTCTCTTGTCTGAAGTCTGTGCAACGGTTTGATCAGGAACACTTCATTTCTCCAGAAACACTTGGCCGCAGCATTCGAGCAGTTTCCCAAGCGCATGCACGACTCGGCCGAGAGCCACCAAACGTTTGTAGTGCTTTTAAGTGTCTGCTACTCATTAACGCGCTGTCCTACGCCTCGTCTCATCTGCCTGCATTTACACGATGGTTACGGCTGTCCGCTGCCTTGCATGATGGAAAACTTCATTCATATCCTGATGATAACAGCAAGAATTGTTGTAAAAACTGTTGCTTTATTCACATAGAGCTTTTAAAAAACTCAAATATTACCGGTTACTAGGGATGTCAAACGATTAATCGTGATTAATCGCATCCAAAATAAAAGTTTTTGTTTACATAATATATGTGTTTATGCTGTGTTTATTTATTCTGTTTATATTAAAACCCACACATACAGTATATATTTTTTTAATATTTACATGTAAATGCA
>JAUCMS010000052.1:1535727-1546739 GCA_032357445.1 Enteromius radiatus | reverse complement strand
TATATTATGTAAAGAAAAACTTTTATTTTGGATGCGATTAATCGCGATTAATCATTGCCCAGCACTAGTTTTTATATATTTATTTTCTTTAATGTGACTGATGCACATTATCAAGATATTTATTCATATAATGTTAATTTGACTGTTTTTTTATTCAGACTGCATTTTTGATGAGCCTCTGGTGACAAAACTGTCATCAAGAGACATTAAGATGAACAATTTTATTTTTTTCCAGAAATGCTGTGTATATGCAGAGGCTTTATATTACAGACTCTAATGAGCAGTGTGATCTGATACATGACAGCCTTTATTTTTAGCGCTAATTAATCTTATGATTACTTTTCATCCACAAATTACATGCCATGGCTCATAAGAATTTGATATGCATGTTAATAATACATAACACAAGGACTATGCATTGCTGCTACCGCTGTATGAACTCTAGACATATATTGATATATTTATAAATGGAAAGTTATAATTAGTCCTACTTGTTTCTTGTTCCAGATAGCAGCTCGGGATCTGGAGATGGAGGTTTGTTTTCTTTTCCTAATATTTTTCTTCTTTTTTTTTTCTGACCATGAAGCAGCAACGGGTAATATCCAGGAAATTGAAACGTGGTCATTTCTAGGTTTTTGACCTACAGACTTCAAATTATCCCAGAAACGGGTCACCTCCCATCACTCGGGAGCGCTGTAGATCAGCCAAAACATGCCATCTGAGGTTATTTTTAGCCCCATCATGCTGAAGTTGCCAGTTGTGTGATAAAAGAGTGACCCCGCTCTGAGCTGGGTTTGAACCTCCCCTAGTGCGGGTTTAAAGATGAAGGCCGCTCTAAAGCTGTCATTACAGCAAATTACAGACCACTGCAGGAACACAACTCAAGTGCTGCTGAGGATGTACTCGCTCAGTGGCCACTTCTGAAATCTATGCTATGCCACTGAGTCTGTTTCACCATTCCTTTAATATATATCCATTATAATGGAATTTAACTTTCTGTCTAATTCCTATTTTTTTGTAGCAGAATATCTCTATTTTATTGTATTAAAAATAATAAAGATAGATAATGAAAAACATAAGGATATTTATAATAATATAATGTACATTTAAAAATGATATTAAAATATTTATTAAATATATACTGAACGTTTTTATTACATACAAGTTTCTATAATTTAGAATTTCATATATTTTATTTTTTAAGATTTCAAGTATTTTAAAGTGCCTCTAATTCAAAAAATCTGCCAAATTTGATCATTTATAGTTTATACATAAATACGTTTTTGTTTACATAATATGTGTTCTGTGTATTTATTATGTATAAATAAATACCTTCACATATTGTATATATTTTTAAAAACATTTTCATGTATTTATATTCATATAATTTATATTGGATATGAATACATTTAATATAAAAACATATTTATACATAATAAATATACACCATACACACACACACACACACACACATATATATATATATTAACTGTGAAGGACAAGCAGGAGGACAGTTAAAGTATAGGCAGCAATAGATATTCAGAGTGTTCCTCAGTGCTAATGAAAATGCTTTAATAAAATGTAATTTTATAAATAACCTTGATTTAACTTGTGTTCTCACTGTTTTATAGAATATGACGGATCAGGCTTAGATTCAGGCAAGAAAATCACAAAATGCAGCAACTGCAAGTACGGCGCTGAATGTGATGAAGACGCAGAAGATGAGGACTCGTACGTGCTGCATTCATTCCTTTATCATTATGCTTATGTCGTCTGATTTATGAGAGTATCCAGGGGTTGATAATGAATAAATCTCGTGCTTTTTCGTGCCAGCTTTTTAAAGTAATGAATGAGCGTTATTTATTTATTTATTCACATAACATTGGAAACAACTGCCATTGTGAATAAAGCTGGAAAGAATTCAGTTCTATCAAAGCCCAGAAAATAACATTACTCCCGCGAGACGGGGAAGTTTTTTGTATCAAAAGTTTTTCTGCCTGGTTCATGTTACTCTTGTATTTTCTTGCCAAGCGCTAATGAACAGTGTGGACTAACTCCAGGAAGAGCTGTAGCTTCCAAGGACATGAGATTCAAGAGCCCAGGGAAAAAAGAATCAGACGTCAGCTCTCAGACACTCACAGCTAATTAGTTACAGCAGATGAGCCAGCAGGGGGAGACCATTACACAGGACAGCTCCAACAGGGGCCGGCCATTGATTTAGTAATGATTGTATGGTCAGATTTACAGCTGCTCTTATTAGTGACAAAACATACCAGGCATTAAAAACTTATAGTTGCTTTAGTTGATACCATTTAGTTGATCACTGATACGCTTTGGCCGCGTATTGTTTTTGTTAATATTTTGAGGCTATTTTTTTTTGTTTAAGTTCATGTTTATTTTCCTTTAAAGTTATTCATTAAAAAAATAAAATAAAAATGAGTTTTAGTTAATTATAATAACCCTGAATTATGGAAACCCATTTTTGCCAAGGAAAAAGTGTAAAAAAAAAAATAAAATAAAAATTGTTATATATATATATATATATGTATAATAGACTTGAACTTGTCTAATTTTAAAGTGATAGAATTTCTCAATTTTTGTACGTAGATATTTATAACAACATTATAAATAATATGAATATTATTTATACTTTTTTTGACAATTGTGCATTCATATCTCCCAATTGTAAGATTTAAACTAGATAAATTAATAGATTTAGAATAAAAAAGATTAAAAATAAAAACAGAATTGTGAGATAATTATCTTTATTTATATATATATATATATATATATAATTTTTTTATTTTATTATTTATCTATTTTTCTTTCTTTTTTTTTACACTGTGGCTGAAACAAGCTTCCTTTTTGGTATATTCAGGGCTTTATTGAAAACATTTGTTACAGTTCAAGTACCAGCGAAATGTTTGGCCTTTGAATAATAAATAGCAAAGTTGAGACTCACAGCCTTTAAATGTGTAAAAAATGTTTGTAATGTTGCAGCTGTTCGTGTAAAATCGACTGCAGTGGGCACAATGAGAATCCAGTGTGTGGCACAGACGGAAACTCCTACTATAACCCCTGCCTGGTGCGAGAGGCGTCCTGTATGAAGCAGGAACAGATTGATGTCAAACATTTAGGGAGATGCCCAGGTCAGATCCTGTCACAGTGAAGCCAAATAGTCCATTTTTAGAACTGATTTTGAATAGTAGATGTCTACCAAGGCTAATCAGTGTTGTTGTTGTTGTTGTTTTTATCATTTAGATAAAGACAAAGCTAAAAAAACTGAACCTGGGCTTCCCTACAAGCCAGAATTGATTGGTAAGTGCATTTCTAATCATCTCCTTTTTTTTCATCATTTCTAGAATGTAAAATATTTCAGGGTAAAAAGTAACTAATGAGAGAAATAATCAGCGTTTTTAAGTTTTAAAAACAAAGCTATATAGGAGCGTAATCTGCAATGTAGTTTGTATTCATTATTTTCAGACCCAGCAAAAGCCGGTGAAGGAAAAGGATACGGCTGGATGCCCGTTCCCTGCACAGATGACTACGCCAACTTCTGCGTTCACGGCCAGTGTGAATTTAATTACGGCATCGCCTCTTGCCGGTGAGCGTCTGGCGTTTGGTTGCACGGATCTGTGTGCATCCTTTCAGGTGTTCATTAAAAAAGAACATTTGTTGGGAAACGAGTTTCAGACGGTTTCTTGTTTTTCCACAGGTGTGACTCAGGTTACACGGGAACACAGTGTGAAGAGATCGCTGACTTTAACATCCTGTATGTGGTGCCCAGCGGTCAGAAACTTCATTATGTGCTCATAGCTGCTATCATTGGAGCCGTGCAGATCGCCATTATTGTGGCAGTTGTCATGTGTATTACCAGGTAAGAGCTGAAGAATGACTAAAAATTACTTTAGCATCTTTTGAAAGCATGCATAAGATTAATGCACTTTCTTCATTAAAGCAAAAGAAAAAAATTATATTTGTACAAAATTTAACTAATTCTTGTAATTGCACTCCATTTATTATTACGCTCTATTTAAAAAAAAAATAATAAAAAATTATATATATATATATATATATATTTTTTTTTACATTTTACATATATATATATAAATGTGTGTTTGTGTGTGTATGTATATATATATATATATATATATATTGTGTGTGCATGTATACATTTTATAATTTATTTCAAAATTATGTTAAAAATGTATACATTACATTAATATAAATGTGTGTATATAATAATATAAATATTATATATAAAATGTACAAATGTGCGTGTATGTGTATATATATATATATATATATATATATATATATATATATATATATGTGTGTAAACTAAAATTTAATAAAAATATTTTTAATTTTTTCAAGGAAATGTCCTAAGAACAATCGTGGAAGACGGCAAAAGCAGAACTTTTCATCAAACAACTCTGCAAGGATGATGTAGCTTGTTTTTATTTTATTTTTTTTATACTTTTTGTACCGAGTGGATTACAGTTTTAATGTGCTTTTTTGTTTTGTGCTTTCTTGACTCTGGACAATAAGGTTATTATCAATTTAAATTTTATTTTATTTGATTATTTTATTTTATTGGATGGTGCCTTATTGTTTTTGGTTTTCAGGACATTTTAGGTACTTGATGTCAGTGGCAAACACTGTCAAATGAATGATAAAAGCCAGCTCTTTTTTTGTCTAGTTTTTTGTTTTTGTTTTTTCTTTTTTCTTTAGATGGTGGTACCAGGTTTTTTCACGTATTGTTAAATGTAACTCTCGGCACACAAACTGTACCACAAAAACAGATGTCCTCTATTTCCATGGAATGTGCTTCTTTACTGAAAATATTAACTCTGGACTGTCTTTAACTGCCCCAATTTGATTTGATTTGATTTCCTCAAATCAAACATAGCTAAACACCAAATTTAATTGGACATGAACAAGTTTGCCGAAGTGATGACGTTTACAGTTTCTTTAGGGAAAAGGGAATTCCAGAGAATGAAATGCAATGTGTTTGACTAGCTAATCTTATCAATGTTGAAATGTTTGTAGTTTTTATGTTCTAATGTTATCGGTGTTGTTAATGTTGAAACGGACATTATTGACATTAATTTTATTCTATGAACTGCATATCGCATGACCTGTGAAACTGTGTCCAGTGCTGTAGATTTAATAAAATTTAATTCTCAGTCTTAGATATTTTCGTTGCCTGTACACATACACACAGTGTAATGTTAGTTGTTAAACCTCGAGTAACTCCGATATGGCTTGTCCTAAGTAATACAATCTCTCAGAGTAATCTAATTTTAAGAATCCAGTTCAAGTACTTTGACATGTTGAAATCATTAGCATCATACTCCAAGACATCAGGTTTGAACCAGTTTGGATGATTTCACAAAACGTCTTAAAGGGATAATTTAATGTGTTACCAACACTGTATGACATGTCATCTGTAGAAAACGAAGAAGAAAAATGTCAACTTTAAAGACAAAATAGGTTCTTGTGTTCCACAGAAGGTTTGCAATGACTTGAGGGTATATGAATGAATTTTGTATGAACTATCCCTTTAAGCGTGACATCTTAGGCTCTCAAAATGACAGATTGCATTGAGAAGCAGCTATTTACGGAAAAAGGATCTGACCACAAAAGTTTGAATGTTTGCTCACGTGAGATTTTGTGTGTAGGAAAGTGGTGTCGAGTATCAGCTGAATGAAGAGTTCTGGAGAATTAAGTAAGCCTCGTTCGGCTATGACATGAGTGATGAGTAATCATAGACGGCTCGAGGTTTAAGAATAGACTGCAGCTGGTGGCATCATTTCACAGGTTTGGACAGTCCAACTTAAGATGGATCATCTTCCCCAGGTCGCAACGTAGACGTCAAAATCATCCTTGAGTTTGATCTTAGCATTGTGGACATGGTTAGAAGCAATTGGTTGTTAAATTTCCCTAACTTGGTAAAAGCTGAAACCTTTTCTCTAAAGGTAGGCAATCAGGTGACTATCAATGATGTAAGATCTTGGTATTGTTTGTGCTATTCTCTTTAACCAAATATGTCCAAGCCACAAGCTTTTCTTTGAGAAAACATAGCTCTTTGTAAAATAAATAGGTGCAGCTAAGAACCAAGGGGGTTTCCATTATCTCAGCTGCACACGCATCTTCTAAAAATGACAAGGTGTCACCTTACTGTGGATATTTATAACGCTGAATTCATGGATTGGTACCCCCTTCCAACCCCTCTGCCCTCGTTTCCAGTCGTTCCCTGTGTGTCTGGCCTTTGAACCTTGTGTTCCCTATATACAGGAAGGGTGGAGCTTCTATATTCTCCAGAACGTCCATGAAGCTCCAGTCAGAGGGCGAGTTCGTCTCATCCAAGCGTCTTCTTCCAGGGCCCACCACGGCCCCGCGATCCAGCAACTCACCCCATAACCCAACACCCCCTTGTGCACCAACAGAAATCCACCGAAGCAGGACCTGAGACCTTCGGCAGTTCTAGTCTAGGGTCTTCACTGGGTTACAAGGACGAGCATGGCCGACAAACTGGGATTGGCAGGTGTGGCGGATGAGCCCAGCACCCTGAACATCTTCACTTTGTTGGAGAGGGTGTCTGGGATCATAGACAATGTGCAGGCGTGCCAGCAACGCATGGAGGACAGGCAGCTGGAGCTGGAGAACACAGTGAAGACCATCCAGGCGGACGTGGTGAAGTTGACGAAGGAGCACACGGCGACGAGTAGCACCGTCGAGAAGCTTCTAGAGAAAACACGCAAGGTCAGCTGCCACGTCAAGGACGTCCGTGTGCGGGTGGAGAAGCAGAACATACGTGTCAAGAAAGTGGAGGAAACCCAAGTCGAGCTGCTGAACAAAAACAAGTTCCGTGTCGTCATCTACCAGGTAAGACTTGCTTTTGGTGGCATGCAAATGTTTTCTTTTGGGGTTGGATCACTGCAGCAGGTTTAATTTCTTTTCTAATGGTTGAAACTCCATGCATAGATTTTTTCGGGTTCCATTTCAAGTTTGGATCTCTAAAGCAGGTCTAACTTTGGAACAGTGGAGCTTTTTCATTTGCTCGTGGTTGAAACAATATTTGTTTCAGCTTGTGGAATGAGTTTTTCTGGGTTTGTATCTCTCAAGCAGGTCTAATCACTCACGGTTGAAACTCCATGCATTGATGATTTTTTTTTTAACTCTGAGCTTGTCCTACAACATTTCAACTTGAGCAAACGGGGTTATCAAAGACAGACAGATTGTTTCAAGATACAAGGTCTTGCGTGATCCAAGATAAATCCTGGTACATTAGATGGTTATGTGGCCAACAGCCAAACGCAATACAGCAGGAATGTTCTGCCAGTCCCCACTGAGAATGGAGGATTAGGCTGGCAGCCATTTTATCTGATATGTGGCAGGATGTCTGGAGGAACACGCAGATAAACCATGTAATGTGATCCATGAAGGAGTAAAAATGAATTAATATACTCTCTTTAGTGCATAAGAGAATGAACTATGAAGCCTTATTTGGAATACCGCTGTTGTTTAAAACGAGCCTAGATTTCTGAAATCAGATTAAGATCGAGTTGGAATTATGACATCACGGAGGAATGTTTCATTGCTAAATCTGGAAATACTGTTATTGTTATATGCTATTGTTTAAAATAACTTGAGAAAATTATTGTATATTTAATTTTTTTGTCTCACATAACCCTACAGCAATATGATATAACAAATAGCAACAGGGAATTTAAAAATATGAGTTGACAATTCATCTAAATTTTTTAACACTAAGCAAATGTTTTCATACATTTTTAAGAGAAGATTTTCTGAAATTAGGATAGTGAATGCCTGTTACAAATACTCTGTAGCTAGATTTGAATGAAAGATTCATTAATCAAATCAAATCAAACAAAAACTTAATGTTCTCAGATTTATAATTATGAAAAATGCACAATTACAGTGTTTTAGTTTAGAATTTATCTTAATTTTCTGAAGATTTATCATAAGAAATGGTATAGTGTTCTTCATTCACCATATAATAGACATTTTCTTGAAGACTAATAGGCAACTAGTGTACTCATATTAGCTCATATCATTTTTTTACTTCTTCATTTAATTACAGCCCATGGGTTTGATGGTCCGTGAGGAGAACAGCTGACAGATTTGTTCAGGGTTATTCTGAGAGCTGCACTGAAGCTTCATGTCCTAATATAGTGCTATCTCGTCTGACAGAGTGATGGTTAGAAAAGCTGTTGAGTCTTTAATAACTTATTGAACACTGGCTGTTTGTTATCAGTCGTATTTTACTTATATAAAACGTGCATCTTGTTCAAAGCACTGCGACTATTTATCATAAGTTGTAAAGTTCATGGCTGCGTGAGTCATGTAACCTGATTCACTTATTAGCCTATTTATAGGCTATACCGAGCTACTAGGTTTATTTAACAACACAATATTAATTTAATCTAAACCCATTTGAAACAGTTTATAAACCTACCTTATGCGTATTTGCAAACCACTGAGCGATCCGATGGATGCAGATTCACAATGCTGTATTCATTAACAGTTTAGTCTTCTGCTATTTAGATATTGCCTGATATTTTTTTTTATTAAAACTGATTTTGCTTATATATATTATATCAAATTACCTACAGCAAACGTAAAAGCATTTAGCCGTCTGGAGTTCAGTGTCTGCAAGCTATTAAACGGCTTTCTTTTTGAATACTTGATTCTGATTGGCAGACTGATATCCCACGTAATCGGGTAACGCTGGCGCTACTTTCGTCTCGTATCACTCCGCGCCGCGGCCGGACTCCCGCTCTTCTTTCAGTCAAACCAATTGGCGATATCTTCGTCTCAGTTGTCGGACTTCAGTTTTAATTTCACTGTAATATTGTCATAGTGTTCATCTTTGAGCTCAAACAATTGTTTTGTACGTTTAATGGACTATTTTGTCTTAGCGGAAGCTTTAAGAGAATGAGTAAAAATAATTTAAAGTCAAATCACTGTATAACCTTCACATTTAACTTATAACATTTTACAAACTGCAGATGAATAAACTACTAACATGAAGAGTTGTTTGATATGTGCATTTTTTGTCTAAGAAGCCTAATATCATTTGAATGATGCGGTTTTAGCTGTGCGATACATGGTAAACATATGATAAATATATGGTACATTTATTCTCTTCCCACAGGGAGATCAGGAGGTTCCAGCTGTAGCTGCTTCCAAAACATCTCTGAAGGGAGCAACGGGTGGAGACGCCTCCTTAGACCCTGATGCCCCAGAGGCCCCACTTCCAGACTCGGATGAGGAATACATGGTCGTTGAGGAGGCAGACTCGTCTACTGCTGCCAAACTAAAGAAGACCGGCCTGAAGCGCATCGAAAGCCTGAAGCAGACCTTCTCTCGTGAGAACATGACTAAGACCAAAGAGAATCTGGGCACCAAGGTCAACAAGCTAGGTGAGCGCATAGTAACAGCCGAGCGACGTGAGAAAATCCGCCAGTCCGGGGAACGTCTGAAACAGTCTGGCGAGCGTTTCAAGGAAACCATCACGAAAACCGTGCCAGCAAAACTCAACCTGAAGAAGGAAAGGACAGTGGCTGAAGGTCAGGAAGGAGCAGAAGGGACCACGGAAGGAACGGCCCCCGTCCCACCACCGAAGGGTCGCAAGTCCAGCCCTGGTGTGGCCTACACGGAGCCAACGGAGAAACAAGAAGGTCCAGACGAGGGCAAGGGCGAGGATTCAGAAGTGCCGATGTATGATATGAAGCAGCTTTCTTAAGCGGCAAGTCTTGACAGTCACATTTGGGAAAGACTCATGTACAGATATGAATTCAATTATGGAGAACTTGAAGGTGCAAAAATTGGGAAGATAAGAGATCTTGCTTCTAAGTGTGTGGATAAGTGGATGGTTCTAACGACAACTGAATGAACGAATTAAGGAAGTTGTACATTACAAACAATATCCGTAGAGTTTCTTTTTTTTTTCTTGTTTACATCTATTATGGACTACGAAGGGTTATAAATGTTAAACTAAGGTACTGAGATGACTAGGCTATGGTTTCTAATTTAAAAAGTTGGTGCACTCAGTGATTTTCTTTGCCTTTATACTGCCACCTATGGGAGTGGATGCAGCATCATGAAAAATCATGGTAGGATATAGATCCACTTCATGTAGAATAAAACAGATTTTTGGAAGACACTGATGCCTCTATTCATTCTTCAGGGTTTTGTTTTTTTTTTGACCGAGTGCACCTTTTATGGATTGACGTTATGTGTTAGGTGTGTATAAAAATATTTTGAAGAAATTTCTTTGAATGGCTGAATATACAAAGAATTCATCGAGAAAAAGATTTTAGACTTTCTCTAGAGAACTTTAAACATATTCTGGTGTCAACTGACATCCAGGATGCCAACTGTGGATGAATTAAATTTTTCAGTGTAGATGTTGTAGTGGTTTTTGGAATATAACTAACTGTGCAAGTCATTTATCTAACCTTGGTGATGAAACGTCACCATTCAGTTGTAGTATTTTTAAATAAACGTATTAACTCAATCAGCTGGTTTCTGAAGAGTTTCTGCAAAAAATGCATTTCATGTATTAGTAATCAAGACGATAAGATTATAAGAGCTTTGAAATCAGTCTGATTTTTAAAAATCACAGTAGTAAAATAAAGTGTTGCTGTATGGCACTTTTTTTTATTTCCTATTATGCAGTTTTCCAAACTTTTTTTTATTGGGGATGGAGAAAATCATCACCAACATCATTGTTGTAATGATGATAAAAAGCATGTACTAGCACCATGAGATTGTCTTTACACTGTTCTAATCACACTTTGAACTTTATGATATGCTTGAAAAGTGCATGTGTGAATAAAGAACATTTTACTCAAGAACACTAGTTGTAATGGAACAATGATGTTTATTATTATATTATTTTCCTTCATATATATATATATATATTAGTGCTGGGCAATGATTAATCGCGATTAATCGCATCCAAAATAAAAGTTTTTCTT
>JAUCMS010000052.1:1509907-1526121 GCA_032357445.1 Enteromius radiatus | reverse complement strand
GAGCTCCATATACAGTAGATAGAATTAATAACTCTGAGAGATGAAGTGATACTATTAGTGTTACATTAGTGCAATATATAAACCCTATATAAACCCTGAAACATATGAAAAAGTTATTTTTATTCAACATTTGTTAATGAAGTTATTTTTAAGCTTTGACAATCAATTAGTCAATCAATATATAAAAATGTGTGTATATGTTTTTTGCTGATGACCATATTAATTTATTGATGCAATGCAACACAATGACCATTCATAGCCAGGGATACACAAATAAGTGTTCCTCAAAAGCCTGATGGTTCATATTTGATATATATGTACTTTATTAATTAATTAAAATGAATTATATAATCAAGTAAACCTAAGTTTTATCAGTCGAGTGTTTATCTTGAAATATTACTTACCATTTAAAATGGACTCTTAATAAACTGTAAAGATTATTTTACAATGGCTCATCCAATAAGGTAGATCTATCGCTTTAATAAAGACATAAAATGAAGATTTGATTAGTCTCACAGTGCTGTCTGACCTTGTTGAAGTTCAGCAGCATGTTGAGGAATGCAGAGTTGTTCATCAGTTTAAGAGCTTCACTCCATGAAGGTTTTACACAGGGTCTCTCGGGGTCCATGGTGACCGCATCCACCCGCCGCTGGAAAAGTAGCAGCACGGAGTCCATGATCCGCATGATCAGATGTGGAGGCTTTCCCAGTTTACGCACTGTAGCGATGTCAGCAGGCTTTATGGTCTAGAAAGCACACATGGTACAAAGATTTAAGCTGACTTAATTCAAGATCTTTAAGTCAACATGAAATACCAAACATTTAACTACATTTTGTTTCAGAGGTGATTTAGCATCAATCAGGCATCTACCTTTAGCGCACCCTCGGCTGCCTCTAATGCTGGTTTGGCTGCCTCAAGTTTGGACTCTGCCACCTTCTTGTCTCCCTCTATCTCATCCACAATCGCCTGGGCCTTGTCTTTCACCTTCTGGACCTGAGCCTTCACCTTTTCTGCAGCTTGTGCTTTGGCCGTGACCTCCTGCAAAACTTCTTCTGCTTTCTGGTTAGCCACCTCCAGCACCTTCTCCTTCTCTCTCAGCTCCACACGAAGCTCATTAACAGACTGTTCGGCCTCCATGAGTCGCTCAAGACCTGCAGTGAGATGAAAGAGTTTAGAGCATGTCATATTCAAATATGTGACTTCGTCATTAGTAAAATGTTTTTTTATATTTATTATATTCATTTATATTTTTTATATATTTCTATACTTCTGTAAACAGTGAAGCTCAAAGATACCAAGCTGAGAACTGATTTATACTTGAATCTGAAATACATGCTTAATAAATGTTGTAAACAAAAAAATATATTTCTAATGATTTTTTTCTTCAAATGTGAAATTTAAACGCATTTTCTTGGACTGAAATATATAGAGTGCAAAAGCTATTTTTAAATGCTTTTATACTGCTTTTACTGTATATAGATGTAATTTAAAATGTATTTGTAAATTATTTTAATTTATATTTTAAAAAGGAAAAAAATATAAAATATAAATATATTTTAAAGCATATTTTAGAAATATTTGTATATAATTTTCTTATTTTTATATCAAATCTAAAATTCTGATGCAATTGCAAACCTGTGTTCATTCGCTCTGCAAGCATCCCCACATGATCAATTTTTTCTGAGTAAATCATCTGGTATCCTTTAATGAACATCAAGTAGGATTTGGGTGTCACGTAGGTCTGACGCCTGAAGCGCTGGAAATATTCGGTGCAGATCTCTGCCACCATGTCTTGGAAAGTTCCCATAGTTTCTACCACACTTTTCTTCACCTCATCTGAACAACGCAGTGAATAGTTGGAGAGGAAATGGTGAGCCACAGCTACTAAAGCATCCCGTGGCCACCGCTGGAACCAGTCCACAGTACAGCCCGAGATGAGCCCGGGGAACTTCAGGGCACGGGAGCGCAGTTTCTCACCCACCGGAGAGAAGCAAAGAGCAACATGAAGGTTACTGCGCACCCTGGACAGGAAGTAGTTGTAGAGGTTGTCGATGGTGGGCGGGCAGCGTGGGAGATCCTTCTTCATGGCGGCAATAAGACTTTGGGTGATCTCATCCACCTCGTCTCGAGCAAACAGGTTTGAGACTTCTCCCGATGCCAAAACGTTGTTCATGTACTCCAGAAAAGCTTCATCTTTGATGTCATTGTCCGTGAAGATAAAGGTCACGCCCTTCCCTTCCAAACCTGCGATTCTGTACAGGGCTTTCAGGTCCTCAATTAGATTACTCACATTGTATGTTCTGTAAGAGAATAAATTATGTTACATATTTTTTTATCATTTGATAAATTATTCACTGAATTAAATTTAAATCACTGATAGAAATTACTGAACAGTACTTTGTCCTAATATACTATTTGACCTTTCCCACTTCGCTTCAATCCAGGTTAACGTTAATCTAAACTCAGTTTTTAACTCTGGGAAGAGGAACGCTTCACACTTGTAAATTAGAAGCAGTGTTTGCACCATTTTTACTCATGGTTAAGAAACCTTGCTTCGAAACTATAAAAACTACAGTATGCAGTGCTAGGGGCCACAGAACGTAAAACATGAAACAAATATAAATTTTTTTCAGGGTGTGAAAAGCCCTTATGACAAAAATGAGAAACCAAACCATCAAATTTAAGAACAATAACAATTTTCTCACCGTGTCAGTGTAATCTGAAAGCTCTGGTATCCAGCAATAAAGGATGCAAGTCGGGTGAGACTCTGTTTCCCAGAACCCCCGACTCCAACCAGTAGTGCATTACCACGAGCTGTCCGGATTATGCGAGAGATTTTCATCAAATGGATCATGGCATCCTGTGAGAATGTAGGTCAATGTGAGAAAAAAAAAAAAAAATTCATTCATTCATTCAGGAAATAACATATTAATTGAAAAACATATCAAGAGATTAAAAAAAAACAACCTTTTAGCAATATTTTTATTTGATATTATAAAAGTTATATATAATGTGTATATATATATATATTTTTTTTTTTTCTTTCTTTCTTTTATGGCTTTATTGTAAAGAAGGAACCCATCAGCTTGACACGCTACAGAACATTTTCCATAATTTGTGTTCCACTAACCTCAAAGAAGACCAGATCCATGGCTGCTCCTCTAACAGTTTCATTATACTGTTGCTGAAACACAGACAGGCGCTCCGATAGGGCCTTGAAGGAAGGAATGGGCTCATAGATCTTTGGTGTCTCTGCCTCAGCATCTTCAGGTTCATCTCCCGTCATTTCTGGAGCATCCCGAAGGAAGTCCACAAAAAATGCTTCTGTTGGCCCCTGTTCCACAAGGTCAGGACCATGATCCTGTACTGTGATCTTTAGAACAGACAAATACTTGTGAAGAAATAAATATCATACAATTGAAACATATAATTTTTTTCTTAAACACATTCTCTTAAAGCCTGTGAGGATTTAGTTAACACACCCTTTCTAAAATGCTATCGAACGTCTCTCTGTCCTTCTGATCAATGAAACGATCGGCGATGACCCGTGTGCACTCGTGGCGGAAAAGAGATGCCAGCAGCTGAGGTGTCTTACATACTTCTGATCCCACAGTGAGAATGCCCTGCCATATCCTGCTCAGATCACGCAGGTTAAAAACGTAATGGAACTTTGCAGGGGAAGGCAGCATCTGAAAACAATAACAACACAATATCATTACTTGGGGTTGGTAAGACTTCTGTTTGTTTTTAAAACAATTCTTTTTTATTTTTTCAAAAATACATTAAAAACAATATAATTACACTTTTTCAAAATATATTTATAAATATATTATAAATGTAATTTATTCCTGTGATAGCAAAGTTGAATTTTCAGTTCAGTCTTCAATGTCACATGACCCTTCAGAAATCAGTCTAATATTAGTAAAATGTATTAATATAATCAATGCTGAAAACAGTTGTGCTGCTTAATATTTTTTGTAGAAACCATAATTATTTATTTACTTTGATGAATAGAAAGTTCAAAAAGAGCAGCATTGTTTAAATTAGATAAGTTGATTAAAATGTAAAACTGTCGTTTTTGATCAGTTTATTGATTCTATGCTGATTAAATGGAAAAAGGAAAATCTTACTGACCTCAAAGTTTTGAATGGTAGTGTATTTAATTTTAGTATATATTGCAAGAGCTGAACAATATTAATGAAGCTCAATCTACTGACCAAAAGAGGGCACCATTTTCTAATAATATACACAACTGTGTGTTGTGACTCATTGCACGCATGTTTTAAAAGACTCAGAAGAAAAGAAATCAGTTTTGGAAGAGACTACAGCTTTCCAGCCCTACATTCCATGTTTAATAAGCAATACCTCTTTTGATCCTATTATGACTTCAGTACCTTAGCTTTGACGGCTTGCCACACTCTTCTGGTGGTGGGGACCAAGGCAGCAGCTAGAGAGCACACCTCTTCTGTGAAGCCTCTTTCTAAGCAAAAATAACCACTGGCCAGCGTGTGAAAGATCTTATCTATGGAGGAGTTGGATGGTAGAGTGCAGTTAAACACACAGAACTGGCGTTTGAGGCGTTGGGGGATATCATTGCGGCCACCACCAGGGTGGATCATGGCAGCCACCAGATACAAGTCGACTACACTGATGAATTCCCCAGATCGTTCCAGGCTGTAGAAACCTCCCTGGACCATCAGCTGGCGAACAATTTCGTTAGTGATCTGAGTGGTAAACAAAAAAACAGGAAGCTCATTCAGAGAAAAACCGGATACTATTGAGTGCTGTTGATATTTTTGTAGACTTCCTGTTTCATTGGCAAACTATTCTACCTAAAACTTTCAGCGAAAATGATTTTAGAAAGTGTCCCAAGCTTAGTGATGGTGACATTAGTGAAACTTTGTGTGGAGTGGTTTATTTATAGCCTGTAGTTAGCTTTTTACTTCTGGTGGGTGATTCTACTTCCGGGCTGGCTAACAAACATCACTGCTCTATCATTGTTTACTTGTTAAAATGTATTATTACATTTATTAATTATGCATTGTTATTTGACAAACTCTACAAAATTTAAATCCAAAACTACAGTTGATGAGGTCATCTATTTAATACATAGTGTGCTCAAAGAAATGTGGTTTTTGTTTTTGGAAAATGAATTAACAAAGGAACATGTCACTGTTCACCTGATCACCCCACTCATTGATAACTGGCATGTTGATGTCGTCAACAAAGACAGTCATCTTCCTCCCGCCTGGAGGTCCATAGGTAGTACCCATGCGTTTGTCTATGTAACTCTCAATAGTCTGCTGGAACATGCCAGGCAGAGTGGCAGAGGAGAAGTTCAGGCTTTTGCTCAAATGCGTTTCCGGGTCATACTTGCTCATGTAGCCCTGTTTTTTGGATAACATAGATTTAACATAGTCAAATCTGTATAGTAATCTGATTTCACTAGTAAAATTTTGCTTAGCGGTGGTAAATGTGAATGTGAATCATTTATAACAAAATATTATTCTGCTGATAACAGCATGGATTAACTGAAACAGACATGTACCTTGATCATGACTGTCTTGGCTGTACCCTGTTCACCAATGAGCAGGACAGCTTTGCCTTGCTTCATAATGGTTTGCATCAGGAAGTCCGTCCGTATATTGTCAACATTGGGTACGAGAATGGAGGCATAGTCAGGAACTGAGTCTTTGGGATAGTTATACTCTGGCACCTAATGACATGGCAATTAAAAGGTACAGTATGTTTAAAAATGGCTTACTTACTAATGTACTAAAACAAAAAGATAAATACACAAAGACAAAAAGTGTAGCATGAGACATGCTTTAATAAAAGATCACTAGGGGTTTTTAAACTATACAAATATTGGTCTTACCCTTGTAGACCAGAGATCCCACTCTCCAGTTGCACTGACCACAAACTCAAAGATGGTCTGGTCCCCCTGCGTTTTGGGCAAGTCCAACTTGGCATTGTGCTGTTTAAGGAATACCTCCATCTTGGCTCGATCATCCAATTCCAGCAAAGCACCGGCAGACCACATCACAGCAAATATGAAGAGACGTTTGATGTGAGCTGCTGTTAGGTGTTTCTCTTCAACGGCTGGCAACAGGCCCTATATCGAACAAATCAGAAGCATTTTATGTTTCTTCAAAGTATCCACCATTTGCCAAGATTGTAGTTCAAGATTATTCTATCTTTAGGATCATTAACAGGAATTAAACCCATTGAGTGTGTCTAAAATACTAACAGATAGTGGATATTAATTCAAGAAGCTGCTCAGGCTTTATTTCATGGTAAATGAAAATGATTGTGACTGTGCATCACAGTTTACCTGTAATAAATCTATTGTTTGCTTGATGTACATGCACTCAAGCAGCTGCATTTTTGGGGAAACGGCAGTGCAGACAAAAGTCATCAAATCCTGTGGACAACAGTCAACAGTCAGTAAGAGATTTATAAAACTGTGTACAAACCTTTCCCTAGGCAATGTCAAAAAAATCAATAAGCTTTTCATATTCATAAACCACTTAATAGCATAAATGGTTGTGAAAGCGTTGTATTGATCCATTTTTACATTGATGTTTTACCCAGTTTATTTCACTAGATGCCTTTCAAAATAATAAATAATAACAGGTTTTAACAGGTAAGCTGTACTCCAATAATCCACAGTATGTATCAAAGAGCATGTAAAATACTGCCCACATGTCTAGCTGTCACCTGATAGACAGAGTTGAAGGAGGCCAGTAGCACTTCAGCCTGTGTTGCTGGGATCTTTTGCAGCCAGGCCTGCAGTATGGGTTGCCAATCAAGGACAGAGGAGCTCATAAAGACCATTCCATTGCGGGACACAGTGGCAGGAGATGCATTGTCGATGTTGTGTGGCTCAAATACCACCTTGCAGTTGGGAGCCATTGGTATTCGGTCTCCATTTGCCAGGGTGAGGGTTTTGTTGTCGTCCAAGACGGAGTTGAGATTTTCAATCCAGATAGCATCGACTGGACCATCAAGAACAATCCATATATGTTCTCCCTGTGAAATGTTTTACAATGGAGTAGTTTAATTGGAATTTTAGGTCATTTACTGACAGTTAATTGCAATCAAAAATAATTTAAACATTTATTATTTGTAATATTTATAAGTCAAAAAGTCATATTTGATCAGTAACGACAAATAAAATAAAATGCTTATTGGCAATAGAGTCAAGGATCAATTTACATAAGCATATCAATCATTAACTTAAGTTGCTTGCAACTCTTTCACCTTTTTGGATTTTAAAGTTTTCCTCCACAGTGTAGAGAAGACGCCATCTGTCCAGTCATTTGTGGCCACATCCAGTGTGCCAAACATCTGGGAGGCAGTGATAGCTTTGGGATTCATCCTCATTTCTTTGTGTGGACTTCCACATTCTGTCATTGCTTTCATTAGAGTGTGGATACAGGTGGTCTTTCCTGTTCCACTGGGACCAAGAGTCATCATACCTACACACAGAGAACAAACATATGGAATGAGGTCAGCATACAACAAAAATTCATTCTTATAACTCTAATAGAAGTCAAATGGAAAATGTCTAACCATGTCTCACTCTCTGTGTCTCATATAGTTGCACAAGTTTGAGAATCCAGGGTGGGTGTGCAATCAATCCAGCTTCTTCAGCTTGTTTGGTGATTGCAGCTTCCAGGTCAGGATAACCGGCTTTATCCAGCTGGATGCCCGGAAACAAGTCGTTTATCAGACTCATGAACAGGGGCTCATCTTCATCTACCTGTTTGGAGGGAGAGGCAGGAACAGAGTCAGCTGCTGAAAGTATCTGTGACACACCAAAACATTTATCCTATTACTAAGGTGTTATTTCCAACAGATTTGGATCAGTCATAGTCACCAGTTTGGAGAGGTTCATGTCACGCAGAACTCTCATGACCACAGTTTTTTCTGGCTCAGTCGGGTTAGATCTCTTCACAGCACCCAGAGTTCTCAAAACAGACAAGATGTTTCTCAAGCCAAAGTCATAATGGACCTGTTAAGTGATAAAAAAAAGAAGATGTTATGCCCATCAAGAAAGAAAACTTTTCAGTTTTCATTTTGGGGGTGAACTATCCCTTTAATTATGTATTGTGAGTACCTGTTTAGAAAGCTGTTCCTCGCACAGTTTGTACAGCGTGTAAAACTTGCGGCTGAGGACTTGATTTTCACGAAAACCTGCGCTGGCAAGTTTCACTCTCATGATGATGGCTCGGTCGGGCACCATCATGGACACTGTGCGGAACTGAATTTTCAAGTTCTCAGGAAGCTCCTGTCGACCAGCGTAACCTGGGTTCTGTGATCAAAAATTACCATTTTAATGGAGGGGGAAATACTGAAGAAAGAGTAAAGCTGATGTTACACAGGGAAACCTTTTGAGCAATATTGCCAGGCAACTTTGGTTAATGTTGCCATCAATGGGCAACCAAGTGATACACAGGGCCCATGACCAATCATAAGTATACAGATAGAAATTTGTCACCTATTTTGAGTGAGAAAGTACTCAAAAATAGTTACTCGGCAACACTGCTCAAAAAATTGTCCCGTGTATCATCCGACTAAGACAAAACATGTAAGTTGTTTCCTATATGGCTCCTTTCATGACTGCAGCATAGTTCCATGACATACAAAGGATGTTACATTACCATAGTAAGGAAGATGCCAAACTCTCTATCCATATCCACCACATCTCCATCCGTGAATATGAACTGAGGCTTTTTGTTCTTCTTGCACTGCAGGACGATGTAGATTTGTTGAGCAGCTACTGAGAGCACAGGCAGCTCGATGCGGTTGAACTCATCAAAACAACCCCACGCACCAGACTGAGCTAATCCTGTTTGACAAACATTATAAACATGAAACACCATTGGAAACAGGCCATACATGTTAACCATGCATCCACTATCTTGATTAAGGTTGAAACAGGTGCTCTGTATAAAGTGAAAGAAAGTTAGTGCAGGTGGACTCAACCTTTATAGATGCGGCCCAGTCCACGGAAGTCCATCTGGTCGGAGCAATTGAAGACAACCACGTATTTTCCCAGGCAACGGCCCATGTCTTTGGTGGTTTCAGTTTTTCCTGTCCCAGCAGGACCAGCAGGGGCCCCTCCCATACTCATCCCTAAAGCCTGGGCCAACGTGATATAACATCTGCAATAAATAAACAGGTGGTTAATGCACTGGAGAAAATAGCCATTTTTGATCAAGAATGTGTCATCTTCCAATATATCTACACTTGCCTGTCAGTGAGAGGTGTGATCACCAGACGATCAGTGCAGCCCAGATATTCATTACAGTAATCAAACTCCACATCAGTGATTTGGATTATGCATCTGTCTGTATCTTCTTTGAAGTAGAAGCGGGACTGTTTCTGCCATTCAAAGTCTAACGGTGACCGGATGTTCATTCGTACCTTGAGTGGAGCATAAAAAGGCAATGTAAAGGTTAGAAGTGAAACAAATCTTGTACACGGTTCTGAAGGTTTTATTTCAAATATATATGCTTTTGAATTTTCTATTCTTTAAAGAATACTGAAATCATATGAGGGTTTCCACAAAAATAAGTGGGGAAAAAATATTATTATTATAATTAAATGCTTATTGAGCAGCAAATCAATACATCAGAATGATTTCTGAAGAATTATTTTACAATGAAGTTAAGAATAATGATGCTGAAAATTCAGCTTTGCATCACGGGAATAAATAACATTTAAAAGATGATTCAAATAGAAAACCATCATTTAAAATTATAATAATGTTTCACAATATTACTGTTTTATTGTATTTGCAATCAAATAAAGGTAGCTTTGGTGACCATAAGAAAATAGTTTTTTATTTTGAATGACAGTGAATATAGACTGTGTTTAATTTGGTTTCTATTTCAGAAAAAAGATACATATCAAACAATTTATACTGAAGACCCCACAAATTAAATACCAGGTCATCAAAAATGTCCTTCTGGTGAACATGTATTGTGATGAGCGTCTCATATTTGGTTCTCTCCATCTTGGTCAGATCGTGAGTTGTCATATCAATCAGTTCATTTAAAAGATCCAGGAAGTTCTGGTTAGTGGTCTGCATTATCTGTACAGAAAAGACAAATGATCAACAAAATGAGGGAAACATCCTCCAAAGTAATGTTAGACTGCAGCAGAACATATATACTGAATAAATCTTATTGGGAGGGAAAGAACACTGTCCATTCATAAACTTCAACATCCTGATGTTAAATCTGATATGAAGGACTAAATTGAAACCTTTTTGTCAGTCTTGCTATTACAGAGAGCCTCCTCAGCATCTCTGGTCCAGATGAGCTGTATGCCGAGCAGCCCAACCTGAGCAGGGAACATCGACTGGAACTCCACCAGTTTAAAGCCCTGGTCAGTAATAACCATATGGGCCTGTCGTATAATGTTGTGAATGGTCTTCTTGACTCCATCCAGTACCAGACCCAACCAGGCTTCTACATTACCCTGTGGGGTGACATCATTAACCATCTTCATTAACAGTAAATCTATGGGATTTCTGCCAGTTTTGTCAACCATGAGGCAGAAACCATAAACCCCAATAACTTAAGGTAATATCACACCTCTCCACATAATTTGAGGTTTGGGATAAATGTAATCTTAGAAATGTCACACCTGGGCATTGATTGGTTCACTCAGATTCACGGTTTCCCCTTCTTGGGACTGAAAGCTTAGTATCTGGTCATAGTTTTTCTCATGAAACACAACTCTGTTCACATTATCAAAAAGGTTCAATAGGTGACCCTGAAAAACAAAAAAAAAAAGAAAAAGAAAAAAGGTTAGAGGTTTTTGAAAAAAGTTCTCATTTATTACCTGCTATATTGAACTAGCCTGAATGTACAGGATTATATAATACACTGTATAAACATATATAGTATGAGCAGCCAATGTTACGTTTAACATGTTTACTAAATGCTTCTTATGATGACCATAAATAAATGAGAAGTGTTATATGGCATAATAACAAAGTTAGATAAGCGCACCTGTATGGTGTGGGAGTCAGATGCCTGACCCAGTATCTCAAGCAGGACAGGGTCAGACACGAAAAAGAACCGTGGAAAGACAAGGCGTTTCTTTTCTAGGTATCCGCTCAGAGATTTCTGACACACTTCCAGCTGTTCCAGAAGGTGCGGCAGCAGCTGCTGCAGCGTCTCATCCCCGACACAGCACTGAATGACACCAGGAATCTCGTGTGCCCTCTGCATTATCCTCTGCCATGATTTGTCGATGGTTTGGAAGCGTTTAGCCTCCTGTAAAGAGTACATGTTCAAAAAATGTAAATACATAAAAAAAAACAGTTCAATGTAATAAACAGAAGGTTATTCCACATAATATCTATTCTTTGTACTTATGTATCATGTTGCACTTATTTTTTGTGCAATGCATGTAAGAGAGTGTTAAAAGGGGCCTTACTACTTTAGAGGCCATTCACACTATTTCCACATATAATCCAGGATTTTGATCCAGGTCTCGAGGTTACGAAAAAAGGGATAATGTATTTGGATTCATGTTACCTGCGGCAGTTGTTTGGCAATGTCTCCACCCACAAACACAGCCTCCAGGTACAGCCACAGATTTTGCACAATGAGCCACTTCTCAATCACCTCTGAACTGTTTGACAATTTCTGCACCCACTGCTGGATGGTGGGCTTAAACGGAGCATTATATCTGAAACAAAAATTAAATCAAATTTACATCAACCTATAATGAAATACAATATCAAATTACATAGCATATATTTTTCCAGTGTATTAACCACCATACGTATAAACACAAACATATAAATATATATATATAAACATATATGATTAGTACAAAATACCTGTTACTCATTAAAGACCCAAGCACCATAAGACTGTCCTCCATTAAAGCCACTTTCTCAGAGGTGTCCGATCCCTTTAGCAGCAGCTCTCCGCGATTCCTAAACGTTTTTTTTAATAAATGAATGAATGAATGAATTGATTTATGGCAAATTATTGAATTTAATTACAGATGAATTGCTTCTCTGACCTGAATGATGCAAACGTGAACTGATGGCTGCTCCATTCATTCACAACATCTTTGAGTTTGGCATCAATGTCTCGCTCCTTAACAGCACTGATACACACATCCTGGCACCCAGAAGGTTTTCATAAGATACTGGCAGCATTGCAATTTTTCTATGCTGATACAAAACCATTAAGGTTATGTTAAATGGAAAATTTTGCCTGTACAATACCTCAATATCTTCTTTGTTCTTTAGCAGAGGTGCTTCCATGATATTTCTAAGGCTAAAATTGGGAGCTTCCACTTCAAACTTGTGGCCAGTAAGATCGGTTAAGCGCTGCCAATGTCGTGGCATCATTGCCTAGTTGTGTAAATGTGTATGTTAATAAAAAAATGATTTGCTTATTGTGTATAAATGCAATATGTGTGTATGAACAGATGTTTGCTTAACATCACCTTATTTGCCATCATGTAGAGTAGAGGACAGGTTTCATTAAAGTCATCAATGGTCTTTTTCAGGTCATTGAAAGCTTGCCATTCCTTCAGGGCCCCAGGCAGCTTACGGATCCTTGAGAAAATGTACAAAATATGCACTCAAATTCACTTCATTCAATATACAATATTTATTACTTAGATTAGTTAGAAAAGTAAAATCATAAAAACCTATTTTGAAAATCCAGCAGTTCACTGTTTATCTTTTCAATATTGAGGTCAGCCCATAGTATGTCATAGTAGCCAGAAACGCTGTCAATCACAGAATTGTAGAGGCTGTAGAGCTTGGACAAAAGGTTGAGCTCTCGTTTGATTCTGTGAAGATCAGGATATTCTGGAAAAGAAAGAATGATTAAAAAAGAAAAAAGAAATTAATACTTTCATTCAGCAAGGATGCATGGAATTCAGTCCCAAAAACACATTTAGAATCTCCCTTTGAATCTTCTATTATTTAAAGAAAAAGCAGATGATGAATTACATTTTAAAATAAATCAAATTAGAAATTATTAATTGCAATAGTATTTCACAATATTACTGTGTGACTTTCAAAAACGAAAAAACCTTGAGTGGGATGTACAGTTTACAAACATTACAAATAGAAAATGTCACATTACATCCAGAACCAATAAGGCTGTATAAACAGTTAACCAGATTACATGTCTGTCCCTCACAGCCTCATTTCCATTCAAATCTAAACAAACATAGCATCTACCCTGTCCTTTCAAAACCTAAACCTATTTTAACAAGGTAAAAAAATAACACAGAAGCACCTGTAACAGGGAGGCCAAACAGTTCTTCTCCACTAGAAAAGGTGACAAATTTCCTCCACAGTTCATCAAACTTGGCCTGATAAACTTGCAGTCTGTCACTGGCCTCACGTGGGACCAAACCTGCAACTCCAGGACCACTGAAAACAAAAGCAGAAGCTTTATTAAGACACTATAATCACTAATAAAGGTATGAGAGACTATATGAAGTTAATATGCAAATTCACCTGTTGTCATAGTCAGCATAGAAAGTTTGGACAGATTCTTGGAAGACCTCAAGTCCAGCTACAAGCTCAGCCTTCATTTGAGGCTGAATTTCCAAAAGCTTATTCTGTGTTTCTTTCGCCTTCAAATTAAAAACGGATCAACATACATTTACAAACAAACCTAAATCCCAAGAAGACAAAGTAAAGGCGATTCTCTACTTTCTTAATGAGACATTAAGTAGAAAAAAATAAAGAGAATAAACTACCACATATACTACTTCACGTGGTTTCAAAAAACTTACCGTTACATTAAGCTCCTTCCAGGCATATACAACCCCATCAATTTTTTCCGCATTTCCATCATTGAAGAACAGCTCATGGCGATTTAACAGAGCGAACGATTCCTCCACCGGTCCTCTGGTGGTCTCTATCCGTATCTCCGCTTCTCGTATCTCTTGCAGGGCGGCCATGGTTTCCCTCACGTCATCCAGATCAGAAATTGGCCTCTGCAGCTGCTTGCTCACCCCATCCACAAAAGAGCTCATTTCAGCCATGCCCACTGAGGCTTTCTGATTTAGAGCCGCACCAAATGCACGTTTCCAGGTATGACACTCTTGAACGAGGGAGAGCTTGAGGGAGTCAGTTTCATAGAGGATGGGGCAGACGGTGCAGGTGGAAGGAAGCTCTTGAATCCGGGTCTCAAATGTCTAATCAAATACATATAGTGGAATTTAGGATCACTCTCAGTTAGAACGCAACTATCTTAAAATTTTATAAGCATTATTTGAAAATTACGTACAGAATACAAAGATAGTTGGGCACTGAATTCTGACAATATTGGTTTGGTCTCCAAAAATACTTTCACTTGTTCTGCTGGGTCCTAGATAAGAATCAGAATTAGAATCATGAAATGTCACACATTTTGTTGTCCTGATTTTGCAAAAATGTATGTGCCTGTGGTAGACATTAATCGTATTTAACTCCTAAATAATATATATAACGTTTATATATATATATATATATTTAATAGAATTATATTATAATAAATAAATAAATATATATATATATACACACACACACACACACACAGTGGTATTCAAAACTGAGAACAATATGACTTTGACCAGCTAAAAATAGTTTCAGTTCACTTCATAGTAAGAAATATCAGTTTACATTTCCAAAGATTTATTTTGCCATAAATTGGAATAAACCATTGAGATTTTTGTTTCTACAAGGTCTGGAATGACATGAAGAAACAGAACAAACAGAAGCAGACTAAATCCAGGACTGTGACAACGTCTCCAAGATGTTTCAAGAAACATACCTGTAGCACAGCTACAGTACTGTTAAAAGTTTTAGGCACCGAAACTGTAAAAATGCTGTTGCTGGATATGAGGATGTTATCAAAAATGATGTCATAAATAGATTTTCTTTATCAATTACTCTCTATGAAATAAATGAAAACATCTGGTGTGACCATCAGCTTTTGCGCTAGGTTTTTCAGGCAGCTTTGCATGTAGGTCTCTTGAAGCATCTTGGAGATGTTGCCAGAGTTCTTCAGGATTTAATCTGTCTCAGTTTGTTCTGTTTCTGTTCCAGATAGACTGGATGATGATAAAATCAGATCTCTGTGTGGAGCGCTAGCTGTTGTCAGATTCCTTGTGAAAACAAAAATCTCACTGTGTTATTACAATTAATGGCAAAATAAATGTTTGGAAATGTAAATTGACATTTCCTACTGACACACTATATATCTAAAGAGAGAGAGAGAGAGAGAGAGAGAGAGAGAGAGATTGCTGAATACCTGTTTCCACAGGGCTGAAAATTGAGGCAACCCTTTCAGGATGTCTCCAGCATCTGCTTTGAGAGAGGACACCACAGGGAAAAGCTGGGACAAAGCCTTGTTCACATCCTTATGTTCTGTCACGTGTCTGTCCAGAGTCCTCAGCACGAGTGGTTTGGTGACTAGAGTCTCATCTCCAAGCTCACGTGCTGCTGCCTGCTCTGCCTGTGGAGTCACAAGACTTCTACATCTAACTAACCTCTGATTGAAGTTAGAACACATCTTTCACATGCCAGTAACTATCACAGTATCATTTTGTATGATCAAATGTACATTGAAGGACTTTCCATGGACAATGGAAGTCTGTGAGGCAATGTATTGATAAGCTTAACTTGTTTTGAACCCACATCAACCCTTTAATTCTGTTACCTCCAGTTGTTCTTGTTGGACATGGGAAAATTTCCAAAGTGGAATATCCTTTGCCATTGAAAGCACCATGTTCACAGCTTTATTCAGAATGCCCTGCACAACAAGGACAAATTAGCACTTAGGAATAAATCTAAAGTTTTCGAATTTAATTCATATCAATATGTATACACGTGAAGATGTCTGTTTCTGATGGCTTGTGTTTTAAGCATACAGTATATCATATATACAACTGTTTAAAGGTTTGGGGTTGATAATGTTTTTGAAAGAATATTTTGTGTCAAAGACTATAGAAGTACAAAGACAGTTCACTCCTGTACTCATGAAAGGGAGAAACGTCTCAGGTTATGAATATAACCCTAGTTCCCTGAAGGAACGAGACGCTGCGTCACATGACGATTTGGGAACGCCCTCCAGCGTGACGGCTCTGAAAGTGTGTCAAATCAAGCCAATGAAATGGAAGAACGTCACGGATGACGTCACCAGCCAGGAAGCATAAGAGCGCATGCG
>JAUCMS010000052.1:1485752-1496781 GCA_032357445.1 Enteromius radiatus | reverse complement strand
AAAAATAGAAAGATAAATATATATATATATATATATATATATATATATATATATATATATATATATAGTAGTGTTGCAAAATATCTCCTTTAAGAGCGAAGACGGTTAGACTGCGTCGAATAATTAAACTAACGAAGGTTTAAAAAGTTACAGTTTGCACAAATAGTTGCATAAGTTACCTTAAATTAACTTTAAAGTTCCCGAAAAGACTTATCTAGAGTAAATCATAGTATTATTCTCCCTTAGCTGCTAATTTTGAGCACTCACCTTGACCGAGGATTCTCAAATCCGTGAGAACAAACTGAAAGCCCGAGGCGAAGTTTATTGTTGCTATGGTAACTGACGCACGAGCCACTGCCTGAGCTTGAGACGCGCGCAAAAAGAAACAACAATAGATTAACATAAGCCTGTTTGAAGGACCCTTTCATTGTTATAACATTAATTATAGGAATACAAATAGAATAGAGTTTCTTACAAAGAGACATGCAATATAACGTTTTATAAGGTTTTTTTCTTAAATGATATATCTGATGGGGGTTAAAAAATGTTTTGAGATAATTTTTATAGATTTTATAGTGACATGCACGAAGTCATTAATTACTTTGCATAAACAAACTCTGAAAAAAATGCATTTGATGAGAGATAAGCGATGTAATATGCAGATTTTCTCATACTGAATAATATAGCGTTTAACTTGCGTATTAAAATGTGTAAAAACTAACAATAAAAATGTTTCCTCAACACATTTGCAAAAACCTCTTCCATGCATTTAGTGTCAGGTGACAGAAATTACACAAGCAGTAAGTTCCTGCTTACACGCGCACACACACGCAAATACATGGGAGAGTTGTAATTCGGTTGCGTCGCGTGCGGCAGAGGTGAGCTGCGTCACGTCAAAGCTGAACGGAGAAGCGCTCAGACACGTTGCGTGAGCTGAACGGGACCTGCCTCCGGAAAACTATTTGACTTACGAGCTACGCATTGTTCATTTGCGGGACTATCTGAGCAAAAATAATGATTTAAAATGATTCCACTGTTGAACATGAAGTTTACGAAGCTAATTCTGCTCCGTGAATTGGGAATCGCCTGTCTTTTGCTAATAAGCGCGGTGTGGTGCTCCGTTTCTGAGAGGAAAGGTGAGTGAAGTTACCTTAAGTGTCTGTCACTAACAAAAATCTCATATGAGCTATGTCCTGAACAGACGTAGGCTATTTTTTTTTAAATGAGAAGTTTAAGAAAAGGAAATAAATGACGTAAATTTACTTACGCGTCTACACTTTTGACAGGATAAACAAACAAACAGACAGATGATAGATAGATAAGTAGATAAAAAAAGGCAAGTAACATTGAACTAAACATTACATTTCTAAGTAGAAACACTGAAATAGTATTTTCTAGTAAAATACTGTTACTAGAATATAATGTTTTATTTACATTTTACAGTGTAAACGGATAGATATACAGACATGTAGGCAGATATGATATGATTACTGGTTGCTTACTAATAATTATGATTACTATGATTACATTTTAATATGAGTACTTTATGTATATGATTAAAATTTTAATGATATTACTTTTTAAATAACCAATAATCTGAAAAGCACTAGATGAGATTAGAGAACTGAGGTGACATTATTAATCATATAACCAGCTGCAGGTTTATCTTTAACCCCAGCAAGTGACCCCAAGACAAGGAGTTTCTCATGTTACTAAAAGTGTAATGAACATAATTACATCTAAAACATACTTAAAAATACTTGATGAACTTTTGAGACCACCACAGGATGAGGGCCAAGAGTTCAACAGCAGCAGATGGTACCGCTAGACAGCTGCCCCACTGAGTGGGGTCTGGGCCCTCAGCGTCAGTCTGTGGTCCAGTCTCTGGTCTATACGCAGACAGACTGTGTTTAACATGCTGTTTGAGGTTTCTTGCCAGTTTAGAAATTAACAGCAGATGGTGGCTCCCAACAATGTCCCAGAACAAACCAGGCAGAAATGGGTTAAATACATTTTGATTCTGCAGTGACAACTGGAATCAAAAGAACAAAACAAAATGGGTTGTAAATTAATTGCTTAAAATAATTTGTGGGCTACAATAAGTTACAGTATATGACACATGATTTTTTACATTATCATATGATAAAAATTCTAAAAGTAATCTTTAATCTAATTGTAAAACTGAAATAATGCAGCGTCATTAATGCAACTTAAGTATATGTGTATTATTAAATATAAAAGAGATCCACCTCTAAAATTGTCTTATCACTTTATTAAAACAATTACATGTGCATCTACAGTATAGCTGCAGGCTATGTGTGAGATTTTTGTTATCTGATAAACAGCACACCTTTCAAACACAACATTTGTGTGCCGTCTTGGACATTCTGATCATACTTTCAGCACAGAAACCAATGACGCAGACAGTACAACTCCATTACTAGATTTCATCTGCATTTCTTTGACTGACAGTAGGATAATCATTTATTTTATACGAAGTGAGATGCTGAGAAAAAACAATGAATTGTGAATTATATTGTGTCTGTCAATGATAATGCAGACTTTGCTGCTGTCTGAGGAAAAGCAGTGTTTGTGGATCATTTTTTTCTTCTTCCTGTTATTTCTTGCATTTCAGTATTGCGGATAAATATGAATAATTAACTTCATCTATTTTACCTTCGTCCCTTTGATTTTTTCCAGATGTCAATTTTTAATGAATAGGCCTAATTTATCCACTGAGAAAATTAATATACTTCATTGCCAATACATTATTGTGGCTTTATCAGTTTTTCAAAATGCATTCATGCACATTTTATAGTTAATGCCCCATCCGTACTTTCAAGAAAAATTTAAAATGAACTATGAATTTAAAAGGGTTTAACTTAAAAAAAAACAACAACAATATTTGTAATATTCTTCTGTCCCAGCATAGACTTTCTCCCGAGAAGTGCAAACATTGCCATGCTATCAAAACATTGCTCTGTTTGTTTAAGCATCCCAGTCATCCCAGCACAGCTAATACTGGAGTTGGGTTTGAGTTGGGGAGTATCTGTTTTTTGACCAATGGCAGGGTTCAAGAAAACTGTCATTATTTCTTTCAAGTCTTTTTTGCTTAAATTACACACTTCGCCCTTTAATGACCTGCCAGTTTAAGTGTGAAAAGCCTTCTGGTGATGGGCCTGTGGTATGCGTGTGTCAGCATAACCTGTCAGTCAGTATTGTCTCCAGGGCATCTCATACTTCATTTTATTCCCACAGCCTGTGGCACAAAAGAGAGTGAGAGAACAGGTTAGAATAAAGGTTATTAGAAAACGCTTTTGTTTGACCTACTTTGTTTTGATGACATTAAGCATCATTAAAGGAATGGTTTATGTGAGAATGAAAATTTGCTCATCCTCAGGTCATCCAAGATGAGTCAAACAGCTGATTAAAACATCGCAATTCTCCACCAGTAATCCACACGACTCCAGCCCATCAGTTAACATCCAGTGAAGTGAAAAGCTGCATGTTTGTAATAAACAAATAGAAATAAACAAGTCAGTTTTGGCCAAAATATTAATGCTTCTTCCAGTGAAAAAGTCTCCAGTCTCCTGTTATTGTCGAAATCCACCAACGTATTTCTTAAGAACTGTAAACGGTGCTTAATCCGTACATATTTCCTCTCCTGATTCGGATGAGACAACTTTTTTACTATAGAATACAATATTATGGATAGAGGATAGCAATGGTCTAAAATTAAAAATCAACAAATGTATTTATCACAGACATGCAGCTTTTCACTTCAGTGATGGACTGGAGTCGTGAGAACTATTTCCTAGTGAACTATTCCTTTAACTGGAATGAAATGATACCCATTCATGTGAATCCTGAATGTGGGCAGACGAGCCGTTGACGTAGGTGAAGATTACTGTCATAAGATTAATGAAAAGACAAAGCCGAATGCTGTGGTAAGGTAACACGCTGCCACTATCAGATCTTCATTTGTTCACAGATTTCATCATTCACAGTCAGCGGCGTGTAGAGTCAGGCCCAGAGTTTGACAAATTATGTCACAACATTTATTCGGCTCGGTTTTTTACAGGTCAGAAACATATTCAGCACTAGATATCAGATATCTTAGGTCTAACACAAAGATGCATATTTCGTACTGAACGAGTTGTGTTGAATAACATTGGTTATTAAGAAAAATGCATCAGCTATCCAGTTTTTTCCTGAGGTAAAAATGTGCAAATTCTATGGGTATAGCTTCCTGTCTATTTTAGCTGTACAAAACAGTTGGTTTTGCTGCTTGATATTGAAAACTGGTGTGTCCTATCATGTTATTGTATCTTAATTATGAACATGCTGGTTTGTAGTGCCAACAGTTAACTGCACATTGTTATTTTCCTTGTTATTTCCCTTTACTGTAACATTTAATCAACCAGAAGTCTCACCCATAGGCTTACTTCAGCGTTCCGGAAAAAGGTGGATAATGATCATGAGTCATTTCATTAATATTTTCTGTAGGCTACTTTATCCATTTGTCATTTAGCTAATTTTAAAAGAATGATAACAAAACAAAAATCTCCGCTACATTCAGAAATATGCAGTCATCACGCTTCAGTCACATTCAGTATGAGCTGATATAAATGCATTGTATCTGAATACACTTCCCTTCTCTTAGCACTAATCACTAAAGATGTGTCCTTGTTCTACCCAGTGTTCTGTTGTAATTTGGTCAAGACATCACCATTTGATCTAAATCGAATTGTCTTTAAAACTCTTTGCAAGCTTATAAATATCCAGAGTCACTATGGCCGCTGTTACTATACTAAAGACTAGAAAAGCTCTCCTTTTCACATGCGCCACACTCTCTGGCCACCAGCTACAAGGGTAAATTGAATGGAAAGTAATGCAGTCAATGTAAATGAATACATAACCGCAATCTATTATTGTTAAAAATGTCCCATTAGTTCTTGTCATCCATATAAACATCATATTCAATTGATCGGCTAAGTGGTATGAAACGTTTCATAGATTTTCATCTAAAACGTGAGAAAAATCTATTTTAGTCTGTGAGATGGCGGTATATTTAGTCAATAATGGCTCTTACATATAGATAACTTGGAGGTTATCTCTGGCCATTAATGATGGGGTTGTTTTAGAGGTGACAGAGTTCCTAAAACAACGTTTTACAACATCGACAATAATAAGAGATGCTTCTTAAGCAGCAAATCAGCATATTAGAAAGATTTCTGAAGGATCATGGTGACACTGATACAGGCTGGTGTATTGATGCTGACAATTCAGCTTTGAATTATAGGAATATATACAATTTTAAAATATATTAAAACAAAAAATTGTTAATTTTAAATTGTAATACATTTTCACTGTATAATTGTTTTTCCTGTATTGTAAATCAAATTAATTCAGCCTTGGAGGTTTCCTTCAAAAAACATTTTAAAAATCGTAGCGAATGCCTTCTTATTTTAGGATTTACAGACCATGATAAATCAAGGCCATAGCCTTGAGGCTTTTCATGTTTGTTTATTTTGAAAACAAGTGGTAACAGTGTTTTAGGTTTCACGGTTTTAAGTTACATTTACAGTTAAAAACCGTAACTGATATAATATTAATATACCAACCTATTAAATTACTGAAATCTGTTTTGTTCCTTTGAAATACGCTGATTAGCACAAAATGCAGGTGGTGATTAAAAGCTCACACGATGAACCAAAGCCCATCACAAGCAGCTTTTAAGTATAAACATATAAGGTACTCAGTGTTATTCACACAAATACTACGGTAAATACCATCATGGTGTAATATGAAATAAACATTCATTTAACAACATTACATGTAACACACATTTCAGAGAATTGTGGGAATGCCAGTTTGTTTTTTCCTCTGTAAATTTCACAGGAATTTGTGTCTAAGCATTCATAGTTGCATATTTTGTGTGGAAAAAAAAACAACCAAAACACAACAGGCACAGCAACTTCCTGTCGTTTAAAACACTCCAGCTTATTAACCGCAATGTTTGCATTAGAAAACTGATTTTTGTCTTGTTTTTGTCAAAATATATAAATGTACTGAAATTCATGTCTCATGTTGTTTACCAAATGCAGTGATCAGGCCATGTTTTTCACTTCTGCAGTAAGCAAATCACCACATAGACAAAGAGCTGAATTCATAGTTGAATTTTGATGGAGAGGTCACAAATAGACAATATATTGCTTATTTGATTTAGACAGACCCTGTTGTTTGTAAAAAAGCACATGGCCATGGAGCGAGAGGTCTCTGTCTCACGCTGTATTTACTACAATTCAGTTAGACGGTATTTTATCCACATGTCTCTCATTTAGGGTGACAACAGTGAACTTATAGACACTCTATTGCACGCTAAAGAGAAACAGAAGATGTAAGAAGCACAGTCATGTGAAACTGCTACTCGCAAATTGATAAAAATGTATCTTGCTTTAAAAGAGTGTTTAAACATAGAGCCATTAAAATCATTTTGTACAATAAAATCAGTAGATCACATGTGTGAAACATAGTAGCACATTTAAATATTTCCAGTAAAAGCATAGCACATGTACAAGCAGGTGGCTTCCCTTAAGATGTATTCGTGGAAAGTCTTTCAGGTGGAAAACAGGATGCGTTATGACAAATGCTGTTGACTTTTTCTGCTCATGTGGATCAATACTTTTTGCAACAGTGCAAACTTACTTTACAAACAGCGTCAATCTTGTCCTCTGCCCACAGTCTAACTTAGTCACCAACAGGACATCCAGATATAGTCATCTGCTGGAAAACAAGGTTATAGTGCATTTGGGTTATAGCCCAAACTTTCAACTATAGATATACTGTAATACCGTGCAATTCTGACATTACATCAGAAAAATTACACTGGATTCCTAAATGCAAAGACATACAAAAAGTGTCAGCACTTACTGACACAACATTCTTGAAGTTTCTGCTCAGAGACCAAAGCAGACAGGAAGTTATGTCATGCATTGATATGCAAAAAATGAATGGATTTTCTGCCTGTCAAAAGCCACATCCGGTTATTATATGTTGCTTCATTAACAACAAGGTAATACAGCTACAGGAAGATATCCCAAGTAATTTACCTTATTGAATGTATTCAGCGACATAAAAAAAACAAAGGATTAGGAACAAAAAAAAAAACTGAGCAAAATAAAACTAATTAAGCAAGCGTGGGAACAAATGCATGGCCTTGTTATATTCATCATCTTAGAAAAGTTGATCCTAAAATATCTTCTAATTAATCAATCCTCATTATTTTTCCAAATCCATATGTGTCCTTGTACTCAAGAAGATAAGCCATACTTGATTGAGACACTTTTTTCATACATTTGAAAGTTAGTTTATTTGAAATTGACATATTTTATAACCTTGTAAATGTTTTTACTGTCACATGAAAAAAGCTAATGCATCCTTGCTGAATAAAGGTATTCGTTTCTTTAAAACAAAAATCTTTCTGACCCAAACTATTTAAAGGGTTAGTTCACCCTAAAAAGACTCACCTTCATGTCGTTCCAAACCTGTAAGACCTTTGTTCGGGACACAAATTAAGATATTTTTGATGATATCAGAGAGCCATCTGGTCCTCCATAGACAGCAATACAACTGAAATGATCCCAGATCCAGAAACATAATAAAAAAAAAATCCATTTGACATCAGTGGATCAACTTCACTTTTGCAACGATAGGTGAATATGATGTTTTGCGCAAAGAAAACAAAAATAACATCATATACTCAACCATTCTTATCCTATGACTTACGTCTTCCACCATTTTAAAGAATATTACTGCGTAAGCATACGCTTTCTTCTAGGCGCAAACTGCCACAGATGACACACATGCACATGCTTTCGCCCGGATGTAAACAAGGCTGATTACGTCGAATACGTTAAGGCTTGCATATGCGGAGCGTTAAGAAACTAAAATTGTGGAAGTCGTAAGTCACTGGAGAAGAGTAAATCATGTTATTTTTGTTGTATTTGTGCAAGAAGGTATTCTCTCTTAGCATCGCAAAAGTGAAGTTGATCCACTGATGTCACAAGGACTGTTTCACCGAGGTTTTTGCTACGTTTCTAGACCTGGATCATTTCAGTTGTATTGCTGTCTATGGAGGGTCAGATGGCTCTGATCTCATCAAAAAAATCTTAATTTGTGTTTCGAAGATGAACAAAGTTCTTAGGGGTTTGAAACGACACAAGGGTGAGTAATTAACAAATTTTCATTTTTGGGTGAACTAACAACAGTATATTTTGCAGAAACAAATATGAAAGGGTTTTTTTTTTTTCGTCACATGCTGCTGGTTCTGTCACTAAGAAAGATTTATTTCTTTGCATTACTGTACTTCTCAAGTCTTGTGTTTCTGTGCATCGATGAGGTCTTGATAACCCTTGTGCATGGTTTGCATCAGTTGCAAAAGATAAAACACTCAAGTTTAACAGAGAATGCCGTTCCACAGTTCCTGATGGTTAGACTGATTTTTATGTTAAGATGTTCCTCTATAAATATTTTTTCAAGGAGCAACCTGTTCAGTCACATCCCATGGTTCGGGCTCATGCCTCAGGCACCGCTGCTGAACATCCACCAGTAGAAAACAGCTGCACGTTTTGCAATCTGTTCAGATGGGCTTGTGAAGTGAACGTTAAGGGTTAACTTCATGCCCCCCTATCTTTATTTAAAATCTGCCCTAGAGCAGAGATCTGAAAAAGCCAGTAACGCCTGATTATTTCTTCGTTTTTTGACATCAAGTGTTAATACTTTTTTTTGTCATAACCCTGATCAATTTAGACATGCTGGGTCTTCAAAATGTAATTTATGCAAGAGCTGCATGTCTTGACAGTGTTTGTTCATTTTTAATATTTTGCTCTAAGCATATTCACATTTAAGACAGAATGAACATGTAGTCAAATATTCAACTCCATGGCAAAAGTAATAATGGGGAATATTTTAGCTTTACTAAGAAAAACAGTTCCAAAGCCTAGTGAGCTGACTGTCTTCTAAGGCCTTACTGAAACAAGGCCTCATAGGAAACTAAATTGCATTAATAGCATTAGCACTAAATTAACTACTTACTACAGTGGTTTTCAACCAGCACTTGGGAGCCTAATCACACTTCAAAGGGAGGCCCAAAATGAATTTAAGTTATTTAAAATAAGACAAAAACATGCTTTAAAATAAGAAAAAATATCTAAAAATAGAAAATGAATTTTAAAATGTCAAGGAAACTTTTATACAAATATATATCTTCTTAAAAGCCAAGCTTAAAAAATTTGATATAATAATAATAAATCACATAAAGTCAAGTCAGTTATTAAGTGAATTGCAAGTTATTAAAGAAGAGGTCCAGGAAATATTTTAGGGGTCTTTGAATATTTTCTTTAAATATGCTGGGTCTTTCACTCTCAAAAAATTTTTATGAATTGTTGTAATCACAAAATATTGGGCAAAATAATATTTTTTTAATTATATTGAATCATTTGATTACTTAAATGTCAGTTTGTCAACACTGGCTAATGCACTTTTCTGCATCATATTACAGCATTTCTTGGTTGATCTTAATTACTGCATATATGCTTTTTTTTATATCCAACAAGTTGTACATTAGTAAAATGAATCAGTATTACATAAATTAATTAACTGGCCTTGATATGCTCTTGCAAAATGTTTATGAAGAAAAAACATTGCTGGCTAACACAGACTAATGACATTAAAGATGATTTCAAGTGCTGACTAGATAGAAAGCAGGGGGATCTGAGTTTTTCTAAATTCCCTGGCCTTAATTTAGACACTTTATTGATCCCTGAGGGGAAATAGAGGAGTTGTTATCAGCGTGGAAACACAACCTGTATGTCTTGCACGTGGCAGACAGGAATTCAAGAGTTCTCAAGTTGAGCAACACTCGTGTGCAATATTTGAGTCTCACCCTCTGTGAACCACATTCTTGATCCCTGGTGTTCCCGCCCATAGAATTCACTCTTTCGTTGGAGATGAGACACATAACGATGACTGCAGGAATTCAACACCTGTATGACAGGAGAGAGACCAAACAAGCACTTGTTTTCCACTGTACAATTACATTCCCAATGAGTTTCGGAAAGTACCATGTTTTCATGAATAGAAGAAAATATGTTAAACGGTAATATGAGCACAAAATAATGATGGCTTGCTGAATCTCAATGTTTAGGAGGTAGAACTCTATTAAAATAGTTTTAGAAGTGATGGCTGAAATATGATCCGTTCAGTGCACTCATGTTGCTTTGAGCAATGACAGAAAGCTGTAGCTGTAGCATGAGGAACTGCTATAAGCCATGTCTTAAAGGGATAGTAAAACATCTGTCATCATTTACTCACCCGCACATCATTTCAAACTTGATTGACTTTCCTGTGAAACACAAAAGAAGATATTTTAACGTGGAGTAGCCAGATATTACCGTTAGTTCAGTTCAGAGGTCCACGGTGTTGCAAGCAAGCAGTTATTTGGGTCAGTGTAAAAAAATACAGTAATAATGTAAGTCTGTAATTCAGTGTGCAGAAGAAAGTTCTGACTTCTCCTTAATTCTAGACTTTTGGGTGTGCTTATGTTGTGTATGTTCTGTCATAATATCAGTATGAGTATTGATTTCACCTCTGCTTTATTCTCCAGTATGTCAGGGAACCAATAATAAGCTGACTCTGCTGGCACAGCCAGACGATCACTACAAAGCCATGGTGCGGATGTACAGTAACTGCACAGTCGTGCTGGAGAACCTGGAGATAACCAACGTTCAGGAGTACCACAATCTCTCCTTCCTCAGAGTGAGTGATACAACACACCAGTGTAATAAAATAGCAATTATAACACTAGATCATTAGTAATACTAAACATAAACATATATGGTCAAACCTTTAACTAACTGCAAAAAAGCAAATATTAAAATATTTTATGTATGGCTGTCAAACGATTAATCGCGATTAATCGCATCCAAAATAAAAGTTTTTCTTTACATAATATATTTGTACATACTGT
>JAUCMS010000052.1:1464977-1475295 GCA_032357445.1 Enteromius radiatus | reverse complement strand
AACCGTTTCTGGCCATTTTTTCCCCTTACCTAAGCTACATACCTTCTATGTACATATCAGACAACAATTTAAAATATGGAACCTTTAAATCAAAGTAAGACATTGTGAACTATACAGATTTGTATGCGTAATAGCCAACATGATAGCAGAAGTCACTGGACGTTAATTTATATCTACATCTAGGTTGGATGATTGACGCTGACAGCAGACCTCACTTTCGAGAACTTGTGGCAGAGTTTTCAAAAATGGCCCGGGATCCTTCTCGCTACCTTGTCATTCAGGTAGCTCACTAAAAATACCTGTGCATTCCTTTTAGGAATGAAAAATAAAATCACCTTGAATTGAAATTATTTTTGTGACTTAATGTGGTGCTGATAAAGGCACAAAATAAAAAACTAAAATGTATATATATATATATATATATATATATAAAATGAATTATTAAAATGAGAGTTTTTAATTTGGCATTGCACACAGGGAGATGAACACATGTACCAGCTCAGCCCGACGGATTCAAAGTTCTGCATGTCGTGGATCAGTACAGAAGATATGGATGGTGTGGTAGATGCGGAGGAATACCTGCTCCCCAACAAACAATTCTTCAACCAATCACAACCACCACCGACCCCTCAGTATCACAATACACCAGTCAGTACCTCTTTATATCAAACATTACCATTTATAATGTTATTAGCCAAGTACACTTTATCAGACATGATTCATTCATTTTTTTGCGTGTTGTTTTAAAGGACAACTACACGAATGGTGTGATGTTACGCTACATTACAGACCCCACGCTTAAAGACCTCATGCTGCCAGGTATTACTTTGAGATTAATCAGCTTATATATATATATATATATATATATAAACACACACACACACACACAGTGGGTACAGAAAGTATTCAGACCCCCTTAAATTTTTCACTATTTGTTATATTTGATAAATTAAATGATCTGTTATCTCTTTCCAGTTTTTAAAAGGCAACCTACATTTTAAAGAAATACAAATGTGAATATAAAAAACATTAGTCATGTTCTAGTGCTCACCATTAATTATTTTTGGTTTAATAAGCACATTTTATGTTCTCTTTCCCACAGAGTACATTAACCAGGATGTGACCACAAGCTATATGGTAAACCCAAACTACAAGGGTCCGGCCTGTGGGCAGACAGAAAATGGATATATAGACACGTACAGCCATAAACCCGAAGGGCCGGAGTACCTAAACACGTCCTGTGCTACTTTGCCACGCTCCCCCGGCGCCAGCCTGGACAACCCCGACTACCAGCACAACTTCCTGCCCTCGTCCACCGCCGAAGTTCTTTTCCTCCCCACCACGGAGAACTTACACTACCTGGGGCTCAGCGCAGCCATGCAGTCTCACGTACGTTAGATCGATGTGATGAAAGCATGAACTGCACTGCTTGAACTTCTGGAGTTGTACACGTCACGTGTTAGTGCTGCAGCTAGTTTAGGAACAGCGAGGACGTCAGGTCTGGATATGCTTGAAGGCGACTGCCAGAATTAACTCGTTCTTAAAGGCGTATGGATGTGAGAAATGAAGCTGTGAGTAATGTGTTGAATGTCAAGCTAGAGCACATTTCAGTATTTCTGTGTAATATCGGTAATAGTTGATGCTTTTGATGAATGTTGTCGTCTGATGTAGCTTAATTTATTGAACCTAAACTTAACTGAGCTGTTAATACTTTACATAGTTAAACTGTCTTCATTTAGTCCTTAATCTTGGGTAGTACAGTATTTGTAAACCCTGAGTTTTAAGCCAAATAAGATAGATTGGACAAGCACAGCAGGTGGCAATCACATGACCTGTTTTTTTTTTACTTCGTCTGTGAAAATAGTCGTTGGAAAAATCAACATCAAATCGCACTCAAGTCGCAACCCCCCGCAATATTCAGCGTTCAAAAAGTTTGGGGTTAGTATGTATTAATTCATATATAAATAAATCGCACACTTAAATAAATAAATGATTCAGATTTATTAATTTTTTTGCGTTCCTTTTCTCAGAATTGTGTGATGTATAAACTCTCGTGCAATTTCAAGTTAATCTCGCAAATCTTTAAAAAAAAAAATAATTTTAATCAAGTCTTTTTTTTATTATTGTTAATAATCAAAATTGGTTCTTGAACAGTAAATCAACTGAATAATTTCTGAAGGATTATGTGGATTGGAGTAATGATGCTGAAAATTCACAGAAATGAAGTACATTTTAAAACATTAAAATAGTAAACCATTATTTTAAATTGCAATAATATTTTGAGCTCTTACTGTTTTTATTGTTGATCAAGTAAACGCACCCTTAGTGAGCATAAGAGACTTCATTTGAAAACATTAAAATAATCTTACCGACCCCAAACGTTTGAACAATTCGAAATTTTGAAAAATGTATTTTTCTGGTTTTTTTTTCGTATTCGTCATCCTTTCCTAACAAAAATGCTTGTTATGTATGTCGAAAAAGCAAAAGATTTAACCTGGTCAGAATTTTTTTTATGACGGACAACAGTTTCAGAGGAAGTGTGTAAACCTAATTGACACAAAGAGAGGTCGTATTAATTTTTCAACGTGCACATAAAATTCACAAACACAATGTAAATGTACACAAAAGCTGACACTGACCTTTAACCCTGGACTGCGCCTAATGGACCCACTAATTAATTTTTCACGTTTAGTTTAAATAATTGAACAACTGTTATATTAATTGAAAGAAACGCTGTTGAGTTAAAAGGCTTTTTGACGTTAAAGGGCTGCCGTAAAACTTTCTCATTCTGCTTTAAATGGCTGAGTTAACAAATCGGTCCCCTCTAACACGTGTGCACTTATCACACAATTTACTTCTAAATTTTAGGGGGAAAAGGCCATTGTGATATTTTAACTCTACAGCATCCCATTAATATTGAATTAAGTGTTACTTAAAATTTGTTGGCCGCATCCACTTCATTGCCCAAAACTGGTGAAAATATTGAGAAAGCAGTTTTAAAATGTGAGTTTGACTGTGAAAGCTACTGCACAGACCACATTTATGATGTAAACATACTTCATGTAGCACAGTCCATCTGAGATCTACTTTATTACACCCCTGTGAATGTCAGCTTTAGGATTTTTAGGTTTAAATGTGGTATGGACACTTTGTTACATTGCAGTGTTATTAAATTGTGTTGTGGAAATAAAGTCTTGTGATGTGCCAATTCTATAAAGGTCTTTTATGTATTAAAAAAAGATGCACAATAGACCCTTTTTACAGGCATTTCCAGACCAAAATTGATGTTATTTTTTTTTAATTAGTGTAGATTTATTACACTAAACTTGGTGCTTTCTTATATTGGCATTAAATTACTGAAAAAAAGTTAAGTGTTTCTATTACACACTGGTTGTGGATAGAAATGATATTGTGGATTTCTTTTCTTCTGCAAATAGCGAGATAAAATATATATTTGTTGTAATTTCTATTCACCACTATAGAAACAGTTGCCAAACCATGAGGACTTCTGAAAGCCCTGGAAACATTGCCAGAAAAAAATCTGTTTAGACAGAAATTACAGGATCTTTTGTCAAAAAATAGAAATTGTAAAAACTATACATTTTCTCTTGATATATTAGATATACTGTATATAGCTTCAGTTTATACATTTAATCAGTATAACTTAACTGTTAGTTGTCAAGCTTAAATTTTGATATTTTAAAGAAAAACATGTTTTTTTGAGTTTGTCTTTAGGGGTTGACGGGTAACAGTTGACAATTTCACCATTTTGACAAAATTATTAATCAGGTATTTATTTAAACAAAAATCATCAAAATATTAATCATAACAATGAACCCAGCACTAGTATAGTATATATAGTCTATAGTCTCTCACTGGAGAACAAATACAGAAAAAAGTAAGTAAATGTTTGCCATAATGCGTTTAAAATGATTGACACAATCCTTTCATATTGTTTAATGATGAAGCAATTTTTAGTTTTCAGGAGGGTGTTTGGTTAGTAACATAGCTGACAGAATCTTTCCTGAAAGAAATGAAATATGATCTTATTCAAAAGAAAATTTCAGCTCCATCTACTTAATTATTTCGATTGTAGCAATAAATAATCTTGACTTCAATGGTAGGAACTCAAAAACCTAATTTAAGGGCCATAAAGGCAATTTCAAGCAAACCGAAAAAAATATCAGACAAAATATGTATTGGATAAAATATTTTTAAAGAGAAAATTGTTAGAAAAAACAATTATCATCAATAGACATGAAATTTGAGAATGACCCATAATTTATAGCTAGCACAGATGAGAATCTAATTAATCTGTGGGTAGAAGGGTTGAATCATTTCTGTAGATATCATCATACCAAAAATGATGAAATCAAAAACAATTGCCTTGACTTGCTCCAGTGCTTGGCCCATTCATCATTTGACATCTGACAAAGCATATTACATATATGCACATATTATATTTATTATATACAGACTGTAAAATCTAGAGATTTCTGTTTGAAATATATACATGATCAGCATTCATACATACAGTACAGAGCCCTCTATGGGTAATATTAGTAAAAAATGCTAAAGCCATCTGTACTTTATGGCAAACATGCATATAAGATGGTAAAGTGTGTCTTTTAAGTCTCTCTAGTGTTCATGTGAGCTTCATAAGGTTTCATTTCCTGGACAAACCATTGTTCATGCCATCTTTCATGTCGTGGCTTGTTTCATCAAAGCGTTCTCTCCAAATACTTGCTTAAAGTAGGTCACATGCTCCTCACAGTGCTCTCCTGAAACAGGAAGATGATGTCAGAGGAAGTCCACCCTGTTCTCTGCTCCAAACATTAAAAACGAAGTGTGTCTTCACACCCTGATTTGTCTGATTTGTTGATGTTCAGCCCATTTCCTGAACACAAACTCCCATCAAAATCACTTACCTTGGTTGAAACCCGGATTACCGCGCAACCGCGTATTCCTCTGCTCGAAGAAGCGGAAGATGGTGTAGAACAACATAGTGTCGTTTGTTTGCCTCGCGGCGTCCAGAAACTTCCGAGCGGAGACGTTATCGTGAGCCCCGACGCTTCGAATGAAACGCAGAGCGCCCAAAACCTGCTGCTTGGACAGAAGAACCTCTACGATCTCATCATTAGCGGTGGAGAGCCTCTGAAAAACGCCAACAGACACACTCCAGATGAAAATGAAGCTTCAATCATCTGCACTGGACATTCATGTGAGTGTAAACTGGTTTTTACCTTCAGCATGTCCAGAGAGAGCTGGTGAGCAGGTGGATATGTGCTCTCCAGAGACAGCAGCAGACAGGCCTAGAAACATCATTAGGAAGTAAAAGGAGCAATGCTTTATAGAGTTTTCCAGACGAGAGGAATGTATACGAAAAGTTCTAGTTTAAGAAATGGAGTCAGACTAAACTCACCAGTGGTTTGGAGTCGCTCAGGACGTGATACTGAAGAAACTGGTGCAGCATGTAGAAGAGGTTATGCTGGACTAGAGTTTTGATGACTAGCTCATACAAATAATGCTGGAAAACAAAGATGAGAGGAGTCACTGTATACTGTACTGCATACATCACAACTATGCACTCTATTATGATTCTTTACTAAAAAATGTAACATTAAATTCTGAAAATAAATTAAAACTCAACACTATAAAAAGTTTATATACAAATTCTAATACTATATTAGTTATAAGTAATTGACATTAATTGTCAAAATATTATTGCTTACATGTCAGACTGGAACTATTACTTTAGTATTGTTTATATACTATCACAGTATATTAAAAAAAAAAACATTTTTGAATTGGCTTTTAAAATTTTCACCTTAAATATTATGTTACATTTCAGTAACATGCTTACGTGCTTTTGTCATTTAAAACATTTATTTTTTATCTTTATTTATATTTTAGTTTTAATATTTTCAGTACATCAGCATAAATATAATTTTAGTTAGTTGCCGGTGCTACATTTGTAATATTTAGGTTAATAGCCGAACCCTGTTGACAAAAAAAAAAAAATTTAAATTATATATTATATACTTGCAATCAGAAATATTCAACCTCTAAAGGGTTAAGGTTGAAAAGGATTTATAAATAAAATAAAAAATAAAAATCCTTTCAAATTGCAGGATTCTGCTTTGGGTGGCTTCTTAACGAGTTTAGCGATACATAAAATCAACACAGAAAATGTATGATGTAGTATTTGTCTGTAACAGTATATTTTGTTAAGATCGCCATGTCACAATTATTCAACCCCTATATAATATTGTTGTTTTTAAAACTTTCTGACAGTTTTTATGGCCTGAAGTTGAGCTGAAACATCATTAAGCCTTTGGGAACTCTATAACGATCCTTCATTTGCTTCAGCTGTGATGCATATATAAACCCCGACCATGAAGGTGTTCAAGGTGAGTTGCAATCATGGGAAAGACAAAGGAGCTTCCACAAAAGCTGAGAGAGGAGATTATTTCATCACATCTGAATGGCTTTGGGTATAAGAAGATTTCCAAAAGATTCCAAGAGACACCACTGGGAGCATTATAAGGAAGTTTAAAACAGCTGCAAACCTGCCTGGCCGTGGAAGAAAGCTCACAATATCATCAAGGGCCCTTAGCAACTTAATCAGGACGGCTAAGAAAAACCCTGTGTGACTGCAAGGCAGCTACAGGATGACATCATGAAGGCTGGTCCCAGTGCTTCAGTGGCAACTATAAGACGTGCACTGAATAATCAAGGACTTCATGGCCGGACCCAAAGAAGCACTCCACTCTTGACCTCAAGAAACATCAGGAGTCGATTAGAATATGCCAGGATAAAACTACAGAGTTCTGGGAGACAGTTCTATGGACTGATGAAACCAAACTGGAACTCTTTGGACATATGGACCAGCGTTATGTCTGGCGTGTAGAAGGTCAGGTTTATGACCAGAAGAAAACCAGCCACACGGTCAAGCTAGGGGTGGGTCAATAATGATGTGGGGCTGTTTTTCTGCGGCAGGAACTGGTAATCTTGATTGTGTACCTGGCATCATGGGTTCCCAGAAATACCAGGTCATTTTGAAGAAGAACGTGATGCCTTCTGTTGACAAATTAAACCTTGGTGATCATTGGATCTTCCGGCAAAACAATAATCCCAAGCACACCTCCAAATCAACCAAAGCTTGTTTGGGGAAAAGATCCTTGAGTGGCCTTCTCAGTCACCAGATTTAAATCCAATTGAAAATCTCTTGTGGGATTTGAAGGCAGCGGCAGCACAGAAGCCATCAAACATCACTGAGTTAGAGGCTTTTGGATGTGAAGAATGGGCAAAGATTCCAATAGAGAGGTGCAAGAAGCTTGTCAGCACTTATCGAAAATGCTTGTTAGAAGTTATAAAAACTTAACTTAAGGGCGCTCCACAAAGTACTGAAGCTGGGGGTTGAATAATACTGCACATGTTCATGTTTTCATTGTAAGTCAACTTCTGTTGTCAAGATAACTCAAATATGTATCAATTAATATTGTTTGTTATTTCACAAGGTTGTTTTTTTCTCATTTACTTTCATTATCTTTCATCAACATCACTATATTGTCTATTGAGGTGAGGGGGTTGAATATTTCTGATTCCAAGTGTATATAAAAAATTTTATCGTCTTACTTGCATGAAGAAATAATTCACTCAAAAATGAACATTTTGTCATCATTTACTCACCCTCATGTTGTTCCAAAAGTTTCTCTTGATTACCACAAAAGAAGATATTTTAAAGAGACAAAAAAATGGACTTCCATAGTACGGAAAGAAATACTATGGACATCAATAGGAGATAACAGATAACAAGTGAACAACTTTGCTATTCGTAATATTCCCACATATTTTGTTCAAAGGCATAGTAATATTGAGGGAACAACCTCAATATAAAAGATGTTGAAAGGTGAAGTGTAACGCTGGAGGCCACTGCAAAGATTATCATCAGTTACTGAAGACGCTCAAAGGAGAATGTGTCTAAGCAACCGAAACGCCTAGCAAAACATCCAACAAGCCCAAACACCTGGGTCAGGTGAAGGTGAACCTGGGATATAATTTACAGTTACACCAGAGCTTACTAATGGGATGCATGTTTCAGACATACCAATACTACACGTTTATGGTTTTGCAATGTTGACTTGTTAAAGATTACGTGCAAAAGAGTTTCAGCTCTGATTGTAAGCAAGATATCCTGAATTCTCAAACGGACAAAGATCAAAGGCAAAAAAAAAAAAGAAGAAGAAAGGAATATTTCGCCCAAAAAATCCTCTGTAGTGAATGGGTGCCATCAGAATGAGAGCCCTAACAGCTGTTAAAAACATCACAATAATCCTCACAATGCCAGCCTATTAGTTAACATCTTGTGAAGTGAAAAGCTGTGTGCTTGTCCAAAAACAAAATCATCATTAGGATGTTTCTAAACTCCGAACCACTGTTTCTAGCTAAAATACAAAACCTCTATCCATAATTAAACTTTCTCCATTAAAAAAGGGTTCTCATCTGAATCAGCAGAAAATTATACACCGATCAAGCAGCAAAACAGTAATAAAACAGCAAATATAGGTTGGTGTATTCAACAGAAGATGGACTTTTTCAATGGAGGAATAAGAATAAGAAGAATATTTCTTATTATGGATGGTTCCAAGTTAAGTTATTTGTTTCTTACAAACATACAGTTCTGTTAGTGTTGGTGTTTTTTTATCAGCTGCTTGGACTCTCATTCTGACGGCACCCATTCACTGAAGAGCATCCACTGGTGAGCAAGTGATGTAATGCTACATTTCTCGAAATCTGTTCAGATGATAAACAAACAAACTACTCTACATCTTAGATGGCTTGAGAATGAGTACATTATCTGGTGAACTATTACTCTTGTGCTCATACCTGGACAGGAATCTGAAACTGGTTAAGAGAACGAATGTACTCCATGAGAACTGCGATGATGAACTTGTGTTTCACACCCTGTTCAAAGAAGACAATTTATAGCATTAAAATACAAATTCATTACAGTCTGAGATATCAGAGACCTACATAACTGAGACAAAATGCACATAGTTAAAGCAATTGCATCCTTAAAAGAAATAGAAAGCTTGTTCACCTTCCTCTCAGTGAAGTCAGACAGCACGTGTGTGTACATGTCTGACTGATCTATCACTGCCTGAGTCCGGACCGGCCTTTTATAAGAAGTGCTGGAGCGACTGGGTCCTGATTCCATAGCCTGAGGAGAAAGGATAACAAGCCAAAAATATAATTAAAAACCATTTCTATAAATACATCAGTATAATAAAACTGTACTGACCGCAGTATACGCTTGCTCTGCATCCAGGTACTCTTTGTACACTTGGTTGAGTTTATCAAACACTGTGGCCACCACAGACAGGTTCCCTTTATCTCCTCCTGTAAGCACTGAAGAACAGGACATTCGTTTATTCAATGTTCTCCTAATATCTAATATACTTCAAACACAATATCTTACTTTAGCAGGCATTTTTCTTTGAGGAGAAAGTATTTCACTATAAAGCAATCTGTTGCTTACTTTGTGCGCATACAGACAAGATGACCATTTTGCAGTCTCGTCTCCGTAACAGGAAGTCCATGAGTTTGCCTTTATCCTGCAGGAGATTCAGCGTGGGCTGGAGCTTCACCTGGAGGTACCACAAATATCCTGGCAAACAGAGAACATATAATCACTCTCCGTCACGCCAAATTGTATTTCATCTGTGCATAGATTAGTAAATGTACCTTCACTGGCGCTGATGATGATATCTGGCTGAAAAACACTCCAGGAAGAGGAGTCTTGAATGTTAAGGAAAAGATTGAGAAGGCCAAGTAAATATGGTATATGTCACATCTGAACTTATGGTACATTTTAGTTTACATCTGTAAGGATACAAAGTTCGCACGGCACCGGGGCCTGACTTGGAGCAGCTGCAGGTCCTGTAAAGGTAAGATTAGGTTCCTTAAACTCTCAGAGAAGCACTATGTATTAGAAGCCAAACAGTAATTCTGGAATAGTTTATCTTCAAAAGTGTGGTGTCGCTTTCTAAATGATTTACAAGTCACCTGAATGAGAGATCTTGTAGGGGTTGATGGATCGAGCTGGAAGCACAGGCTGATGCACGTTTAATGCACCATCCAATTCCCTCAGTTTTATATCATAAATGAGTGAAGTCTGAAATACAAAAAGATACAAGTATTTCCAAAAAGTGTTTCAAATAGGATCAGACCTCCATACTAAACAGGTTTACTGTTAAGGTTATATAGAGATGCACTACATATACATTACACACACACACACACACACATATATATA
>JAUCMS010000052.1:1436581-1451058 GCA_032357445.1 Enteromius radiatus | reverse complement strand
ATTATGTAAAGAAAAACTTTTATTTTGGATGCGATTAATCGCGATTAATCGTTGCCCAGCACTAATATATATATATACACAACACACATGCATATATTATGTAAACAAAACCTTTATTTTGGAACATTAATTGTTTGACAACACTAAAATTAAAGCAAAAAGACATTTTAAAACCTATTTAAATAAATTGTCAAATGCTAAAATATTAATTCTCTTTAAGTAGTATACAGAAATGTTATGATATAATAATTTAAAAAATGATATGATCAATAAGTCATGGCAACATGTTTTTCCTTTAACTGCACTGTTTAATTTATACGGGATTAAACTTGAAATTATTATTTTTTTTTAATTGAATTACTGTTGATAGTGGAATTATTATGATTAAAAGGTAGTTTTAAGTGTCTCTTCACAAAATCCAGATAAATAATGGTTCATGTCAGTTCTTTACCCTTATGGTCATCACTGTTCAGAAATCCGTGACTTACTGTTTTTCTCATTTCCTTTCATAGACATTTCCAAAAGTTCCAGGACATTTTCCTTCAGTTTGTTCCGCAGCTGATCTTCATGCTGTCTCTCTTCGGATACCTGATCTTCCTCATCCTATATAAATGGTGCATCACTCTACGCTCCGAATCTGCTCCCAGCATTCTGCTGCTCTTCATCAACATGATGCTGTTTGATTACCAGTCCGAGTACAAGCTGCTTTACGCAGGACAGGTTTGGATTCATGCTCCTCTAAAAGCAGTTGGCATGTGATGTCTGAAGTACTCAGCGTTACTGATTATGACTGATGCTGTGATGCTATACAGAAAGCGGTTCAGATCTTCTTGGTTGTGACGGCTATGCTCATGGTTCCTGTGCTGCTTCTGGTCAAACCTTTCCTCATCTACAGGACCCGGATGAAAACCAGACACCAGGTGAGCGGATGAAGATCATCTCTTGTGCCGGTACGTCTTCTGATCTGGATATAGACAGAGACGGACCAATATTAGTGTGGGTGGTGTAGGTCTAGAGGCGGAGAAGGGGCGGTGGAGGGATGCAAAGAACGAGATGACGGAGAAGGGGAGTAGGCTCTATTTAAAGGAAAATCTCTAAGCTCTGATAGGATGATAAATAAAATTTAAATTAAATCTAAAAATGTGCATTAACTAATAAAAATGATAAAAATACATTTATTATATTTAAGTATATGTAAGAATATGTTTATTGTTAATTCAATTATGCAAGTTCTCATTAAACACGTGGCCTATTTAATTTAATAATTATAAAAAATTATATTTTTATACCATTTACAAATATTTAAATATATTCAAATTATGTAAAGTACTGTACATAAATAGTCATTAAATTAATTGGTGATGTATTTATTGGTATTTCAGTACTGCACAATTTAGCATAAATCATTTTTGTTGTACAATTTATTTATTTTTTTAATTTATTTTCAAATTGGCACCATATTTAGAGTGTAAATAGTGTATAAAATAAGTTAAATATATTTGTGTGTGTAATTTTTGAAGTATTTGTGGTCTCTACACAGGTGTTTGGAAACAATCTGAATGACCAGCGTGAAATAGACACACGCTCCTCCTTCTCACATCATCAGAAAGATGAGACGGTAAGCTTTTGGAATAAGATAAGTCGCTTGAAACTGAATACTATTACGTACTGTAGTATTTTACAACATAATATACTAAAGCAAAACTTTTACATTTACGATATCTATTTTACAACTTCGTCTTTACAGTACGTAATCTGTGCGTCTGTTTCTTCTTCAGACGAGTATGGGAGACATCTTTGTGTATCAGGCCATCCACACAATTGAGTTCTGCCTGGGCTGCGTCTCTAACACGGCCTCGTACCTTCGGCTCTGGGCACTCAGTCTGGCTCACGCAGGTTCGTCCTGTCGCTTCAGTAATGGCTTCTGTTGTATTATGTGTGTTCTTTGTGTGTTCGTTTGTTTCTCAGTGACTGATTGTAGCAGTGCCATGATTTATGAGGAAATGAAGGTGTGCAGTTTATGAGGACACATACAAAGATCAAGAGCACCAGAGCATGTTGTACTTTCCTGCGTGGTCGTTTTTAACAGCTTGACTTAAGAGAATAAATGGATGAGTGTTTTAATGTTCAGAATTTATTTAGAAAAAAAACAATAATAGTTTGAAAAAATTTTTTCAAAGACGTCTCCAAGGATGCATTCATGTGATTAAAAAGATTAAAAACAGTACTGTGAAATATTAATACAATTTTAAACAACCTCTTTGGCAGTATTCTACTTTATTGTGTCTTAGAAAGCATTATAAATGTATTAAAATGGGGGGGGAGGGGTATATACAGTGGGTACGGAAAGTATTCAGACCTCCTTAGATTTTTCACTCTTTGTTATATTTAAGTTAATTTTTTTTCCTCATTAATGTACACACAGCACCCAATATTGACAGAAAAAAACAGAATTGTAGACATTTCTGCAGATTTATTAAAAAAGAAAAACTGAAAAATCACATGGTTCTAAGTATTTTAGCAAATGGCTGCAATATAACAAAGAGTGAAAAATTTAAGGGGGTCTGAATACTTTTTGTACCCACTGTATGCATATATAAATTTATATATATTTTATTTTTTTATATAACAGACTTTTTTCTGTTTTGGTGGAAACTGTCATACACCATCATTTGGGATAAATTATATGTATATATATATATTTTTTTTATTAATTCAGAAAGGATTCGTTACGTTGATCAAGTGTGACATTTATAATATGAATTCTAAAATGCATTTTTATAAGTGCTGTTTTTATTCATCTTGAGAATGCTGAAATTAGTTTTTCACAGTTTCCACAAAAATACCATTAATAACTGAGCAGCAGATATGAGAGCATTTTTAACAGCATATTAAAGATTTCTAATTAAAGATGTCTCATTAAGATTCCTAAATTAACGTATAATTTATGTACCAGTAAACATGCAAATAAAATATAAGTTATCAAAATATCAGTAGTATCATAAGGATTTACTCTCATATCATTTCTAAATTTCTTAAATATCATTTTTGGGTGAACTATTCCTTTAAGAAACACAATGACAGAGTAAATGGAAGTATAGTTGTGTCTTGTCTGCAGAGCTGTCGGAGGTGCTTTGGCGGATGGTTCTTCAGGTGGGTCTGAAGATCTCCTCTGGGATGGGTTCACTCATGCTAGTGTTGCTGTTTGCTGCTTTCTCTGTTCTCACCGTGGCTATTCTTCTGGTTATGGAGGGCCTGTCTGCATTTCTGCATGCTTTACGACTACACTGGTAAGAACACCATATGATTCATGAGCAAAGAGCATGAGCGTCACAGCAAAGGGTCTGAATACTTAGGACCATGTGATATTTCAGTTTTTCTTTTTAAATTAAATCTACAAAAATGTCAACAATTCTGTGTTTTTCTGTCAGTGTGGGGTGCTGTGTGTACATTAATGAGGAAAAAAAAAGAACTTAAATGATTTTAGCAAATGGCTGCAATATAACAAAGAGTGAAAAATTTAAGGGGGTCTGAATACTTTCTGTACCCACTGTGTCTGGCCCAAAGGTCTAATGTCTCTGTACTTGAAGTGTGTCCAAATTTAACATTAATAGTGTGAGTTTATCATGAGGTTCAGTATGTACTGTTACTACTAACAACAACAAAGGTTTGTTATGTTTACAAAGCATGTTTAAGTATTATACAATAGTGACATGAATGTAGTTAAAGCTGTGTTTTTATGTGCTTTGTGTTTGTTTTCAGGGTTGAATTTCAGAACAAGTTTTATGAGGGATCTGGCTACAAGTTCACACCCTTGTCCTTTGAGAACCTGTTAAACACACAGAAGTATTAGTTTTTATACACGCTTGTAGTTTTTACTGTAAATATGTGAAGTTAACAAATGCATATTTGACACCATAACAAAATAATTTTTTTTAATACTGAATATTTGCAAAATAAAGACAAAGCTTGTTTCTTCATGGGAATTATATCACTTGCTCACCAATGGCTCCTCTGCAGTGAATGGGTGCCGTCAGAATGAGAGCTGATGAAAACAGGCAACTTTGCACTTCACAAGACATTTATTGTGTAGAGAATTATTGTGATGTTTTTATCAGCTGTTTGGACTCTCATTCTGACGGCACCCATTCACTACAGAGGATCCATTGGTGAGCAAGTGATGTAATGCTACATTTCTCTAAATCTGACTCTCTAGTAAAATAACTTTATCAAATATTTACAGGCCTACATGTTGCTATTATTACTGGCTAACACTGTAACTTTAACACTAATGTAAATAATGTTATCAAAAATATTTATTATTGATTATTAATTATTTTACAAAACAGTTAATCTATAAATACAAATTATGAAGGTAAAAAAAGCAATGAAAAGACAAAAGTAACCATTGCAAAATGTAGCTTTTATTAACGTTGTAAACCTAAAGTATAAAATAGTTTTAGACCATCCTAGTTAACTGCAAAATAAACTGTACAAATGTGGAGCAGACTGAATGAATTTACTGTACAACATGCATCTAATACGAGCGGTGTCATACATTTACACATTAAAGAGGGGGATTGTGGGAATCTGTGTTAGTAGGCTTAAAGGAATAGTTCACCCAAAAATTTAAATTGTGTCATCATTTACTCACCCTTGAGTTTTTCCAAACTTGTATGAATTTTGGGTCACCATTGACTTCCATAGTAGGGAAAAAAAAAATACTATGGAAGTCAATGGTGATTCAAAACAGTCTGGTTACAAACTTCTTCTTCTTCTGTGTCCGGCAGAAATTCATACAGGTTAAGAACAACTTGAGAGTGAGTAAATGATGACAGAATTTTCATTTTTGGGTGAACTATTCCTTTAAATGAATTGCTGTATGTATTTTCTGTATACTTGCACAAATGTAACATTAAACTGCATTCAGTGGTTTAACAGTGAAATGGCTATTTTGGGGTTTTAGGAACATACACACACTGAAAATTAATGGCTCACGATGCACCACTGACTAGCTCCTGAGTTCTGAATGTAAAAACGCGTCTCGTTTTAATTTAGACCAGACAACTGTTGGCAACAAGAACGCATTTGACAGTTTCAACAAGACAGAACAGCACCGTGCATTCGAGGTATGTTTGGAATTTAGACGTTTTTTTTAATACATACAGTAGACCTTTTTTTCCAGATATGATTGAGATCTTTATGTTTTTGTATTTTAAATCTTATTGCATTCAAACGCTTAAAGGTACGACACTAATGCATACAGAAACAGTCGAACGCCAATGTGAAGATGCTCTTCGTTTGTTTGGTATTTTGCGATTCTTAACTTGTACGTATCTTATGAAAAACTGTGTAAGTTAAGCATGTTAGTAAACCTGGATCCAGTTAATGCCAGTAGACTAATAAATCTAATTAAAAATATACTAACAAACGTACATCCAACATGAATACGCATGTATTCTGCTAGATTCGGTAACATGCCAGTAAAACAACACTGGTTTTGGCATGTAATCAAACGAAACGCCAACTTCCAGTCCACTTCAGTCAATTTTTCAAAATATATCCACGTAAAATCTCTACGTCTTTCATTAACACCTATTTTTCATTCATTTTTAAAATAAAAATAGCATGTTCATGCACAAATTCTCAATAACACAATGTAAAAGATTCAAATACTTCTACGTCTGACATGCAAATTGTTACGTATCAGTATTTGAGCACGCCGGTTTTTTTTGTATGCAAGTCGCCAGTACTTTTAAATGATATACAAAAAATGCTAAATGCCCACGGAAAATATAAATTTGAAGTGTGCATATTCATGGCACGTTTCAAGTCCCAACTTAGTTCATTACGCTGTTTAGCCACATTCAAAAAAAAAACTATTTCAGCTTGATTGTCAAACCCAAGATTGTAGTGCTACTTATGGAAAAAGGAAGCTCTGAATAATCTGCCCTCAGCTGAAGGGTAGCATGGCCGTGTTTGAAGAATACACACAAACGCCTAGGATCGCGTGGTGTTGTTGGCGCTATCGTCGTCGTCGTCAGACTGTTGGTCTGGAGGAATGGCGCGGGTATGGCTGGCTCGTACGCTGGTCAGGTGAGGGCAGGCCGAGATCAGGTTAGCAATGCCGGCTAGAGTTACGCCTGTGCCATCCAGGTTCACTTGACTCAGCTGCATACGACACAGGAACTTCAGACCTGAGGAGCAGAATTCAGGATGTTAGTTAGAGATGATTCTTTACTAGAAAGTGATTGTGGAGAAAATACGGCTGCACGACATACCGTGATCTGTGATTCTGGTTCTGCTGAGGTTGAGTTTCAGCAGCTGTGGGCAGTGAACCAGACCTCGTCGGATCACCGTATCACCCACCTGTGTACTGGCCAAACCCATCACCTACAAGACACACACCACAAATATTCCTATTTGTAGTTTATATATTATTTTCAATTATATAGAACAAATGTTTTTATCCCTGTGATTCAAAGCTGAATTTTCAACATTATTACTCCTTCGGTCTTCAGTGTCACATGATCCTTCAGAAATCATGCTAATATGTTGAAGGTTTTTGAAAAGTAGGAGTTCAAAGGAAAAACATTTATTTTAATGCTGTCAAACAATTAATTGTGATTAATCGCATTCCAAAATAAGTTTTTGTTCACATAATATTTGTCTGTACTGTGTGTATTTATCAAAAACACACATAATATATAATTTGAAAATATTTACATGTATTCATATAAATTATATAATATAGATATACATTTAATATATAAACATAACATATTATTCATATATATATATATATATATATACACACACACACAAACATATATATACATAAATATACACAGTACACATTATGCAAACAAAAACTTATTTGACAGCACTGATTTATTTGAAATAAAATCAAATAATAAATCTGTCACTTTTGACAAATTTTAAATTTAAAGCATAAATAAATTAAATGTTTTATTTTTAAATGTATATTTTTCAATTAATTAAATGAAAACATGTTAATTTATTATGTTATTTGACTAATACACACACACACACTTTATATATATATATATATATATATATAAAATATTTGCATGTATTAACATTTATATTTATATAAATATTTATTATACAAAAGATTAACACTTTTTTCTGAAATATATACATGCAAGTATATTATAAAAAATAAAATTACACACACACACACTGTGCAAACAAAGTATATGTTCTCTACTATACCTGCAGATGTGGTAAGTGCGTGATCAAGGCTGCAACTCCTCTGCTGGTGACGGCTGTACGGTCGAGACACAGCTCCTGGAGCTCTTTTAGACTGATCAGTCCCTGCAGCCCGCTGTCACTCACCTGAGTGTTGCTAAGAGACAGCTTCTTCAGCCTATCAGGTGAAAAGGGGGAGGTCATCATTACATGTTTGGTAAAAGCAAAAGACTTCTGAATAGCATTGTAATGAAACCGAGAAACAAAATAAATGGTCATTTCTATAAAACAGTAATGCAGCCATACATGATAATGCAATATAATAATTGTTTTGCTCAGAATACTGGTATCGGTTTGTGAGTTTTATCTCTGAACAAATGAAACCAAGTTAATAAAAACAAAAAACAATATATTTGTTGATAAAAAAGAACAGTGTGAATAAGTTTTGTATGTGGGACACATTTACACAATAGATCGTTACACATTAATCATCAATTTCTGGCCAAAGAATTTCCATTATTTCCGCGCCTTTTCCAGCGGTTGCTAATGACTGGACAAGAAATGTTAAAGCTCATTTTATAAAGAGTAAATTCCAGCTAAAGAAAGAGCTGAGCTTAACTACATTTGATTAATTTCCAGGAATTTTCTAGTATTTGCAGGTATTTCTTGACCGTGGGAAACCTGAAAAATGGACAACGGATTTCGTAAATAACTCTAGGTAAGCCTATTCCAGTGTTACAAGATTTGCACGGTTGCATTACACCACATAAAACCAGAACAGCAGCACCTGTTCTCTTGTGATGCATGGATCTATGGCTGTACCTGCTCATGCTAGCAAGCTGGGTAATGCCGTGGTCAGTGAGCTGAGTGTAGTCCGTCAGGTCGAGCTCTAAGAGTAAAGTCTGTCTGGAGAGAAACACAAGTCCGCTGTCCGTCACAGAGTGTCTGCCAGGCAGGGTGAGTTGGGAAAGCCTTAGGCCTGCATGAACAAAACAGACCATGTAGTAAATGCTTCACTAAAACCCCAAACAGGATCCAATAACTTACAAAAAACATTTATGCGTGCATTAAATACTTCAAAAATAAAGCATAAAAAGCCGTGAATATAAATAGTTTTATTTCGCTGCACCTGAAATGATCTCCAGCGTGTGGTTTCCGTCGGCGACCGGGATACCAGCCAGGCTGAGAGCTGATAGGCTGGGGTGGGTTGCTAGGCACTGGAGAGTGTTTTCTCGTACTCCTGTGCCGTCCAGGTGAAGCGTCTGCAGGTTTCTGAGCTCTGCGAGTGCAGACACATCACTCACCTCAAGACAAAAGGAGGAAAAAGTTAAATAAACATAGGGGAAACGTATAGTGAATTCCATTCCGCCTTTCCCTCATTGTCTGAAATACACAGACGTTATGGCTTTGTGACGCAGAGATTGCACAAGATGATAGGAGTTTGGGTTCATGCAGTTTACTGTTCATGTGGATATATAATATAATATAATATATACATGCATGTCTGTCTATATGTGTATTTTTCTGGATTTTTAGCAAATAAATGTTGCCTCCGTGAGCTTAAGAGACTCTCAAAAACATTTTAAAAATCTTGCCAACCTCAAACTTTTAGGATTTCTAGTAGTTGTTGCTGTTAGTCTTTTATTGTTGTGATATAATCTATTTTAGATAACCCCATCCATTAATGACATAAAATAAGAACTTAATAATAATACTAAAAAGAACTAAAAAAATAATATATATATGGAAATGAAGGGTTTGTATTTTAAAAATAAATAAAATATTATAAATATAAATAAAATATCATAAAGTGATTTTAAAAATCTATGTATTTGATTTGAATATGTTTTTTTGTGCATTTGCTTAAAACACATTTTAGGCATAATATTAGGAAATAAATATAGTCAATAAATATGTTAATTAATTGAGGTACACTTAGTATGAAATAAATGTATTTTAAAATCAATTATAGCATAGTTTTTTTTTTTGTATGTGTATACCTTGGTGTGTTTAATACTGAGCATTCGTAGCTGTGGTACACATGTGGGTAGGACTCTCAGTGTGTTCTCTGTGATGGCCGTCTGATTGAGGCTGAGCTGACACAGCGCAGAAGAACCTGACTGCAGATACATCAGCAGACCTGCATCGCTTACTTTGGTCTGGTCCAGAGCCAGGAACGTCAGGCTGCGCAGTCCTGAGATCACACACAAACACATGATGCAGTTGTACATGATGATAATCTCCGGTGAGTGCTTTCTGTCTTACCTGCGATGTGCTGCAAACAGCTGTCTGTTAGTTTGCTACAAGACGACAGGTTGAGATGCTGCAGTTTTGAGAGGTTGGACAAAACTGAAAGACCAGCATCTGCAAAAAACGAAACAGGAAATGATTAACAGCTTTATAAATCACCTTACAAGCAAATCAAACCAGTATGCCCCATAGAAATGCCATTTTTCCTCACAGACATCTAGTCATATTTCACCCCAAAATTAAAAGAATAAATACATATTTTTTTCAAATATATCTATTTTCATGACAATTAAGCACATTTATGCCATTACCACAATGCAAAATAATCCATAAATTATATGTTGTTTTTTAACATGAAATGGTAATGTAATATCAAATCTTTATGTAGTAAGATTTTATATTATTTGTAATATATTTATATAACACATTATACAAATATTGAATAATAGTAATATATATTAACATATATTATTAATTAATAATGATATATTATTAATAATAAATAATACAAAAACAAATGGAAAATTAATCAAATATATATATATATTAATTAGCATTAAGACTTAATATTATTTGTAACATACTGTATTATTAATTAATAATCAGAGTACTATTATTAATAAAAGTTATTTTATCTCTGATTATAATGAATATTATTATGATATTTAAATTGATTATTATAATATTATTATTAATAATAAAAATTTATTGAAAATAAATACTAATTATTTTATAATTTATTATATACATATGACTTCGAACATATTTTTCTATATTTTAATCATATTCTTATGTCATGTCAATCATATTCTTTAAATATATCTTATTTTTAATATCTTAATTAGATTTATATTAATTTCTACCATTAAAGTAATAAAACAAGATTTTGCATTTCAGTAATAAGAATTTTGGGCTAAAATGTAGAAGTCTTAATGATCCTAATAAATATTTAGTCATCTATATTTATTGATTCATATGCTGTAAAAACATGTTAATATTGCAGACCTGTGATGAGTGGAGAGTTGACGAAGCTGAGATGTTTGAGACAGGAAAACGCTCTCAGTTGCCGCAGCAGCTCGTTGGTGGTGTACGGATAGCAGTTTAGGACAAACTTCTGCAGCGGGCAGCCAAAGAACAGCTCCAGCGTCCGCGGGCGGAGGAGACGTTCACGTGCCATATGAGTCAACAAGAGTTCGGCCAGCTCCGGAGTCAAACACGCCAGGCTACTGCTGTACTGCATGCTGGGAGCTGAGAGAGCAAGACTACGTTTAATGGCTTTTCTTCAGCACTCATGTGACTAACTGTTAAATAACACTTCATGGTTTGTTTCTGACCTGTCATGAGGGAAACTGTGGCTCTGGTGGCCATCGAGCAGAGAGGGGGCACTCGGGGGGTCTTGAAGGCTTTTTTAGGGGGTGAGGGATGCCCGTGTGGTGACTGCTGCTCATCGAGATGAGCAGCTCGCTGTAAACGCTCGACCGCCGCTTGACCTGCAGCTCCACGCAATGCTCGGCCTTCCTCTGGGTCTGCCAGATCATCAGGCTCCGCCTCCCTTCAACACACAACCAATCACAATCACTTAAATTGACGGTCCACTCAAAAATGTTAATTCTGTCATCATTTACTATCATCAAATGGTTTTGGGCCCCACTGAATAATATTCTCCACAGAAGAAAGAAAGCAATACAGATGAGGGTGAGTAAATGACTGATTTTTTTGGGTAAACAATCTATCTTAGTTTATGAAGCTGTCAATCAAAATTCTGAAATATGACATCATGCTGAATTGCAAAAGGTTTTTCTTTCTTACATTTATTGACATGAACTGTGATCTTCTTCTGAAGCTCTTACTGCTCACCCCATTCATTGCTCACCCTTCAGGCTCTTTAGAAATCACCCTACCTGAGTCTGTTACCCTGCTCCGGCCAGTGATGTCTCGGCTCCAATCTTCCTCTTGCCCTGTTCTCCAGGAAGAAGGGCAACTGTGGCAGTCCTGTCAGAGTGAGAGAGACAACATATATGAATATATTGAATCATATATATTTTTTTTTCCACCTTAAAAATTCATTACCATGACTTTTACAGTAATTCAAGATGCTGGATAAGGTTTTTTGTTTTTTATATTTACAGATTTTATAGAGACAAGACAAACTGAGCAGTTTCTAGCAGATATATGAATATATTAGATACTGATATATTAGATTTAAAGTATGTAATTATAGTATACTCTTTATTTAATTTAATTTAAGGACACATTAAATATATATATATATATACACACACACACACATATATATATACACACGCACACACACACTACCAGTCAAAGGTTTGGAAACAGTAAAATTCGTAATAATTATGATGTTTCTTATGTTCATCAAGGCTGCATTTATTTGATCAAAAATACAAGAAAAAAAAGCAATATTTTGAAATATTTTTACCCGTTTAAAATAACGGGTTTCTATTTTAATACACTTTAAAAAATAATTTATTTCTGTGATGCAAAGCTGAATTTCTACCAGTCAATACTCAAGTCTAAAGTGTCACATGATCCTTCAGAAATCATTCTAATATGCTGATTTATAGTAAGTAATGGCACATATAATTTTGTAAACCGCAATACTTTTTTTGAGGATTCTTTGATGAATAAAGTGTTACAGCATTTATTAAAAATTATAAATATTTGCCCTTACTTCTTATCAATTTAACACATCCAAGCTGATTAAAAATTTCTTTCAAAGAAAAAAAAAACATTTACTGACCCCAAACTTTGATTAATCTCACTGCATTATTACAATTAATGACAAAAATTAGGTTTGAAGATATAAACTGATATTTCCAACTGACATGCTATAGCAAAAGATAGAAATAACCCACTTAATAAAAGCATTTTTTGTTGCTGAAAATACTAGAGGCCTAAGACTTTTGCACAGGACTGTATATCGTTCTTTTTAACATTTTGTTCATCAAAGCTCAAAAAGCTCAAATCCTCACAAAATGTATCCCCGAAATTAAGCAATTTTCAAAAAATGAATGAATACAAAATTCCTGATATTTCCAGGTTTTTCATGACTGAAGGTATGCATCTTAAAAAAAATAAGACATTTTACAGAGCAATTTACAACCATTTACTAATTAAACTTAAATTGCACCTTACTACCACCAAATTAACCAAGCATTCAATTACACAGCCTCAATATCAAAACAGTTGCACTGGAACTAACTGCATATTAGGCTAATTACCGTATATTAGCATGTTCACGGGCCTGCCTGCTCAACCAATCCAGCTGCAGTTAATGTCTCTGGTGTGCAAACTAACATATGATCGTCTTGAAGCATCTTAAAACATCTTGTCCAAGGCTCTCAGCTGCTATCTCTCCCAGCGCGTCTACAACACTTCCAATGAAAAGAGCCTGTGTGTAGAGCATATACAGCTCGAGCACACCACTTGCTTGCTAGTTGCGGGTTTTAGAATTTGAAAGAGGTGAGTGGGTTTTTACTTATAAACGGATCTAAACTAGGACAAGTAAGGTCATTAACCTCTTACCCAATATGGACTTCCCTGGGATTCTCACACTTTGGTCAATCGCTAAAGACCCAACGCAGGGTTAGTGTGATTCAGACCGACCTGAGCACAGCAGTCCAAAGGCAGAAGTTCTGGGATCGTTCAAAATCAATAATCTACGTTATATGATGAGGCTACATCTCAGAGAAAACGAAACATTTCCCTAATGTTAGCTTTAATGTTTTATTTTTAGATCTGAACAACCACATTCACAGAACCAAAGCTGGGATGAGACTGCATCTATATGATTAAAACAACAACTAATCTATTTTTTAGTCAAGCATGTAGTTCCATTTATTGAAAAATGACTTTTCATAAATATTTTATTCATTATTAATGGTGCTGACTAATGCAAGCATCACTATTATTAATGTTTATACTAAAACAAAGCCTAAAATACAAGTATTAAGCTTAAGCACAATATTTCAGCTAAAAACATTAACAGTATCTCAAAAACAGGTAATTTTTCAGAGGCAATCAGTATTTTTGCATGGCAAACAATAAGAGAAATATTGAATAAGGAGGTACCTGAGCCATAGCTAGAGTTCAGAATACTGTAGGACTCTATATACCTTGGCAATCATCTAGAAGACACCCTATAAACCATATAACACATCCTGTCAAAATGTAGTGTGAAAGTAAACCGTTATATACCATTGAGATGAAATGGAGGTGCAACTTCTTCTTCTGGTTGCTCCTCATTTTCCACATGTTCTTGATTTTCTGCATCGCCTTGCACCAGTTTATGGCCTCGTCCTGTCAGAAGAAAATGTGTAATCACACAATATCAGTTTGTTTTGTTAACTACAACTACTGAAAACATTTGTGTTACTTCAGGTTGAGTTGAAAACTAAAAACAAAGCAACCAAAAATATTAGATGAAATAATAAAACAATGGAACGGAATCTGATATAAAAAATAAATGATAACTGTTATAAATGTTAATCAAAAATAATATATCATTCGTTTTTCATCATTAAAACTAAAGAATTTTTTTTTTTTACTTCAGGTAAAGCTAAAAATACAATAAAAATATTAAATGAAATAATGTTATAATGGACTTAAATCTGATATAATAAATAAAATAAATAAATAAACTTAAATATTAAGCAACAATAAGTACAATTTTTTTTTTATCATTAACTAAACTAAAATGAAGTTTTTGTTGATTCAAAGAGCTAAAGAATATAATATAAATATTAGATGAAAAACTTAAATTAGAAATTAATAAATACAAAAGTAATAAAATAAAGCATGAAAACGAAATAAATAAAAACCAAACTTGAAATAAAACAAAATATTATAAAATAAACTAAGCAAGTAATAAGTAATATTTTATTTTTATTATTTTTATTTAATAATGTATAATAAACCATATATATATATATATATATATACACTATATTACCAAAAGTTTTCGCTCACCTGCCTTTACTCATTCTATGAACTGA
>JAUCMS010000052.1:1425167-1436481 GCA_032357445.1 Enteromius radiatus | reverse complement strand
GGCCAAGTGATTAGCACACCTGATTCTGATCATTTGAATGGGTGAGCGAAAACTTTTGGTAATATAGTGTATATATAAACGACGAATAAAAATTTCAAAAGCACATAAGATTACTAAAAATTAAACATAAAAACTGAAAATATAATTTACATCAAAACCTGGAAAACTAATTTGCCATAGATTCCTCCAGATTTTTCTATGGGTTTTTAGAAATAAAATAGGTATTTTTTTAATTTATGAGTGTGGTAAATATAAATTGATGATACTTGGACTTTTTACAGTCATGGCTGCAGCACTCAAAATATTAATAACTAGAAAATGAGTATCACAAAGCAAATCTTACCCCAGTAATGAGAGGGCCCTGAGAGTGGTGGTCCAACCCCAGGAATCCCAGCATACCCCACTGCTTCCTCCCACAGCTGATGGGGCAGAGGTGGAGGCATCTCCAGTTCCTCTAATGCCCCAGCCTCCACCTGGGGTTGCTCATTTGGTGGCAGCACTGGCTCTTCCTGTGGCTCTGCCTCCACCTGCACCTGCCCTTCATCGACCATTTGGGATGCTGGGCTGGGCGGGTCTTGAGGCGTCTCGGGGGGCGTGGTCTGTATGCAAAGTGCAGCATTGGGAGTCAGTCCCAGAGACCGGAGGGAACAGGTCAGCTCAGCTTCTCCAAAGCGCTTTCGAGGAAACCCTTGCAGCAGCGAGAAAGCAGGTAGTGAAGGGTGGCGGCCCGCAATGTACTCCACGACGTGACTTAAGGGAGTGTCTGCAGGAAAACGCTCACGCATTGATTCCCCTGAGGGCAGACGAATCTGTAACACAAACAAAACAAACAGGTTTGACTTCATGTGACAATGTCAAGAGAGGTTCTTAGAAAGCAGAGGAGAAGCAGATGAGTTCTCGCACCATGAGGATGCAGTGGTTGTCCACGCTGGTCTCCACACGTCCGCCCAGTCTCTGGCCCTGTCCACTCGATGGAGAGGTCTCGGCTGGGGCATCGCTTTGGGCCTTCTCCTGCTGACTGCGCCGATCCTCTGCGATCCTCTTCAGTACCAACTCACGCTCCTGATCAAAGGACAAACCATTACTCCACTGAAAACCAAAAATGATCTCGAGTATGAAACTGTGACAGCTGAACACAGATTTTAATAAAAAGAGGATGAAAAAAATGCTTCACATAGTTGTCTGAAAGGTTTCTTTAGGGCACAATACACATCTATTACAATAATATTTCTAAATCATATGTATTTTTGTCGTTTAGCTATGTAATATATATAGATATATACACACACATCAAATATATTACAGTAAATGCATTACAGAATATTTGATATTTGACAATTTTATCTAATTAATATATATATATATATATATATATATGTGTGTGTGTGTGTGTGTGTGTGTGTATGTATGTATGAAGATGACAAAGCGAAGACTAAAACAAAAAAAAAATTAAATAAAATATAAATAAAAACTATAATGGAACCAAATCTGATAAAGTAACAAATTAATTTAATTGAACTGATAAAATAAATAAACGTAAATTTAAAGAATTAAGCAATATATAATTTTTTTACCTAATTTTTGAATATTTGATTTTGTAAAAAAAAAAAACTAACAAACAAAAAAAAACATTCACACACACAGTGGAGGAAATAATTATATCTCTGTGCAGCTTTGAGCTTCTCCATCCATAGGTTTTCTATTGGATTAAGGTCCGAAGACTGACTAGGCTTCTTCTTGTGCCACTCCTTTGTTGCCTTTGCTGTATGTTTTGGGTCATTGTCGTGCTGGAACACCCATCCACGCCCCATTTTCAGTTTCAGTTTTCGCTCAGGATTTTACGATACATGGCTCCGTCCATTTTCCCGTTGATGTGGTGAAGTTGTCCTGTGCCCTCAGCAGAAAAAAAAACAAAAAACCCAAAGCAAAATGTTTCCACCTCCATGTTTGAGGGTCGGGACGGTGTTGTGGTGCTCATAGGCAGCATTTTTCTTCCTCCCAATACGGCGAGTTGAGTTAATGCCAAAGAGCTCGATTTTGGTCTCATCGGACCACAGCACCTTCTCCCAGTCACTCTCTGAATCATTCAGGTGTTCATTGGCAAACTTCAGATGGGCCTGCACATGTGCTTTGTTGAGCTGGGGGACCACTGCAGGATTTGAATCCATTGCGGTGTAATGTGTTTCCAATGGTTTTCTTGGTGACTGTGGTCCCAGCTACTTCGAGGTCATTAACTAACTCCTCCCGTGTAGTTCTAGGATGATTTCTCACCTTTCTCAGAATCACTGACACCCCACGAGGTGAGATCTTGCGTGGAGCCCCAGACCGAGGTCGACTGATGGTCATTTTGTGCTCCTTCCATTTTCGAACAATTGCACCAGCAGTTGTCACCTTCTCTCCCAGCTTCTTGCTAATGGTTTTGTAGCCCATTCCAGCCTTGTGCAGGTCTACAATTTTGTCTCTGACATCCTTGGACAGCTATTTGGTCTTTCTTGAGTCTGCTTGATTGATTGATTCTGTGGACAGGTGTCTTTTATAGAGGTGACTAGTTAAGACAGGTGTTTTTAACGAGGGTGACTAATTGAGTAGGAGTGTCTAAACCACTCTGTGGGAGCCAGAAGTATTATTTAAAGTTTTTTTTTTTTCAATTTTCCTTTTGATGTGCAATCTGTCACTGTTAAAATAAACCTACCATTAAAATAATACTGTTCTGAGACTTTTCATTTCTTTGTCATTGGACAAACTTACAAAATCAGCGAGGGGTCAAATAATTATGTCCTCCACTGTATATATATATATATATATATATATATATATATATATATATATATATATATGAAACCATGAAAATACATTTTTGTAGATTCATTCTTGAGTGAACCAACCCTTGCTTGTGGAGCTTTACTGTAAGAACGCAAACCCTTTCAATGATTCACCTGTTTCTTCTGTCTCCTTTCTGCCCGCGCCTCTTGAGCCACTCGCTGCCTCTGCTGCTCCTGGAAATTACTCTTATCCTGCTTGATCCGTGTTTCCAGGGGTGGGTGCTCTTTTGCCGTGGGAGAGTTCACCAAAGGAGGTGCCAAGACCAGCGAAGGACCTAACAACAGAAAATTCTTCTGTATTGCATAATACTTGAGATTCCAGTATTAACATCCTGCTAATGATCTGCAGACCTGTGAGTCACATGCTAGTTTATTTGTACAGTAAATCACATTTACCTTCCTAGAAGAATGTTAACACTCTTGTGAAAGAAGCCTGTTTGTGTCAGGTAAATGAGCAAGTGAACAAACTGTTCTGTTTGTACCTGTTGCTTCACATTGTGAGTTGCTGTTGGAGCAAAGAGCATCTTTGGGAGGGTTGAACGCAGAAAACGCCGTCTCTAAAGGACCTGAAGGCTGTTTGACTAGTTTATGCCGGGGACTCCCACCCTGCAAAAGCCTTCAGAGCACATGTGAATATAAGAGATCTGATCCTTAATAAGCAAACACAATGCTGTTTAATAAGACTTTAAATATTCCCTAAAGCCATTGAACATACCCAGACAGGTCTATGACTGAAAAAGTCAAGAATAATTTATAAAGCTTGTTTTGTTATTTCCATCCATAAAAACATTTACCATTCAGCCGCTTCTGATACAGAGAAGAATCCGGCCTGCATCGCCGCCTGTATCTGATCCTCACTGAAGCCCATCTCAGTCAGAGTACTGATGAACCCCCCTATGGTCTAGAAAACATCACAAAAATCCACAAAAGTATTCTTTGGCATACCAAAACATTTAGTTTACCACATGTACTACTAGACACACTTACATTTTTTCTCTTCATCTTAAAAACCTCTTAAGGCTTGATACTTAAATGCTTAAAATTTGGAATTTTGGCTTTGCTTAAATTAGATCATTTGATGATTTCACATTCCCATACTTCCATTTGTGTTATTTAATGACTAGTTAAAGTTAATTTAAATGGATGAATTTAATAATAATATTAAACACTATACACGCACTAATATATATATATATATATATATATATTAGTATAGTATTTTTTATATCAATAATTAATGATTTTTTAAAAATAAAATATATATTTTGTTTTTATTATATAAAGAGTTAATTTGCAAAAATTGCATTCATAATAAAAGTTTAAAAGTTTTTGTTAACGTGTGTGTACTGTGTATATTTATTATGTATATATAAATACACATGCATGTATATTTATATATATATTTAAGAAAATGTGTTATATTTATATATATGATATCATTTATATGAATATAAATATATACATGCAAATACATGTAAATATTTTTATATACATGCTGTATGTGTGTGTATTCATATATATATATATATATATATACATAATAAATATACACAGTACACAAGCATTATGTAAAGAAAAACTTTGCAAATGCAATTAATCAGATGCTTTTATCCAGAGAAACTTAATATGAATCAAATTAATGTGTGTATTTTTCACTTATAAAATTATGCACTTGGAATCAGTGCAAATAAAAGGCTGTAAAATAAGGTCATGTAAAGATGACAACACAAGCACAGAACTAACATGATCAATTCACATGATCATAGCATTGATTATGCACACTTTACTAATGGTGACATTACGGTGGACTTTACCTTAGTCCAGTTTGGTTTATTTTTTTGGTTTCTGTTTACGAATTCTTAAGGGATAGCAATAGTGCCATATTTGATTCAAGTGCAATGCAATATTTGTATAAAATCAGTATTTGATCATTTGATCAAGATTGAGGTTACAAAAGCTGCTATCCTCACACATTAATTCACATTTACATATGATTCATTTCCTTATTGTGATTTCTTTTCCATCTAGTCATGCTGCCCAGTGCAAGTAGGCCAAGTCAATTCAGCTTTACTTATCTGAAGATCACTCAAAACACTTAAAAAGCTCAATCGTTTATATTTTCTGATTGCCTCTGATATCATTATATGTATGTAACATTATTTGACACCGCAATGAACATAACTAACGTTACATGCATCACTCATGTTGTTTGAAATGAAGGGGCTTTCCTTCTGACTTAGGCCTACTGTGCATTTCCTTGTAATCTTATAAGAGTTACAGCAACAATGCCTGACTAAATAAAAGCTTCACGGGATAATAATAAAAGGTTGTGCACTATTCTGGACTACAGAAACTTAATGTACTGTCACAGTTTATCATATTTATCCATGTCGGCAAGCTAATATAGCAGTGCAATAATCTTTATACAAAACATCATGGCCGATTCAGATTAACAATAAGCGCTTACCGCTTTAGAGTCCATAACTGTATTTAATATCCTCAAAAATGCTGGATATATGGGTTTGTTATCACTTTGCAGAAGGTGTTTACTGATTGTCCGCACAGTAGAATGGTTACCGTATACGTCACGGATTCTGTTCCGTCCGGACTGTTTGCTCGACGGTGATTGGATGACGGGTGGCTGGAAACGCCCCTTAAAGACTGTCAATCACAACTCGTCCGGATGTATTTAAAGGAGCAGGCGCGTCTCTTCCCAGTTGATAGACAATTACTAAAGCGTTCGTTTCAGAGGGTTAAAAAATCTTTTGTCTACAAAATCAGTTAATTTATTTTGTTGTGGGTTTTGTTTTATTTTTGAGATGTAATAAGTGTTATTGGCCGGCAGATGTCATATATGGTCAATAAGGACATGTTTGGAACAAAAGGCATATAATTAAAATGCAATTTTTTTTTCCTCTTCTCCAACAAATGGTTAGTGAAAGGGGTGCTTAATAACGCCAACCTAAGGTGCTACATTTAATATTATATGAGCCATTTTATTTTCTGTTAATTTCCTATGGGGTTTGCAACTATTTTACTACAATTTGAGAAAAAAAGGTTTTCATAACATAAAGTTAGTTGTTTACAGTGTTTGTATATAGCAATAATGTGCTATTTAAAATGTGGATGTGGTTTTATTCTGTCCTATTAATTTGTTTACCGGACATGCATTTAGCTCAAATGCAGTCATTTTTAAGCTTCATGTTCCTTTCAGTAATATACAAGATATAAAGTTGCGAAAGTAAAAATAAAAATCTGGCTTTAGGAAATCATTCGAAATTGACTTAAATGCGTGCATCTGACACGGTGCATCTTTTCTGACCGGTGTATTCATGAATACAGTGTAAAAAAAAGAGCCTGTTGAGATTTTTTTTTTTCTTGAAAAGGGAAGGAGTTTCCCAGTACGAATATGTATGACACGCACGCGCGCGCGTCAGATGTGGCTCATCACCAGTGAGGAGGGGAGATCGGCTGAGGTAAGATACATTTCAGACATGTTTTGTGTTATAAACACAGAGATACTAGCACGCTGTGAGAGTTTCTACTCTCATCGGCCACGTATAAAGTGTCCTGGGGCATAAAAAGTGGTTTTCTGACTGGATCGCAAGCGCGTCGGCGTGAGTTATCTGTTAGCCCGCGCTAGCTCTCAGGTAAAGTAACTTTAATCAGGGAAATCTTAAATGAACGTGGGCTGAGAAAACGGCGTTCTGTAGTGATGGAGCCGTCTGCTTGCGTCTCGTCTGCTCGTTTGTGTGAGTCGTGGTCTCTGGACTGCTGTCAGACACTAACTTGGTGAACATAATCATAAAACCCACTGCCACGTGACACCCACGGGGAAAAGACTCAGCGCTGAGTAACTGAAACACCGCGGAGAAAAGGAACTAAAGCAGCAAATCTTCCAGTGACATCGTTTATATATAGTAGTTAAATGCAGACATCGTTTATATATAGTCTGGAAATATTACATCGGTATTTCGCTGTAAGACATACCTCTATCTGTCTTATCTATCTGTCTATCTGTCTGTGTTCAGCTTTTGTAATTTTATTTTATATGTGTATTTTTTTTTTATCTTATATTTTCTTTCTATACCAACACACACACACACATGTATGTGTGTTAATATAATATATATAATGTTAGCTAATTTAATAGTTAAAATACTGTGTCATATGTGTCTGTGTGTATACATACATGCAATAAAAATATAAATTCATTTCCCAAACTATATTTTCTCGGTTAAATAGACATTTATTGTAGAAAGAGAGATAGAATTCAATTGTTTTGTTGTCTCTCTATTTTATTTTATTTTTTTTACAAAATGTAATCAGTATTTTGTTTATTAAAGCAAATTGTGAATCTCAAGTTAGTGTTTTTACACATTTATATTTATTTTAAAATAGTAACTCAAGGCGGTAACAATTTAAACTATATATTTTATTTGGGAACTTATATTCAGTTATTCTTTTTCATAGTTAACTTTTAACTGTTTTCAGATCATCAGTCATCAAAGCTCTGTAAATATTTCTCAAAGACAAGATTTATTTTAAAATTCACTAAGCTGAGATAACTCAATAAAACTCCCACAGATCATATTTTCTGGCTATTTAATACTTTTTTAAAATTATTCTTCCAATTAATAGCATTATATTGTTTATTCAGATTGATTCCGAAGGAAAACAAATGTTAAAAATTACAATATTAATAATAAACTTGTTCAACGAGTTCAATTATCACAAAAATCACTAGGAAAATCCATATCAGTTTAGAAGTATTGACAATCGTCTTGTTTAGTTGTTTCCATCAATTTGTTGTCAGAAGAATGGCACAATCATTTGTTTATAAACCTCAAATCTTCAAGCTGCTGTGGTTGGTGTGTGCTTGTTTCCAGAGGTCAGCTGGATTTAGGTCAGATCAGTGTTGTAAAGCCATCAAGGAGTCAGATTTCTTAGAAGAACAAAGCACTGACTTGGTGCAACCAGTATTTGCAAGCTTTAAATTGGCAACTTTGGCTTTGTTTTTGTAGTGTGATTAAGGCATAATGCCAGAGGCCAGCAAATCGGTGCAGATTACAGCGAAGAAAGACTTATCTTTGTAGTTTCTCTTACCAGAGCATGACTTATGTCTCAATATCCTTTAGTAATACAGTGAGGACAGCATGCCATTTGTAAATTTTGAGCTGCTTATGTATGTAATACATTTTTTTATCTGACATTATTAGCAAAAGATGCAATTATTTATTAAATCTGATATACAATATGAGTTTTCATCTGATTTACCTCTTACTAGACTAGTAATGATATAATAAAATAAGCTTTATTCCTGCTTGCATTCCAATGCAGATCAACTGTAAGCTAGTTTTTTTTTTTTTTTTGCCCTCTGGAGAAAAAAATAAACGTTGCAGGCTATTTTCCTACAGGGTTAAGGTTATTTTCAATAGTCCTGCATTGCGCTTTCGTGATTGTCCGCCCAGCTGGTGACGCTAATCAGCTGAAAAATATTTGTAAGGCCGCTGTTCTCATGTAGACATGATATTACAAATCTGACACGGCTATTTTGCGTTGGGTAGCGTGACCCATCACTTGATCGGGGGCTCTTGTGTGGTTTATACAGTACTGTATTTCCCAGGATATGCGTTACTGTATTCACGTTGTCGTGAGCCGGTTCGATATTTCACTGTGATTGTTTGTTTTGGTGTGACTCAAGGTATGAATGACAGTGTTCCTCTGGTCAGGGCTTGCTTTGTTGGGTTTGTTCTCTGCTGTCATATTACAAAGACGTGATTGTCCGCTCCAAGTTAAACAGAAAGAGTGTGAGAACTCAGACGGAGCTTTTGTGTGTCCGTAACCTGAGTCTGCGAAACCCCTGCTGACCGGTGTGCAGGGAAAAACACCTTTGAACAGCTGTCCCAGGGCTGTTTAGTCTTGAAGTGATAATTAAATAAGCTTAGTTCGAGTTTCACCTGTCGTTTCCCTCTTGCACAACATATGAATCCTTCATAAAACGGTTTTTTTTTTTTTTTTTTTTTCATTTTTAACATTTGTTACACGACGCTGTAAAATCATGTAGAATTGAAAAATAAATGCAAATCAGTTAAACTGCAGTGCATTAAAGGAATAGTTTGCCTAAAATGTAAATTCAGTCATCATTTACTCACCCGCATGTTGTTTTTTTTCTCCATGAAACACAAACCCTTCTCTTTTTAATGAAATTACAAAGAACCTGATTTTTTTTAAGCATACATTGCTGCTTCTATTGATATCAACCTTTCTTGTGAATTTCAATCTATTTAAACAAAGCATTGCATGCACTCTTAAAATAAAAAAAGGTTCTTCAAGATGCCATAGAAGAACCCTCTTTTGTCTAAATTGTTCCATAAACAACCTTTACATCTGAAGAACCTTTCTGATTCATAAAAGAAAGCCGATTCTTCAGATTATAAAAAGGTAAGAAACTAGTTTTACTGTACTTTTTAATTATAATTTCAGTTCCAACTGATTTTTTTTCTCTCAAACAGGGTCAATGAAAACTGAATGTATTTTTTAATGTTTTCTTTCAATTCAGTAAACCTTTGAAAAAGTGTCATTTTAGTATCGTTTATATATTTGTAATTAGATTAAACTTTTTTGTAATTTATTGTACATTTTTTTTCTGTTAATTTGTATTTCCCCCCTAATTTTCATTTATTTATTTTTATAATGTCTTTATAGTTTTTAGGTTTCTAAGTTATTAAATGAAAATGACAAAATACTGCCTTCATATAGCTGAAGTCTGAATTAAAATGCTCTTTTTTTTTTTTTCCCCAACAAATGCTCTGTTCATTGACCAAGTCACTGCAATATTAGCTTTAGAATAACTAAATATCAACTGATACGCAGTGTAGTATCCTGGGAATGAACTGAGGGTGTGACAGGTGGTTTTTAAACTTATAAAGCTAATTTAGGGGCGCTACATCAGTGCTTTGTATAATTTGGATCTGATGTTCCACTCAATTGAAAACTGAGCCCTCAGGAAACAACTTAGGAAGCGTAACTGCTTACAGAAGTTCGTAACTCATAAGTTCACCCAGATGCTGTATGTGAGGCTTACAGAGGCATTGTTTTGATTACAGCTGGGTCACGGTTTACTGCGCTGTAAAGTCTGTTGAAAGTTTACAAAGTGATTTTTGTCAAAACGGTTGCATCGGGCCGTTGTTTCTTGTTACTACATTTGTTGTTACTACAAATGAGTTCAAGCGTTTTCCATAACATCATAAAGCATTTTTCTCGATTCAAGTGTATTTTAAGCCACGTTCCCAGTGTTAGTGCTTTATCATTTTGTGGCGATGGAGATGTTTCTAAAACATTCCCGATGTAGAACTTTACACTGTTGTGCCAAAGGCAAGTCTAGCCAAGTACCAGGTTGCTGTGAAATCTGGTTAAGGAGAACTGCGAACCTTGACTGTGGCATTGGACAGTCAACTGTGAGAGTAAATTCGCTGGATTTGTTTGCAGTTTAGCCACTGCGAAATATAGTAATGTTCTTCCATTATCTGTGGATTTGGATGTTATTGCTGCTGTCTGTGCAATTGAAAGTTATTGCATTTTGCCGCTGCTATCTTGCATTATGCATGCCAAATGCACGTTTATGCAATAGCTCTTCTTCGTTTCCCAATGTTTTGAAACACTCCTGCGTTTGCTGACTTCCCTGTTTATCATGACCAGAGCTGTTTGCTGACAATGAGTTAATGCGACAGGAAAACTGTGAAGGATGTGCTGTTTTCAGCAGGTTTTTACTCACTTTGTTGCTGAATTGTGGGTTTGTTTTTACTACCAGAACGTTTAAATTTGTCAAATGCAAGATAGATTTGTCAAATCTTTTGTTTTGTCAGGAAGTTGAGTAACCTGTGCAATGCACACGTGCAATGCACATGCAAGTCAAGACAGAAATGGAAAAACTAAAGAAATGTTCTATGACTGGTTAGCATCTTATCTGGTTAGCATCCGGTCAGCTCAGGTTGCAGGTGTGAAAATGTTTCTTCATCTCGAGCACCTGATGCATGTGATTCTTTTTCATGCTTTCTTTTTATATTGTCCCGTTTATCAGTATCTTTCCCATGTTCAGTACCACAACCTTTGGTGCAGTCATTTATAATCCCTTGGGGGTGTTAATTGTAGCGGCATGGAAACTTGTAAACCAGGCTCCCTGTGGCCTGGTAAAATCCTGTGCACCCTGAGTCCTGGAAAGTATGTAGCAGCCAGCCAATCAGATTGTGACTGCCATTTTTTCAGTCAGTTTTGTATGTAATGTCCATCAGGTGGTCCCTCTGAGATTAGATTTCCCTGCCTTTTATGTCTCTATACTTCTCAGTTATGTTATTTGCACATGCACAATTAAGCTTTAATCTATTTTTGCCTGATTCCTTCCTCCTTTCTTTCTTTTCTTTCTTTCTTTCTTTCTTTCTTTCTTTCTTTCTTTCTTTCTTTCTTTCTTTCTTTCTTTCTTTCTTTCTTTC
>JAUCMS010000052.1:1411091-1424628 GCA_032357445.1 Enteromius radiatus | reverse complement strand
TATACAAATATATTATGTAAAGAAAAACTTTTATTTTGGATGCGATTAATCACGATTAATCGTTTGACATCCCTAATCCCTAATATAAATATATATTTTTGTGTGTGTGTGTGTGTGTGTGTGTGTATACATAGTTTAATTATTTAGGCCAAAATATTTCAGAATTGCAATATTTTCCAGTTTTTGGTTAATGGCCATTACATGAACATGATTATTGGCTAATCATTATTGGCCAAAATTGTAATTTCTGTGCCTCCCTATTTTTATTTCCATGTTGTGTATTATTAAGTCATTACAGCATGATGGACCGATAGGGGTAATCTAGTAGAAATGAGTCAGATCGTTGCTTCAGCATTTGCTCACCCAGCTGTGAACTGATAATTGAGATTTCTCTGTATCTGACCTCGCCCTTTGCTGTGGGAGTTACAGCGCTATGTTGTGAATGGAGACCGCTTTGTTTATCATGCTAATGTATGACAAACTTGACTTAATGACGTTGAATAACAGTTATAATGACGCAGTCTTGACACTTTAGGAGTGGTATTCACCAGAGTCATTGAGGAATTCTCGTTTAGTCTAGTTTTGTGCTGTCTTGTGCATAAAATCCTGTGGTACCGCCGCTTATAACATTGCTCTGACAGGCATTGACATTTTGGCCTTGAACCATACACTCAAAGAGGTCACTGACCAGTCCAAGTTCCTCTGTTCCTGAAGCTTTTTTGGGATTGAGGAAAACCCCAAGCTTTGAAGCGGACTAAAGTTTTAATTCTCTGCGGCTGGTCCTTTTGGGCTGATCCAAGACCATGTGACTCCCACTGACACACAACCATGCTGTTACACACACACACACACACACACACACAGATTTTACACACACTTGGCTGTTGCTTCAAACAAACTTGCAACTTCAAACGGTGCTTAAGTTTGAGGTTTTAGATGTTTTGTGTACATGTGCACAAGTTTGCAACAATAACAACAGTTGTATTTTCACTTAAATAATTATTTTTAATAATGGTAACATAATCATTATTATTATAACATAAAATTATTACATTACTAGTCAGTCATTTTTTTTAATTTATATTAGTAACAGCAATTATTATACCGTAATTATTATTTCTTCACATTATTATTATTATTATTATTATTATTATTATTATTACTCATCATGAATAATGATTTTAAAAACGTGAAAATCAATTAATATTATGTAATCATTTGTGATAATTAAGACTGTCAAATGATTAATCGCATCCAAAATAAACTTTTTTCTTTAGATAATATATTTGTATATACTGTGTATATTTATTAAATGTATATAAATACGAACACATGCATGTATATATTTAATAAAAATATGTTATGGTTATATATTAAATGTATTTAGATATAATATCAAATATAAGAAAATAAATGTATATAATGCATTTACATGCAAATACTTTCAAAATGTATACTGTACATGTGTGTTTTAATATAAACACAGCATAAACACATATATTATGTAAAGAGAAACTTTTATTTCGGATGTGATTAATCATGATTAATCGTTTGACAGCACTAGTAATAATTATTCATTACTTAGTCAAAAAGCAGAAACAAACAAACAAATTCTGTATACAGTATTGGTTATTTGTAAATGTTTTAAAGTAGTAAACAAACTGTCTGTTTAACATCTTTAGCAGATGTTACACAAGAATATGAAAAATCCTGTTAAGCCATTGGTAAATAAATGAAGCTCCTGTAATGGGTTTTTATCAGTCTTTTTTGTTGTTATGCGGTCACGATGTGATGCAAGGATAGAGTGATGTCTTACAAGCGTCCTTGTCATGGTTAACGTTTCCTCACATGACAAAATTTCCTTTTAATATGTCTTTAGTCATTTAAGATACAGGTGGATATGAAGTGTGTGAGTGTGTGTGTATACTGGATATGCAAGTATGTGTGTGTGTGTGTGTGTGTGTCATAGCTGACTCACTGTTGAGCAGCGGTCACATGGCCGGCTGTCAGAGGTCTAGGGGAGGAAACCTAATCCGACGGAGGAAGCGATTCACCCATCAGTGCTGGTGTTTGAGTGTGTGAGGGAAACAATGCAGTTAAACAGTGCTTTATAAGCTCTCACTCAGCTCTCTGACTGTGTCTCTCTCTCTCTCTCTGGCGTTCTGTACACAGTGGCTGTTGGCTTTACACTACAATGTCAGCGGCAGCTTCTCTGCAGTAAGCACATTGAGGTAAGTTGGTACGTTTTATTGGATTACTGTTAATTGTTTTTAAAACATGCAGATCAGATGCTAATTAATGTACTGCTTTTACATAATTAACTCTAGTTGCTATGTTAATAATTGGTGATAGTGAATAGTTGATCCTACAGAATTTTGGCTAAACAGAATAAATTGTTTATATTCATTTTTGCATAAAAATTTTTTAAGAGCATCTAAAAATGACAAGGATGTGATTTTTAGTAATTACTAGTTTAACTTTAAATTGTGTATTTATGTGACTATGAAATGTTGCTTACTTGTACGTAATGTTTAATGTATGTATGTTTTTTTTTTTTTTTTTCAGTGAAAATTAATTTTCAAAATGATGCAAAATACCAAATTGTTTGATCATTTTCCGTTTTAATTGACTTAACATTTGTAACTATTTTAACAATTGATGGACATTCAGTCTTCAGCTCAATTGATCAAAAATAATATGATTTTTGCATAATGTTTTCTGAGAGTGTCTAAATATTATGAAGATGTTGTTTGGTAACTTTAGGTTTTTGGGTTTTATGAAATGTGGCGTAACACACTTAATGTTCAAAGTGTTGCTATTTTGTCAATCTAGCTTTTTTTTTTTTCTAAGTGATGTTTATATCAACATAACAGAATGTACTATTAATTTATAACTTGCCATCTAGAAGTGAAATTCAAATAGTCAGCATATCATGACGGATCATTAGACATTGCAAAGTCAACAGTGAAAAGTCCACTGGTTTACTGATATCGCCCAGTCATCATTTAGTGTGTGCTTTTATTTTCCCCTTAAGTAACTCTTTGAATTTAATGAGCGTTAATGATCTAATGAATCAAATGATTAACGGAAATGGTCTGTGTGTTTATACAGTATGTAGAACTCAGAGGCTGTGTGGCAGGTCTTGTGAGTTTGATAAAGTGATTAAACAGCACTAATCTCACAGCAATAAGCATCATATTTAAACAATAAGTTAAAATGTATAAAACTAAGGCTTTGTAGATGCTAGTTCTTAACTCGGGGGTCAGCAAACTTAATCCTGGAGGGCCGGTGTCCTGCAACTTGGATCAAGCACACCTGCCAGGAAGTTTCAAGTATACCTAGTAAGACCTTGATTAGCTGGTTTAGGTGTGTTTGATTAGGGTTGGAGCTAAACTCATACAGTGTCTGGTGACCCCTGTCTTAACTGATATTTGCTATAGTCCACTATTTGCATTAAGTTAATTTTGTAGAATCTTTTAGTAAATAATAGGGATGTTCACAATAGTTGACTAATTGACTAGTCTTCCATAGCTGAGGAGTTGTTAGTGATGTGAACTAGTTAGGCATCATGTCACAATCTGCTGCATCATGTAAAAATCGGTTAACTTTTTAAAACACGTTTTTTTTTTTTTTTTTTTTGAACTTTCATTCAATTTTTTTTACATTCTTTTTAAATTAATAAATTAAAAAAACAATTAAGTAGATGAACAATTAGTATAATGTAACTGGCGTTTGATTTGAACTTGTGACTATTTTGTGAGTTAATAATTTACACTTTGGATATGTTTAATGCAAAAAATGCATAAAACAGTCCCATAGGCTTCCATTTCTAAGTACATTTCTATTGACATACGTTTGACACAATTCTTTACTTGAAAAACCTTTTTCTTTTAAACTTTTCCCCCTTATGTAATTACAGGTATTACTTTGCAGTAACCTGAAATTAAGTCTTGATCATGAACACCATATAGCTCACGTGTCAGTGCTTTGAACCTGCAACCTTTAGGTTTCCAGCCCAGATCCTTAACCACTAGACCATGCCATGTAATGCTTGATCCAAGCCGATTTTTTTTTTTTTTTTTTTTTACATTTTCTGTACAAGGTTTAAATTCAACTCCCAAACATGTCTTTAATGTGGACGAGCCGTTGGTCGCTAGTAAACTAGGAGTTCTATATTTGCTGTGCTCCTCAGTCATTGAGCATTTTATATTTTTACAGTGAGGTTTCTGCATTGTGATTGAATGGCTATTTGCAGAATGGCATCTTTATTGGCCGCCTTTGCTTTGTCTGAAATTATATTTTATAGGCATACTTGAATATGATCCAATAAGCCTGTTTGCCTTTCACTAAAGCAAAAGGATTTTCCCAACTGAGAATGCTTGATCCTGAGCTCTCTGTTTAAGACGAGGGATTCCAGTTGGATAACTTTAACTTAGATTACAAAATGTACAAGTTGCATGTACAGTGGCTTGAACTGCATACCTGTCGGACAAGAAAATTACTTGTATTTGATCCCACTTTCTTTTTTTTTCTTGCCGAGTTGGACCATGTCCATCAAGTGCAAATGCTTTGAATTTCGAAGGATAAAATCCTTTGCGTTCACATTCAAGGTGCACAAAACCAAAAGTGATTTGGCAAGTACCTAGTCAAATGTGGTAGACAAAACTAGTTGATAAGAAGTGGTTACCAAGTTGACCTCTGGAGGAAATGAAGAGGGGAATTGAAGCAACAAACAATAAGATTCCTTTATTAATGAATAAGATGATATGCAGCTATTTGTTTGTAAAATGGTGTTTTTCAGTGCAGAGGTGAAGTTTGCACACTATAAATGGAGGTTTATATATTGTGCTGATGCACACTTCGTTAAACGAATTGTTTGATCAACAACATCACAGCAGCAAGCCGAAGATCATAGAATGGACTGGCTTATCTTTCATTGTGCAATTGTAGTTACTTCCTGTTTTAAAAGCACTTCCTTTTTAAACAAAGAAACTTAAGTTTAATTTTCCCAAGTGTTAAAATACTTTAAGGAGACCCGTCTTTTTTTTTTTTCTTAAATGTGCAAAACGTGTAATTTCCATCTTTTAGCTGCTTGAAAATGAGCCATTTGTTCTGAAACCAATGACCTTGCTTGTGAAATGAAGGACTGATCTGTTTTTGAGCGAACCCATGTTTTCTGTCAAATAGCTGAATTTCTCAAAGTGTAATAAATGCGAAAAATGTAGACATTTGTGAGCTGTGCTGGCAAAATGATTCAGAATGCGCACATTTATTTATTTTCACATTCTCCATTAAAATATCTTGTTGGAATCAGACAAAAAAATGACTGCGCTGCCGTTTGAAGGCATAAGCGGCAGAAGAACTGATTTAGAGAAAAATCACCAAGCAATGTTGCATGTTTTCCACCAATTATTTTTTCAATATTAAATACTATATCATCAATCACAGTATAGCTATTTTCATCTTTGTTATGATAAATAAGAATACATACACAAATAACCAGTAGTTTAAGCAAGAGCAACGAGTGATTCTGTCCTTTCTTTTAAATGTATGATTAACATTGAGACAGATCGATATTAAGTGCTACTGTAATGCATGGATCAAATGTAATGTTACACATCAGATTTCCCCCAACCATTACCTAAAAGTTCACATAAGACATAAAAGATCAAGATTGTGTGAATCTCCCCAATACATATTTTGCAATAATGTACTTTGTAAGGGAGGTCACACTCGCAGGAAAGTGCATCTTATGCATTTTTGGGTCACCATTGACTTCCATATTTTTTTTTTTTTAAGTCAATGGTGACCCAAAACAACCTAGTTACAAACTTTTTTAATTTTTAAAAAAATTAAAAAATTAAATTTTCAAAACAATTTTTTTTTGCATGTAACTCAAAATTAGTGCACATTCTGACTCAATTTGCCAGCACGGGTCACACATCTAGTGCATAAACACCCAGTTTGTATCCCAAATTTGAATTGTGCCTCTCACAATGTGTGGCTGATGAACTCAACTTGCCTGAAAAAAAAACGGCTGGAATCGTTGACCTTCCAACAAAGTTATCTGTGCAGAGGAACAGCCTAGATCTAAAATTAGCATCAAAAAAAGACATTGCAACATTACCATATAGCACACTCTATATTTAGAAAACTCTTAAAGATAGTGATACCCAAGTTGCTTAGGACTCTGCAAGATGAAATAATGCAGTGAGGATTTTTTTAATAAGGGGCGGTTTGAACTTGGCCAAGTTGAGTAACTGGGCAGGTCCCACAAATGAACACGCATGTGACTCCTGTCATATAAGAGACAGCTGCATTAACTTTACCATATGGTCTCTCTGTAGGTCATGTTCCTCTTTAGGTAAGGTCAGCTTATTTCAAGATTACTTTATTTCTATCACTTACTTTTATAATGCTCATTATATACTTTGATTTTTATTTTTATGAAATGTTACAGGTGTTTCTTACAAAAATGTGTCATTTTGATTGGATTACATATACAGTCTTTTAAAAACATGAGGGATGTTGTTCGTATTAATGTCTAAATAAGACCATGGTAGAACTTTGACACAATTCATGCAAGACTTTAACTTTGTGCATCATATTGTTAGGATGTTTCTCTTCAACAGGAACTAGATCAGGATAGCTAAAAGGTAAATAGCTCCATATATCGAGTCGTTTTGGTTTCACAAAACCTCCCATTGCAAGAGAGCTTAGATCCACAATTGTTAGATGAATCGACAAAAGAAAGACTTGAAGAAGGAGTGTTGATGTCCTTGAATGTTCTAGGTAGAGGTCAAACCTCAAGAAGCAAACGATTGTGTTACTGCATCAAACCAAAGGTTACTTCCACAAGTAAATAAAAATGAAGTGTTTTCTACATTAAGGTCTCATAAGTAAATGCATTACCTAACGTAAACTATTAGCAGTACATTTTTACAGCATTTATTAATATTATGTATATTTGTTGTATATTAGTTATATTAGTACATTAACTAATGATTAAATGTTAAATTATACATTTGATTTAAAAATAAATGTGGTATTGAAATTTAGATGCTGTAGGAGTATTGTTTATATTCTCACATATATAACACATGTTACTATTTTGTCTTGAATTCAACATGAAGATATACTTATTCAGTCAACTCTTGAACTGTTGAAATCTTTGTATGGCGAGTTGAATGATAGTTAAGTATATCTTTATCTACTGTTATATCACATCCAATATTTTATGGTCATTTTCAGGCTTGAGTCTCTTATCTGTGTGTCCTTACAGTAGCAACTCTTTTATCTGGTTGTTATCAGTCTTTGGATACGAGGGGGCTGTTATGGTGTAGTTTAAGTCCATTTACACCATAAATGGTGCAGCAAATAGTTTAATCACACTGCACACGTGCACACTACTTTTTTTGGGGGGGGGGGTCTGGTATAATATAAGGTTTGTAATTGGCAATGAACAAATCATTTAACGTTTCAAACTGTTTGCAGGTTATGCTGCCTATAAACTCCTGCTTGAGTCTCAGTGAGAAAGAGAAAGGCTAAAGTCTGTGCAGATCCGATTGTTGCTGAGCGTCTCCGCAGTGTCCTGACATCAACCATGAGCGACCCTGTGACTTCAGATGAACTCACCAATGCTGTGGCTTCAGTCGTTCACAATGTAAGTCAACTGCTTTATTGATTGAGTTGTACAAATGTTCAAAGCTATTTAGCATGAACTGTGGGTTTTTATTTGTTTATTTCTAGCTTTTATGTGGTAAAATAAACTAAAAGTCACCCCTTTCAATCAAGTATTGTGGAAACATTTTTGTATTATGATCTGATGGTTATACTATATTATTATAATTTTATATATGCTTCCAGTTAAAAAAACAATATAAATAATGAAGGAATTTTATGTGTTTTCAAAAGAAGTCTCTTTTGGTCTCCAAGGCTGCATTTGTCTGATCAAAATCCGGAAAAGAAAGAAAAAATAATATATATATATATATTTTATGTATGTGTATATATATGTATATGTGCTTTAAATATATTTATTTATTCTGTTTTAGTTTTTCAAGTCTTTAGTGTCACATGACCATTCAGAAATGCTGATTTTCCACTCAAACTATAAATTGTTGCCACCTAATATTTTTGCAGAAATGGTGATTATTATACTAAATATTACAAAGTATATTCACATTAAAATAGAAAAGTTATTATTAAATTGTAGTAATATTTCACAATTTTTGTCTGTAAATGCAGTCTTGGTGAGCATAAAAAAAAAAAAATAATAATTATTATTATTCCAAAAATTGGATTGTAGTGTGTATGATGCAATATATAAATGATTTATGTTAATATATTTTCCTTGCAACGTTTTGAATGATTCCTGTGGGATTTACATGATTCTCCAGTAAGAAATTACTAAGAATTTAAAAAAGTTTTAATACGTAAAATATTTGCTGATATAGTTAATTAGCAACTGACTAAATGTTACCCTAAAATTTAACATTTTAAAACCGTAAATGCATTTATTTGGAAATTGTGCATTATGTTGGTGATGCATGTTTAGGAGTGCATGAAGAGCTAATACTTCATAAGCAGATGCTAAAAATTACTAGGTATTTTATTGGTATTTAAAAATATTACCATAGTACCATGATCTGAAAACCTCGGTTAAACCAAAGTACTCTTACTGTATGAAAGTCATGTGTGCACTGTGTGTCTTTTTCATTTTTTAGAAATATTTTTTTCCTTGTTTTCCATCCGTAGTGGCCTCATTCATTACTTTTGTACTCGCCTTTTACATGTCGAAGATCTTTCATGGATTTTCTACTTTGAGAGGGGATAGCATTTAAGATCCAGGCAGACTTCCCAAACAAACCTCTGTGTTGTAATTATCCGTGCGGCCTCTTAATGGTCCGGTATCACTGACAGATACTATAAAACTCACTCGGGCAGCTCGAGGGAAACTCAAAGACCTTCTCACCCGCAAAATTGATGGGTTTTTTTTTTCCTCCTGCAGCTGTTTGCAGTGATATGCGGCAACTTTCTGTGACTTGAATTGCATCCTCTCCAAACCCACTCTCCGCTGAGTCAGCATTCCCAGGGCTTTTTGCCTTGAAAGAGCCAGTTCTCTTCTGCCACAAATGTAGTCTCTTCAGTTGAGTTCTTCTTCACTATTTTGGGCCTGCAGTTCGAATAATTATCAATGTTGCGAAAAAAAACCTAGTTTCTAGTTTTAGTCTAGAACTAGGCAGCATTATACTATTTAGTCTACAATATAATTCATATTGGGTATGGATTCTTCATTGCTAGTAGGGATGCACCGATACTGAACGGCCAATATGTTTACTGTATCGGTGCATCTCTAATTGCTAGTTAGTATACTTCAGAGCTTAACTGGTTAACTGACATTAGCTGGCCTTTTAATGGCAGGCTACTATTGATCCATAGGTTAATGATTAACCCGACGACACGACTGCTGGTTTAGGGTGTGTGGATGTGGGTTGTGTTTGGGGGAAGACTGGATAATCAGCGAATTGGAGTTTGAACGTGGCCAGGCGTGGTAAAATTGGGCCATTCCATATCCTCTTCCTGCTGCGGTCATGTGACGACAGGTTACGAAGGAGCGTTAGGGTTGTGTTTGCTCATCTTTTAGATTTGCTTGGAAAACTTGATTATTTTTCTCGTGGTTAGACGTGATAGATGACCAATGGAGTTCCTGTATGAAGTAAAGGTCAGTCGTTTATGCTGTTTGTATAGGTTTAAATTAGCTGTAGTATTAAATCTGCTACCTTGACCATCTTTATGGTTCACGATGAGGTGTGTTGCATTGTCGTCTCTGGCACTCTGATGTCAGCCGTTGTTGATGTATTTTTGCGATATTTTGTGATTAGGTGGTGTAAATCAATGCTTGGCAAACAGTTGAAAGAGGGTTAATATTGGAGGGCTGAAGCCTGGTGGATCTTGCCTCATCGGTCTGAGTAAATATTGAAAAGGGGTGTTTCTACAGGTGATCTGGCTGTAAATGGGATTAATATCGTGCAAGGGTAATATTGCTATCTATAGTTATGTTGTGCAGTATTGCCTTGTTTTGTTAGAAGTCAGTGTTACAAGTGTTTAAATAAAAATGAACATATCTGAAGTATTTGTAAAACGTTATAACACTTTATTTTACGGTTAGAACTATTAGTTGTTTATTAGCATGCATATTACTAGAATTTTAGCCAGTTATTAGTGCTAGATAAGTACATATTAATGTCTTATTCTACGTGACCTTGTTCTACACAATGCCTTAAATTAATCACTATTAATAAGCAGCAAATTAAGAATTTGAGGGAAAAGTCATAGTTAATAATTGACAAGTGTTACCAACATAAAAAAAAAAAAAAAAAAAATATATATATATATATATATATAATTTTTTGTTTTGTTGTTTTTATATTATATATTCGTATTATATTATATTATAAAATATTTACATATTTCTTATATTATTAGCTTTTTTAATAATATCTGCATTTTATATCTATGTAAGATGTAAATGTATATAATATTATATTTGTGAAACTGACCACAAACAAAAAAATACAAGCTGGAGTGATATTGATTGAGACAAAAAATGAATTGATAACAAAAAATAAAGTATTGCAATTTCTTGTGTCGTCAGTTTACTGATAAATAAATATACAAATATTTACAGTTATATTTATATTCTAATTTAGTGTTTATAATTATATTTTTATCATTTAATTATTAGAATTATATTTTTAATCTCTACAATATCCTGCAATTAATTTAAAATCTGTTTAAACACTGTAAAAGTACTTAATTTCATCAGTAATTTCTTTTCATTTCATTCTTGGCTTGAACTACAAGTTTGAAGAAATGTAAAATGTAACATTTGAATATCTCCCTCATTTATTTCACCATTCATTATTTGCATAAAGATTTTGATTGGTCTCTCATGCATACAGATACTGAATTGTGATTAGTCTTTTCTTTCAAACATCTATTAATCTAAAGTTGTCAACTGTCAGACAATGCCTTTCTTTTGTAGCATATAGATCTTTATATTACTAGTTTATACTCTTTACATGATTAGACACGCTTGTAAAAGCAAGTTTTGCATGAGCTCTGCAAGGCTCTCTTTGGCCTCAGCTCTCCATAACACTTCCTAGTGTTGATCTTTTGCTGAGTCAGTGGGATTTCAGACACCTCACAGATCTGTGCGGCTAATCGCCCGCTGGCCGTACGCTCACTCCAAGAGACTTTGCTTTGGCCAGTGTCTCCTCATGTGAACTGACACTAATGCTGCTAGGGAGCTGCTGATATAAGCCACTGCTTGTCCTCAAAGAGTTTGGCCGCTCTGGAGAGGTCCTATGGGATGTCTAATGGTTTATTTTGGGTTCATTTTGCTGTTTTGTTGGCTTGAGCATTGTGGATCATTGAATCATGTCTTATATGTGCATCTATTACTAAGCAAAGAGCCAAACCTCCGTGTGATTTCATTATAGACAAAAGTATTTTGTGTGGGTTGATACTGACCACAAGTCTTTTGTGGAAAACTTTGATTTGTTACTTTTTTGGTAACAAGATTGTGTAGACGACAGGAGTATTGGCATAATTTCTTGACTTTCTCCCTTTGTAAGTGTTATTTTAGTATATGAGATACTAGTATTGTTTTTATTAATATTTAGAACTCATTTCATATTTTATTTATGTATATATATATATATATATATATATATATATGTGTGTATTTAAACTGTTTTTATTTTTCAAATGTCTATAGATATATGAATTATTGAATTTACTAAATATTTTATTTTTGTTTTATTTTATTTCAATGTATTTTACTTTTTAATGTCATTTTTAATTTAAAATAAAATTCATTTTTTATTTCATTTTATTTTATATTTTAATTTAATTTAATTTTAATTTTAATTAAATTTATTTTATATTTAAAATTAAATTAAATTAAATTTTTATTTTTCAGTTGTAGTTAACTATAATAACCCTGCTTCATAAGTTGAGCCAAACACTATTTATGGGACTTTCAAGCTTTAATCTTTGTCCTGTGATGTTTCGAAGTGCAAATCGCCTTTGTGCATTTGGAAAAAGTCGGTATAACCGTTTAAAACCAAATGTAACTGGTTTTTCTCACAATCCTTGGTTGAGACTGGTAAATCTGTTCCCACATGCCAATAAAAGGCGCCCACGTAAAGTCTCAGAACAAATTAAAGCAGATTTGAAGTCTCCGCGACGCAAGGTAGCGTAACTTGATGGATGTTTTGCTGGAGTGTCAATATTTGACTGTGGAAAATGTTGAAGTGTGGCTGAGGAGATTACAGTAGATTGTTCTGAACAATCAAAACCATGCACTTTCTTCCAAATCGTGTTTGTTTTTGATCTCTCTGTGGAGAAAGACTAACAGCAGGAATACAATCAGTTTGCTTTCACTTTGGTGTTCTTGAGGACATACAGGAGGAACCGAGTTCTTCTACACAGCTTTGTGAGCACTAAGTTTTCTTCAGCATCTCTAACATCATCTAAGAAAGCATGGTAAGCTTTGGTTTAGACTTTAATTAGCATGCGCTTGACTCTAAGATGGAGATTTTTCATTACTGTTATCCAGTACCATATGAACTCCAGTCATCAGCCGCTCATCAGAATAGGACTACACTAGCCATCAAAAGAAAACTGAAATTGCAATATATTTTAGAGTGATTATGGCCTTAAAGGGATAGTTCGCCCAAAAATAAATATCCTGTCAGTGATTGCTCTCCCTCACGTCGTTCCAGACCAGTAAGAACTTCATCTTCAGAACACAAATTATCATATTTTTGATGAAACCCGAGAGCTTTCTTTTTTCTGTCATGTTGAATGATTGCAGAGACTGACCAGAGGAGAAGAAATTGTTAAATTAAGTCATTATTTTTGTTTTCTTCACACACAGTAGTATTCTTGTAGCTTCATGAAACTGAGGGTGGACCACTGATGTCACATGGACTATTCTACAGTACATACCTGCAAACCAGCTGCTTTTCAGCAGTTCTGAATTAAAATGCCATTTATGTAAAGTGTGTAGATCCGAAGAGATTTATTTTTATTTATTTAATTATTTTTTTGGTTTTCAACTTTTGAAAATTTTTGCTTAGTGTGCAAGAAAGTTTGATGGTTTAATGTTTGAAAATGCAGAAATTAAATGTAAATTTCCATTTATAGCATTTCTTAAATACTTAATATTTTTATAGTGAGGTATCACAATAGTTTTATTTCTTACTGCTTTTTAGTAATTTCTAGATTTGTATTATTATTATTATTATTATTATCATTATCATTATTAATAATAATAATAATTGTTTATGTATAATCATATTTTGGCCAAAATTTACAACCCTACAGGTTTCTTATTTATTTTTTATTATTATTATTGTAAAATCTGCAGTTGTGCAGACCATTGTAATATTTCTAGAGCTGTCAAACGATTAATCGCGATTAATCGCATCCAAAATAAAAGTTTTTCTTTACATAATATATGCGTTTA
>JAUCMS010000052.1:1385375-1401349 GCA_032357445.1 Enteromius radiatus | reverse complement strand
AGAAATTTTAAAGCAATCTATATTACAAACTTTCCATTAAGACCCTAAAGAATCATATTAGCTTGTGGAAAATTGCTGTGATCTAACTCTTATTATTGTTTTCTTCTTATTTATTTTTTTATTTCTATATCAACATACATCAAGCTTGCGGCATTTACGGTAATTCGTGTTAGCCAAAAGGAAAATAATATCACCGGCAGTCACGGATTAGTTTTCTCAGTTTGCTGAAAAACAGTAGGAATTATTACAGAAAAAGCGATTGGGATAGGATTGTATGTGTACGACCCTCTGTAAAACTAGTCCTGTTCGAATAGGGCTCTAGTTTAAGTAAATGAAGTAGTGTTGGAGTTTGTGTGTGTGTGTGTGCATGTGTTTATTGATAGTGTTTGTCAGTGCGTGAGATTTGTGCGTTTGTGATGGTCTTATCAGTGCAGACGGAGTATTTAGTGTTTGTCTAGTCTGAATGTATGTTTGCATGTGTGAACTGTACCCGTTTCTGTCTGACAGGCTCAGTGAAGTGTTTACACACAGTCTGCCAGCAGCACATTGTTGTGTCCTTATTTGCCCAGCTTGAGTCCTGATGCAGTCGCACATCTTCACTGAAAGAGGACCGCATGAGTGTCTTCAGGCGTGTCTCTTGCGTTCTGCGCTTTGGGATGTTGTGTGTTGTTAAAAGCTGTCTGTGTGTGTGTGTGTGTGTGTCGGTGAATCGGGTCGTAGGCTCGGGCTAATTTACAGACCTGTCAGCAGACCTCTCTCTCTCTCTCACCCACACACACATACCACTCTAGAGCTTCTAGACCACAACAAGTCCTACATCAGCCAGGACACATAAATAGCCCAGGAGAGCATTAGGATGTCAGAGACGCTCTGGGCTCTCATTCATTCAGCTGCGAGAGAGAGGACAGTCTGTACGGTGAATTATAAAGCTCTTCCACAAACTTCAGGAACATCTTTGAACTTCTGCAGACTTGATAGCGTGAGATTAAAGGCGAGAGAGAAATGTGTTTGTGTTTGTGTGTAAGGATTCTCAGTGGTGCTTAAGATCTGTTTGTTTGTGCTTCATCTTTTGATGAAATTTCAAAGCAATTAATGGCACAAAGAGTTTTAGTTTTCCTTTTATATGAAATATTCAACATTTATTGCACAGTATTTATGAGTCTCATTTATATATATATGTGCACTACTGTTCAAACATTAGGGGTCAGTAAGATATTTAATGGTTTTTAAAGATGTTTCTTCTGCTCATCAAGGCTGCATTTATTAGATTACAAATCCAGAAAAAACTGTAATATTGTGAAATATTTTGATATTTGATATCTGAGCCAGACGCCGAGCTCTGCCCTTGCTAGGGTTCATACTACTAGGGCTTGGAGTCAGCTGAGCTCCCGACAGCACTCCAAACACACTATTATTATTATTAGTATTATTATTCGTTTCGATGAGGAAGCGCAAACTCACGAAATATGTATTTTGGAACCTGTGATATTTATTTATTTATTTTGTTTTTGTTTTTGTTTTTTTCTCAGGATTCTTTGAATAACAAGTAAAAAAACTAAATTTCTAAAATGTAAGTCTATGCTATGACTTTTTTGTTCATTTAATAGATTCTTTGTTAATGAAAGTATAATAAATAAATGACATTTTAAAATATATTCAATAATAATAAATATAATATTAAATAATAGTTATTTTAAATTGAAATAATATTTCACAATATTACAGGTTGTTTTTTTTCTGGATTTCTTTTATTTTGCATAAACAACTTATTTTATTTTACATACAACTTGTTATTATACTGCCTTTATGAGCAGAAGAAACATCTTTAAAAACCATTCAATATCTTACTGACCCCAAATTTGTGGGATATATATGTATTAATGAATCAAATACTGCAGGAATCCTCATGTAATTTGGTCACTAATTAGTGGACTTGTTTAAGGGCTAACCAAATGTTCTGTGGGAAAGTTCCATTCCCTCTTGCTGGGATTTTAGAACACATTTGTCTTTGCAGACAATACTAGCTAGGTTTCAAATGTCTTCACAGATGGCTCTACAAAGTCCTGAAGGATTTTTTTCAGTGCGTTTCGTCCTTTTCCCAGATTGAGACTCATTCACGGCACTCCCACTTTATTTCGGAGAAGCCCGCTGTCCTTCACAACAAATAAAAGGAGGATTTTAGGGGGCAGAACCTGATTAAAAATGAATGAACTTCTTCCCTTTCACACACCTAGAAATAAAGAAAAGAGCAGCTCAGGTAACTGGACACCGCATGCCTTCAGAGCCAGCAATGTTTTATTAACGCCCTCAAGATCCCTCTCTAGACAGGTAAACCAGTAAATAAGTACGCTTATGGAGCGTTTCTCTCCTAAATAACACCAGCGGGTGTTCACATCTCTTCAGTCGGTCCTGCTCTAACGGCATGGTCCTTTTAGACTTTTCCAGACGGCTTGCTCAACACCAGAAGGTCAGGAAATGATGTGTTGGTGCACATGCTGGATGCATCGATTGGTGTGTGATATTATGTTTAGGCAGATCAAGCCAATGTTAATTTACGTTACGTGAAGTGTATAGCAGGTTGCTCTTAGAGTGTCGTAATAGTGTATCCGTAATGCATGTTCTTTGGCACCAGGTGTTTGTGGAGCTGAATGAGCTGATCATAGATAAAAACCAGGAGATGCAGTGGAGGGAAACGGCTCGCTGGATTAAGTTTGAAGAGGATGTGGAGGAGGAGACGGACCGCTGGGGCAAACCTCACGTCGCCTCGCTGTCGTTCCGCAGTCTGCTGGAGCTGAGAAAAACCATCTCTCACGGTGAGAACCTGGAGAAACCTGATTAAAGATCGTAAAGAAATGTACTCACCATTGAGTATTTCCAAACCTGTATAGATTTCAAAGGTAAATGAAAATGTGTAACTAGGCTGTTTTGGGTCACCATTGACTTCCATAGTAGGAAAAAACATACAATGGAAGTCAATGGTGACCCAAAACACCCTAGTTACAAATTAAAATTTTTGGGTGAACTATTCCTCTTAAGGTGTTTGTAGTGATGAGCCAATGTCACATTAGAGCCCTTAGCAGTAACAGTATATTGCGATATCTGTGTTTGATAATTACTATTTGCAGTGTTTGCATAACTGCAAAAGCATCACAGTGTCATGCTACGTGATGTGCAATGTTTCTAAAATGGTTTTAAACTGCTATTTATGTATAATTTTACATGTATTATTTATAATAGTTGAGAAAATACAAGCAATGTTTCAGTAAACATTCAGAAAAGTTGAAAAGAGAGCAATAATGTGGATTATGGATACAAAATTGGCTACTAGTAGAAAAGATTATGGACAAAATATGGATAAAAGGAGAATTTGCTATCGCTCACAAAACCTGAAGTTTAAACATGCTTAAATATACCCAGATGATTTATTATACATGCGATTTTAATCTAAAATCATAATGTTGAAAAATTAAAACATGCATATTATTTATCTTATTATGTTATGTATGCACATTAATAGTAATATTTCTGCATTTTCATTTATCATTTTAATTTGAAGCTTGTTTTTATTTTTGTTTGTTGTTTTAATGCATCAGTTAAACTAAATAAAAGATGAAAAGTTGCTTTGGCAATATATATAGGTTTATATTTTGTTTTCTAGTATAGAAATGTTATTATTTTAGATTTAGTTAACTGTAAGGAATAGTTTACCCAAAAAAGTATATCATCACCCAAAGTTCTACTCAACTTTAGCAACTTATGTTTTTATTATATTGATTGCTGTAATTATTATGAAGATTAAATGGCCTCATGTTTTCTTTCTCTCATTAGGAGCTGTGCTGTTGGATTTGGACCAGAAGACTCTTCCTGGTATTGCCCATCAGGTGGTGGAGCAGATGATCATCTCAGACCAGATCAAAGCTGAGGACAGAGCCAATGTGCTCCGTGCTCTTCTCCTCAAGCACAGGTAGACCTCCGGCTTTTATATAGTGAGCGATATCTAAGAAATGGTGCATGAGAATTTGTTTGTCATATAATCTGTTGGTTTTTATTCTATACCATTCGCCATAACACCACCTGTGCGTATGTAGATCTACACATGACCCTTCGCAGTCTCTCTTAGTGTCTCTTACCCGCTGGCTCCCTTGCTCTCCCTCCCTTAGTCACCCGAGCGATGAGAAAGAGCACAGTTCCTCCTTCCCCAGAAACATCTCAGCAGCCAGCCTGGGCTCTCTGATTACCCATCATCAGAGCAGCAGTAATCACCTGTCCCCGGTCCCAGAGCCCTCCGTCACAGAGCCACTCATGGGCTCCACAAGAAACAGTCAAGACAGCTCTCTTCACATTGACATAGAGAAGAACGAGGTACTGCAATTGGTTGTAGTGGGTTTGGCAACCTATTTAAATTTATATATACAGTATTATATTTGTTTTTTTTTGTATATGTGTATATATATGTATAACATGTATAATACACTCTACCAGACATTTGGAATAATAGTTTTTAATGTTTTTGAAAAAATACATTAAAACTTCTGTAATAATACTTACAGTATATTAATCATATTACCATAAAAACTGCAATACTGTGAAACATTATTACCATGGTATTATAAAAAGAGAAATGTTATTTTGAATAGTTCTATTTCACTGTATTTCTATTTATTGTTCAAATAAATACAGCCTTGGTGAGCAAAAGAGACATTGAATAACTAAACTTAATTATTTTAAACTTTTGACTGGTAGTGTATCACCAAAATGTTTTTTTATTATTATTATTATTATTATTATTATTATTTGTTATAAATAAATAAATTGCATTTGTAGAGTACTGTAATATTAAAAAAAAATAGATTTAAAATGCATTTTATTTCTGTTATTATTTAATTATGTTGTGTTGTTAATTTTTTTTTTATATTATTATTAATATAGTTGTTGTTGTTATTTTATATATGCTTATTTTGTGTTTTGAAGTGAATTAGTGAAATTAGTTTATTTATACAATATTTGTTACTGCTTGGTTGACTCTGGTTTTGTGGAAATGTATTTATTTATTTAAATGTATCTCTTCAAATCTTCAGGTTTTTGTTTATTTTTTTTCCCTAATTTGCAGAAAGATTCTGCTCCACCCATAGGAATGCACAAATCCAAATCCAAACACGAACTTAAACTTCTGGAGAAAATTCCAGAAAATGCCGAAGCCACTGTGGTACTCGTGGGTAAGTAATTATAGTCCTGTTGGATTTGTATCAATCTGGAACAGCCTTAAAGTCTCAAATAAGACTCCTAAATAATCTCGAATTGAGAAAAATGAACTGGAAATATATATGAATTTGTTTTACATTACTACTAATTGGATTCCAAATCATCCATGCATCAGGAACTAAATGAACTATAACAGAACTGACTAATTATTTCACAGAACAATAGGAAATTAAATGTATTGCTGTCTTTTTAGGCAGTGTTGACTTCCTGGAGCAGCCCACCATGGCATTTGTTCGACTTCAGGAAGCTGTCGAACTGGACTCAGTATTGGAGGTACCGGTTCCTGTCCGGTTTCTCTTTGTGCTGCTTGGTCCTCCCAGTACCAGCATGGACTACCACCAGATCGGTCGCTCCATTTCCACGCTCATGTCTGACAAGGTGAGGAAGACTGCACAGGTTCAAAGGGGATGCGTTTCATGGCAGAAATTCAGATTATAATGCCTATATCCAGTGTTAACTCAATCCCATCTCTCTCCAGCAATTTCATGAGTCTGCGTACCTGGCAGATGATCGGCAGGACCTGCTCAATGCCATCAATGGCTTCCTGGACTGCAGTATTGTTCTGCCTCCATCAGAACTGGGCGGTGAAGATCTTCTGCGGTCCGTCGCTCACTTCCAAAGAGAGATGCTCCGGAAGAGAGAGGAGCAGGAGGTGGCATTATTGTCCAAAGAACCCAAGAGCCTTGAAGAGAAAGGTCTGCATTAACCTGTCAAGCTTTAGATCCAGTTCAGCTTTTATTTAGCTTTTTGTTTGTTTTGTGTGTGTGTGTGTGTGTGTGTGGGGCGTTTTTTGTGTTTTCTTTACAGTTTTCTTTGTATTTTCTAATTGTTTAATTTATCGTTTGTTTGTAATTAGTGTTTGTTTTTGTGTGGTTTCAGTTGTTGTTGGTTTTTGGAGTTTTTAAAATTTTTTTAGTTTTCTTTCTTGTTGTTTAGTGCTGACAAACAATAAATTGCATCCAAAACAAAAGTTTTTGTTTACATAATAAATATACACAGAACACATACATATATTATGTATAAATAAATGCACACACATGCATGTAATTACTTTATATAGATTTTTATATTAAATGTTTTACTTATAATACAAATTATATGATTATAAGTAGAGACATGCAAATACATTTAACAAATGTCAGAATATATACTCTGTGTGTGTGTAAAAAAATATATATAAATATATATATATATATATTGTTTGGATGCAAGTAATAATTTGACAGCAGTTTTGTCTTTCTTGTTATTTGTGCTTTTGTGTAGTTTTTCATATTATGTAGACATTCTAGTTTTTTGTGTGTTTTTATTATTAACTTTTCCTCTGTAATTTTTGCTTGCTTATTTTATTCTTTTTTTCCAGAATTTGTTTTTGTACCCACACATTTTTTATTTTGTCAACTTTTAGTTTTTTTTTTCCCCATCAACCTGTTATATTCATCATATCCCATTTTCTCTCTCTGTGTAAACCAGAGGCCTTGCTCACACCCTTAAAACTAGAAGACGACCCTTTACGACGCACAGGCCGTCTGTTTGGTGGGCTGATCCGTGACGCCCAGCGCCGTTACCCAAAGTACATCAGTGACTTCAAGGATGCGCTGAACCCTCAGTGCATGGCTGCTGTCATCTTTATTTATTTCGCTGCTCTTTCTCCCACCATCACGTTCGGAGGCCTTCTAGGTCAGTTACACTACAGCTTCATCTGTACTCTTACTGACAGTAACATATTGCTAAGATTTTAAATGCAATAAAACAATGTAATTGTAGTAAACTGCATTCCAACTAGTGCTGTAAAACGATTAATCGTGCTTAATCACATTTAATCGCATCCAAAATAGGTTTTTGTTTGTGTATATATATTGTGTATATGTAATATATGTGAACTGTGTATATTTATTATGTGTATATATAAATATACACACATACAATATGTATTTTGAAAATATTTACATTTATGTATTTATATTCATATAACTTATACTTTAAATAAATATATTTAATATATAATTTTTTTGAATGAAACATACATGCATATAAATATACACACACATTATGCAAACAAATTGGTTTTTTTTTTTTTACTTTGGATGTGATTTAATTTTTTGACAGCACTAATTCCAACATCAAAAGAAAACAATATATACATGTATATACTGTACATTCATAAGTATACGTCATGGTTTTATTTTTATGCTGATTTGGAAAAATTACATTGTTATATAATTTTATATTAGATATTTTTAGTATTTTGAGGTCAAATTCAATTCACCAACGTTTATTTACGTAAAATTTTTACTTAATTTTTTTGCTTATTAAATAAGCATATAATGAAGAATCAGTCTCTCCCATTCTCAATACAAGATCAGCTCTTGATGGAAAGAAATGTTGTGATGTTGCATGAAGTTAGAGCAATGTCACGATAAATGCACACTGTAATAGAAGCTAAAGAAGCTTTTTTTTGTCTAAGCAGTGTATATCTCTTCAGATCTTTTCAATTTAATTAGTAAATTGCTTCCAGATCTTACTTAAATGACTTTAACGTCTACAGCCAGTTATATAACAAAAGGTTATCATCATACACAGAACCAGTGACTCTGATCCTGATAATTGTTTTAGATTACTTTAGCTTGAACTCTAGATAGCCTATGTGTCTGACCTCTGTGTTCAATAATTGAGTGTTGTGTGTACAGGTGAGAAGACTGAAGGGTACATTGGCGTGTCGGAGCTGATTGTGGCCACATGTATTCAGGGTGTGTTGTTCTGTCTGCTCGGGGCTCAGCCGCTTCTGGTGGTGGGCTTCTCTGGACCAATCCTGGTGTTTGAAGAAGCCTTCTTCTCTGTGAGTGTACAAAACTCTTCCTTAAACCAGATTCCCTACCATTAACATGATAAATACCATAAATATGCTGTCAAAAAAAAAAAAAATTATTCAGTTTTTTTTTTTTTTTTTTTTTTTTTTTGGTTTTTTCCTAGGCTATACAAAAATTACACATTAGCATTTCTTGAAGGGTGAAGAAGCACCAAAATGTCAATATTGTAGTACTAACTTGTCAATAAAGTATGTTTTTGGGCTTCCTAATTTTTTGAAGAGATAACCATTCCTTTCAGTGCAATAAATTTTAATAAATTAATTTTAAAAAAATAAATAAAGAAAAAAAATATATCTTCATGTATAATATTTTAATAATATTAGTATGATTAATCCCATTCATACATGTATGTGTTGTTTATATATTATGTATATTTAAATACACACTCATACATATACATGTTTATACATTTGTATACGTATTTATGATTATTTTTTATTATATACAAATATATTTAATGTCTAAACATATTTTTCCTTAAATATATACATGCATGTTTGTATTTATATATACATAATATACACAGTACACACTCATATATTATGCAGACAAAAACGTTTGACAGCGCTTAAAAAATTTATAGTATTGTATGTGTGTGTGTGTATGTATATATATATATATATATATATATATAATGTACAGTATGTGTATATATATATATATATATATATATGTGTGTGTGTGTGTGTATTATTATTAATAATAATTATGCATAATATCTGCTCTGTCCTTGTCTTCTCCAGTTCTGTAAGGGCAATAATATGGAGTACCTGACAGGTCGGGTTTGGATTGGTTTTTGGCTCATCATTATCGTGGTGGTGACGGTGGCCTTTGAAGGCAGCTTCCTGGTTCGATTTGTCTCACGCTTCACTCAGGAGATCTTCTCCATCCTCATCTCACTCATCTTTATCTATGAGACCTTCTCAAAGCTGGTCAAGGTAGTTTGGATCCTCTTTTTTAATTGTGTTTGTCATATGATTGTGAAGTCCTCTTGACTGCTGATGTTCCTCACAGATATTCCAGGAACATCCTCTGAGACGCTGCTCTGTTGATGTAGACAACTCAACATACAACTCGAGCATGGACAACGTCACTTCAAGTGTATTAGCATCGAACAGCAGTACTCCAGAGATGGTGAAGGTGGTCGGTGAACCTAATACTGCTCTGCTTTCCTTGGTGCTCATGTCTGGGACCTTCTTCATCGCCTTCTACCTGCGCAAATTCAAAAACAGTGCCTTCTTCCCTGGCAGTGTAAGATGCTATCTGATTAATTCATTCAGTGTTGAGTGATTAGGACATTACAAGGACAACTTGGTTGTTATTTGCCCTATTTTGTCTAAATAAACTCAATTGTGTGTGTTTTTTTTAACAGTTAAGAAGAGTCATTGGAGATTTTGGAGTTCCTATTGCCATTCTCATCATGGTTCTGGTAGACTACAGCATTCGAGACACATACTCACAGGTGAGAATATTTTTCAGTTTATAGATTTGATAAAGTTAAAGTCAAGTAAAATAAATGATAGCGTAACAATCATTTATATTTCATATCAGTTACCCTAAATATTCAAATTTAATGCATAAGCCTGCACCATTTGTGTTAAGAATATCTAAAATGTGCCAGTCTGTTGAAGAGATTCATTAGTAGTATACCTTTTTTTTTCTGCATTTTCTCTTGCATTTTATGTTCATTTTATTTTTGATTGACTTTATTTTTCATTAATTTAATTTTAATTTGGATTATTGTAATTGTTTGCTATTGTCAATATTTAATTTTAATGCTTCACCTTTATCATTTATTCATTTTGTTTATATTTTTGATTAACTTAAAAATTTTCTTTCTTTTATTAGTGTTTTATTACTTAATTTTTTTCCTCGTTGTTTTTTTTTTATTATTATTATTCATGGGTCAAAGATGAAAAAGGGTTCTGTTTAAATAAATTGCTATTTTATTTTGTTTTTCTGAGCCAAAAATGAGTTTTTTTTCTCTGATTTACTAAATTTCAGAATAAGCAGGTTGTTTGAATTTTTACAAAAATATTGTTACAATGAATGCAATGGAACATTATTTTAACCAAATTTTGACATTTTAATTCTCCAAAAACTTATGTGAAACCTTAAAAGTAGACACTTTACCTAAATTTAATGTGCTTTCAGTGGACATAAAATCACTGCTTGTGAATTTCTTTTGATGTGGACATTCTAACCCTCATATATGTATGTTGTTTTTATTTTTTTTATTGCTGCACTCTGCAGAAACTGAGTGTACCCCGAGGTTTTTCAGTGACTAGTCCTGATAAGCGAGGTTGGATAGTCAATCCTCTGGGCTCTGATGGTCAGTTCCCCATCTGGATGATGTTTGCCAGCATCCTTCCGGCTCTGCTTGTCTTCATCCTCATCTTTATGGAGACACAAATCACAACGTGAGTCCAATGCCATGTTTAGTCTCATCATAATGAGGATTACAGAGCACAAGCATTTGCTCTAAGCTCAGAAATGCATTTAAGCAGGACGTTTTTGAGCCAGTGAAGAAATCTTTGTTTTTCATAAGTAGGGGAAAAAAGGTTTTACATGTTTACAGTTTTTTTTTACTGTAATCTAAATCTCCCTGATTTATGGAATACAAAGTCATGGCGGTATTAGAGATGCTCTCTCTCTTCTTCTAGGTTGATAGTCAGTAAGAAAGAGCGCATGCTGGTCAAGGGTTCTGGTTTCCATCTGGATCTGTTGCTCATCGTGACTCTGGGTGGCACTAGCGCACTCTTTGGCCTGCCCTGGATGGCAGCAGCCACTGTTCGCTCTGTAACCCATGCTAACGCCCTCACGGTAATGAGCAAAGCCGTCGCTCCAGGAGACAAACCTCGAATCCAGGAGGTCAAGGAGCAGAGGGTGACTGGGTTACTGGTGGCAATACTTGTAGGTGGGTTTCAAACAATTACAGATTACAACATTAAGCGTTTATATGCGTTCTGATTGACACAAACTGCTAATAGTATAAATTTTTTTTTTATAAATTCCTTATTGTTAAAATATTGAAGGATAATTGACAGAAAAAGCAGGCAAGATACAAGTTTGGATTCAGACACTAATTTTGTAATGAGCAACAACCCAAAAATGCAAAGAAATTAGTGCTGTCAGACACTTAATTGGGAATAATCACATACAAAATAAGTGTTTGTTTATGTAATGTGTGTGTGCGCGCTGTATATATTTATTGAGTGTGAAAAATATTATGTTGTTTATATATTAAATATATTTATGTATAGTATAATATAAGAATATAAATATATATGGATGTAAATATTATTGTGTATTTATATATGCATAATAATTATACACAGTACACATGCATATATTATGTAAACAAAAACATTTATTTTGGATGCAATTAATCGTTTGACAACACTAAAATATATAAATTTTTAAAGTATTAAAAAAGTATTGGATCTCATCCAGCAAATATGATGCTGGGCAGTTTTATTATTTATTGGACAGTTACAGTATGTATTCACTGCTTAGAAAAACAAGCTACCAAAGGCCAACCATTAGTCATTTTGAACAGTTTTAGTAGATGAAAACACCCTTTACTCTTGGTAAAATCCCTATAACGTAGAGAATCTTGTGGCTTATTGCTTTATGCTTCATAGTATTTTATTACATGTGCAATAATTCGGTTTAAAATGAATATTGTATGCATTGCTGTATGTATTAAATGAAGAAAAAGATGTCATCAAATTGCGTGTTTTGTTGGCTGTAGGTCTCTCGATAGTAATCGGTGATCTGCTCCGTCAAATCCCCATCGCTGTGCTGTTTGGCATCTTCCTGTACATGGGTGTGATGTCACTGAATGGAATCCAGATGACTGAACGGATCCTGCTGCTGCTAATGCCCCCGAAATACCACCCCGATCACACCTATGTGCGCAAGGTCAGAACCCCGGTCTGTTTTCTGTTGGTTAATAAAGAGGATTTTGGCTCAAAGGTGCCGTGGCAGTAACATCCTGCAGTAATGGTATCAGAGATCATCTTGAAGGTAGAACTGGTTTGTAGTTTGTGTCTTGACTGAGTTTCTGTGACTGGATCGTCAGGTGCGGACCCTGCGGATGCATCTGTACACGGCGATACAGATGGTCTGTCTGGCTGTCCTCTGGGCGGTCATGTCTACTGTGGCGTCGCTGGCTTTCCCGTTTGTTCTCATCATGACCGTCCCCATCAAGATGTTTCTTCTGCCACGTATCTTCAGCACTCGTGAGATGCAGTGTGTAAGGATCTTTGCATGCACAAAAAGACACATGCAGATCTTTTTCTTGCTTTTGAAAAAAATAAAAAATACTTTTTATCAATAAAATCAGTCTTGGTAATCTTAAGAGATATCTTTCAAAAACATTTTAAAATATCTTGACAAAAAAAAAAAACAACTTAATTGCAACTTTTCATTTCCACAATTCTGACTCGCGTAAAAAAAGTTAAGTAGGTCATTTTCAAAAATCACATCGACTAATGCTGTTTGCGTGCCTTTTCTCTCTTTCTTCTGGGTCTCAGTTGGACGCTGATGATGCAGAGCCCACTTTTGACGAGAAGGAGGGACACGACGAATACACAGAGATGCACATGCCAGTCTGAGCCACGACCGCAGCTATCCGTCTCTCTCCTGTCTTCCTGTCAGTCACGCTATCGGCCAATAGGACAGTTGCTTTAAAAACCTCGATAAACCAAATCACACAGCGAGTCTCGATATGCTGTAGAGGTGAGAATAGTGCATTAAGTCCACCCGGCATTTTCAGAGACTCGTTTCATTCGTATTAGAGAGCTGCTATCACACCGTTTAGCCTTATACAAGCATATTTGTCAAGGAAAGCGAATGTACCTTAAGGGGTTAACTGGACATTCCTAGCACCATTCAGGGCCCATGCAATATTTGATGTAGTTTTTAGTGAATATTCACAATCAAGAAAGATTGCCAAGGTCTATTTTATCTTCTACTTTTTAATAGTTTTAATGTCCCAGCATACATTAATTCACACAATCGACAGTATTTTTATTTTTTTTGTTTGTTGCCATCCGATCATGACACTTGTCTTTCAAAATCAGGCGTTTTCTCTTTTATAATGCATGAAAGTCACAAACTCTCATAATAACCGTAAATGTGCAGTTGCTGTTTTTTTTTTTAATATTGACTGTTACATGCAAATGATTCATGAATTTATGAGGTTGTAAAAGTCTTGAGGGATTTTAAGAAGAATAGATGCACTAATGACCTAGTTTGGAAACCTAAAATCCATTTTAAGAAAAAGCCTACAGATGATCCCAAAATTGTAGTTCATCATAGCCTATTTATTAAAACTAAATATGTTGACCTGATAAACTGGTATTTTCTACCACATTTCACATTTAACATTGACTTAACACTAAAATCCTGTTCTTTCTTTTCAGCACCAGTTCTCTGATTTTAATTTACTTACTAATTATTTATTTGTTTAATGGGAACCGTATTATTTATGTAAGTCCGTGAGGGATTTTACCACAGAATTCCTGAATAATATCACTAATTATTTCACTAATATCCCACTTTATATTTTTGGATCCCTACGGTCGGTATAATAAGATTGAATACACTTGGAATATTTTGTGCACAAAAACCATTAGGAATAAAAATAACCTTAACTACGGTATTAGGTTATGCTAATTCAGTTAAGCATGTGTTATGTTTGTTATTTTAGTATCATCACACATTTGTTCGGAAAGTCCTTTTTTTTTTTTATCTATCCTTTGAGGTTTTCACACCATTGTGCTTTAAACTACAAAAGTGCTTTACTTCTTATTTACATTCCAGAATCGGATGCGTGTTAGGATCTTTTTAATTATAGGAAGATTTTATGTTCGTTTTATATTGCTTTAGATCATGTATGCGCTAACTAATGACATACGAAGAGCGAGCTCAAAAAGAAATCATGTAGACGTTATTTTTATTCGGGTTAGAGGTTTTATGTCATTATTTGAGCGTACTTCGGGACTGGATCAAGAATATTTTTTATAAAATGTTGTCGTTTGGTACATCAGGACCATCGGCAGATTGTACTTTGTCACCGTTGTTTATCTTTGACATTCCCTCAGCCCGTGTTTTCAGCACGACGCGTCTAGACACGTTTAGAACCAGAGAACTCTGGGAAACCTGATGGTAGAGCAGCACTTTGAGGTAGTGTGTGAATGCAGGCACGGCTTGGTTGCTCTGTAGATGGTATTTATGGATGCTTTAACTGAAGGTTAATGCTGGTATTAGTTACAAAAGTATGAGCTGGCGTTCGGCAAAGGGAAGTGAGGGCCATTTACCATCTGTTGTTTTTACTTGTATTGGATATTTGATTATTAAATGTTCCTCTGTACATAATGCAATATTTACAGCAAATTCCAAATATTGCAAATAAAGTTGATTTTTCTATTTAAATTGGACGTTCATGTGTTTTTGTTTAATCTTCAGTTAAAATTTTTTCCACGATGCTGTGGCCAAGCTAGACATTATTTTGGAAGGATGCATTCAATTGTTAAAAAGTGAGCGCAAAGACATTTATATTTCAGATAAATACTGAACTTTGTTATACTCGCATTATATTCAAAATGTATTGCGATTTCTACACAAATATTAATCAGCATAACTCTTTTCAGCATTGACGATAATAAGAAATGCTTCTTAAGCAACAAATCAGCATATTAGAATTATAGATCATTTTTTTAAGAATTGTGTGACTGGATTAGTAAATTCAGCTTTGCATCAGCAGAATAAAATGTATAAATGAATAGTTATTTTAAATTGTTTCTTTTTATTTTGATAAAAACTAAAACACACTGTTTAACTTCAAGACAGCAAATAAGTGTGTTTCTGCAGCGGTGGTGTTCTGGTTTGTGCACATCTCATGCCAGGGTTTTAGAGAATGTTTAACTTGGTTTTTGGGTAAGCAGACATTTGCAGTTGTTGTTGAAGTTCAGACGGGTTAAAGATGGCTGTTCTGCTGTGGGTCGTGCTGCTCTCTGCTGGGGTCTCACTCAGTCAAGCTCGAGAGTCCTTCAGGGAACTCCCAGATATCTACAAGAAAGGAGTGGAGCTGGCTTTACGTGAGATCAATGGCCATCATCTCTTCTTCAGATCTATTCATCAGGCAGAAATTGAGGTAAATCCATTCTTCTCATTCTAATTTTATTCTCTTTTCATCTCTCTTTCTCTCTCTAACAATAATATTTTAGCAGAAGTGAGCTGCAAAGATCTATGGACGCATGGAAAACTGTACGTTTAGATTAATTTCTGTTGTCTCTATAGGAAGGATCTGATGTCAGATACATCTATCATAACTTTTATCTGAAAGCCCCCAATGATCAGGTATGTGTGTTTTGTTTGTTTGTTTTTAAATATGTGAATTTAAAGCAAATTTGCATTTCAAAGAACCAAAAAAAATTATAATATTTACATTTGTTTGTATGTCAAAGTAAAAGAAGTCATTTTCCAAACATGTATTACATCTTAATCTGACTAGGTGCTTTAAAAGACTGTTTTATATTACATGTTGCATTGGGGTACGATTTTTATTTCAAAAATACAGTAAAAACCTAAAATTTTGGTGGAAACCATGATGCATTTTTCAACAGAAATGTAAAAGAATAGCATTTATTTGAAATTTAAATCTGTTGAGTCTCTACGTTTAATTCATCTCTGCTGAATTTCATATATACTTGCATTATATTGGTGGAAATATTAAGATCTACATTCTGTGTGTGTGTGTGTGTGTGTGTGTGTGTGTGTGTATATATATATATATATATATTAGTGCTGGGCAATGATTAATCGCGATTAATCGCA
>JAUCMS010000052.1:1355527-1375652 GCA_032357445.1 Enteromius radiatus | reverse complement strand
AAAACTTTTATTTTGGATGCGATTAATCGCGATTAATCATTGCCCAGCACTAATATATATATATATATATATATAATATTTGTATGTGAATATTAAAATGAACAGTTTAGTGATGTATGTTGTGCAGTCGTGATTTATCCAGTCATTACGGTAATCTGCGAGCCAACAGTTGCGCTCGATATGTGTGTCGTTTTAAAGCGGTAAACTACTGAATGAGAGGACATTTTATTTTAACAACTCTTATTCAACTCTCATTTTCAGTATGGAAATTAGTTTGTAATTTCCTCTGCATTACAATGGATTTGAAATGACCGACATCAGTTGTTGCTGACAGAAAATAATGTCCCTGGAGAGTGGCGTATTGAACATTGAGTCATCTCGCGCGGACGTTCACAAAGCAGCGCGTCATTTCAACGCTGTTTTGAGGTGTTTCCTTCGCAACGGCTGCGCGGCGTTTGTGCAACGGTCATTCCGCGACATATAATGACTATGTCAGTCCCCGAGAGAAACTCCGGATCCGAGGAGAAGGAAGAGGAGAGCGAGGATGAGAGTGAGATCGTGGAGGAGAGTCCCTGCGGCCGCTGGCAGAAGCGAAAAGAGCAGGTCAGTCAATGAGGAGCAGTTTATTATCATTAGCCGTGTCTTAAATCCTCCCCAGCTGCCTAAATATACAGCTCACGGTCACAGATGTGCATGTTTTGGACGCGAAGCCCAGAAATGCTGCCTAGGTAGGCAGCTCACTGTGATGCTGAAGTAGGCAGGGCGCTATGAAGCCATGCAGTCTGGGTTGGCAGCACACAGTGATCCTAGACGCTGTCTAGGTAGGTAGTGAACCCGTTATGAGGTTTGAAAATGCTGCTTGAACACCCTCTAAGACCCAGCATACTTAAATGTCCAAAAATGCTACCTGTCTAGATAGTACGCTCCATATAATGCACAAAAAAACGATGCTTAGATAGTAAGCTCACTCCTTGCAAGAAGGCAACTAAATGGCTGAAATGCTGCCTATTAAGTAGTCTGCTCTTTATAATATACAATACAGTTTATACATGCTGTCTAGGTAGGCAGCTGCTCAGAAAGGCTGATTACTGTGTAGGCAACTTGATGCCCTGGTAAGCCGCTTGTTATGACGGCTGTAAAGGCTGTGACAAGGCTAACATGATTATTGCATAATTTTAGTGACATGCCATGGTTTGTAATAATTTTAGTCATGCCTTAGATTTTAGAAGGGCAGAGATAATGAAAAAACTGAAATAATTTGTGTTAAATGTAGAAATTCTCATGTATATAGGAAAGAAAAATGAGAGAAAATATTTACTTGTATATACTTTTAAATTAGTATATTTTCTATTATATATATAAATATTTTTGATTTATAAACATAACATGTTTTTCTTAATTATATACATGCATGTGTGTATTTATATATAAATGATAAATATACACAGTACACACACATTTATTATGTAAACAAAAACTTTTATTTTGGATGTGGTTGATCACGATAAATCGTTCGGCAGCACAAATACAAATACATATATATATATATATGTGTGTGTGTGTGTGTGTTTTTTACACATGAATATATTTATTTATTTTTTTAAATAAATTAATTTAAATATGCGACCAATAAATATATGCATTTATGTAGTTTAATTATGGTTTCATTCACATTTTTTTTATTATTTAATTATTTGTTATAACTAATTTTAAACATAACAAATATTAATAAAAAAATATTTAATTAATTAAGTAAAAATGAATTCTATAAAATATTTGCTAAATCATATTTACATTTTTTTATGTTGTATGCAGGCCAAAATATAATGTTCGTTAAAATTAAATGTGTTAAACACATAAAAAATTTAAATGTAGCATTCCATCTCATTGATGTGTCTGAATAAGTTCCGTCTCTTTGTCTCTAAGCTTACGGGCGATAACAAGATACGAATTTACTGTTTATCACAAGCTTCCACACGTTCTTATCATTTATATTGATGTGTGCATTAGTTTGACCCTCCCTAATACTGTTTTTCCATTCATTAGCAAGTGGGTGAGTAAAGCGGTGATATGAACAACCGGTTCATTAAACCACACTTCAACTGCAGCACTTTTAAAACAATCCTTTCTCAGAAAAGTGTGATTAAGTTCACTTGCAAGACTTTGATGGAAATGCTTGTCTGGGTTTCTCCTCACAGTGAGCTTACAGATGCATCAAATCTTATTACAGTGCTTATTTTAAAGCCTGCTTGATTTCTTTGACTTTGAAGTCACGTTTAAAGAAATTTCCGCTTTCTAAAACAGAAACAGGTGAAGCCTCTGGGCTCTCTTGGAAAGAGTTATGCTCCAGCGTTTTGCTCAGTATAGCATCAAGGGAAGCCAAGGCATGATGACATACAACTTGTTTAATTATTAAATGATCAGCCGACCGTAAACAGGAAGGTGTGCGCGCACAAAAGTGCACATTTTCCATCGTGAAGATATTTTTTCGTTTTATATCGGCGATCTAAAGAACATCTGCTGTCATCTACAATTCCAGAAGGATCGAATTCCTGCATAGACAAACAGTTTAGACCCAGTTGGACTCGTTTAAAGCATGAGGAGCGTGTCAGTCACTTTAGAAACTCACTGACACACTAATGCAGCAGCACTTAGATGTTCTGATAGCACATTATCTATCGATGCTTTCTCCTTACATTGCTCACTGCAGTAATCGGCCATGACCGGATACTTAGCATGAGGATGTCTGACTCTGTTAGTATTGATAGATCTTTCATGATATTACAGATGCAACATATATCATATATATGATGCGATATAGCTGAGTGTATACCACTCAACAGTGTAGCAGGCAGTATACACTGTACATAAGCTGTCTTTTTTACAAAGAGTAGAAAAAACTCACTTTATTTATATTTATTTACTTGAATCATATTTATATATACATCGCAAGCATTACTTTTTCTGTTAATGAATCACTGAAAGGCCAATATGTTTATGTTTTACCTGTATTTACATTATTTGGCTACTAGTGAAATCAAAATCAGTTCCTTAAAAATCAGTGAGTTTGGGGACCTGGTTGGGGTCATGATCTCAAAAGGGAAATTCTGATTCGAAAAGGATATTGTACTGTGTTATTTTACAGTAGTATTATTAGGATACTATTGTAATTTTACTATAATGTAGAATTTTTATTAGTAGAATTGTTATAGTTTTCATTTTAGTAATTTAGCTGTGTTTTGACATTTGTATCTTTTTTTTTTTATATTTAGTGTCAATATAAAATGTTTAACTAAACTAAATGAAACTACACTAGTTGTTTTGGCAACTCACAGTAATTTCCTTTCTATTTATTTTATTCAGTTAAGGTTTACTTCAAGTTTTTTATGTTTTTTTATTTATAGTTTTATTTTTAGTTACAAATTTAACAACCCTGATACAGTGGGATGTTGTTGTAGTTGGTGGTGTGTGTGTATTTTAATTAAAAAAAAAACATTAAAAAATGTTATCAACTGAACAACTTTAAAGAAAAAAATCAATGTAAAATTTTGAATTTAATGTAAAATAAATGTTTTTTGAACACCAAATTTGCTTATTTGATTGGTAACTTTAAAAATATATTTTTAAAGTTTAAAATGTTTTAAAATGTCTATTAAAGCTTTATATTATAAATTTAAATGGAAAAATATCCAGCTTTAAAATTTAGACTTTTGGACCCCACTACATAGTCATATAAAGACTAGTGCTATCAAACCATTAATTGTTATTAATCACATCCAAAATAAAAAAAAATTGTTTACATAATATACGTGTAGCCTATGTATACATATAAACACACACACACACACACATGCAGTCAGTATTTTAAAAAATATACTGTATATATGTTGGATGTGATTAATCGTTTGACAGCACTACTAAATACTATTTAATTAGATACTTTAAATATATATATATATATATATATATATATTAAATATAAGCTTATTTTGAAGCTTTATTCTTAGAATTTAATAAAGAAAGAGTAAAATTTGGACACTGTATAATGATATCTAGCGCAGTAAGTTCCAACTAGTGGGGAATATGAACAAGTAAGTTGCTTTTTTGAGGGCAGTGATAAATCCATGGCGAAAGTTTGATTCTCTTGCATTAAACTAGGAATATGGTTGCTCATAATTGTTGTGGGGTCAAGATCAGTCAGACAGGTGCACACGAGTGGATACTGTCGCTAACACACACCATGAGCTCTGATCCCGCTGGAGCTGTCAGCTGAACAAGCAGCACTCTCGGCTGGTGTTAATTAAAGGAACAGCCCTCTATTTCCCTTTCCCCACTAATGGTATTGAAAATAGCTATTTAAACGTCTCTCATCAGCATTCCCAACAGTGAAATAAACCTAGGGAGTTCACAGGTTTATAACTGCTGAAACGGACAGCACAATTACAAAAATGGCAGTTTTCTTTAAAATCATCAGGAAGTAATTGTGTTACTGTATACTTTGACGTACCATTTCAACCACTGAGGAATGATTTGAAAGGTATGTTTTCAGTCATGTGTTGTAGTATTGCAAATGTTTTTACTCTTGTCAAAACATAATGTGAACACATACAGGACTTACTATGAACCATCTTTTATTCTTGCAGTCTTGTGAAATTCTTTTCACAATTTTTAGTTTTATTTCTTGCAGTTCAGACTTCTTTCTCAGATCTGAGATTATGCATTGCAATTTAAAAGTGTGAATTATATAATATATATAATTGTAATTCTATAATAGAATGTCATAATTATGATGTTAAAAGTTATTTTTATCCTGGGCCTGAAACAAGCTTCCATGCATCAGTACCAGAATAAGTATTTCCGTTGCATTATGAAAGCACGAATGACTGTTGAGGACATGTTTGGATTTGTGGCCCGCAGCGGGAAATTGACTGACTTATGCAATTGGATTGTTTTCATTGTCTGAGTTCCTCCAGGGAAGTGAAATTTAAGAGACATGTTTACAGTGTCTTTATTTATCTGCTGCGCTCTTAATACTAAAGCATATCAACAAGCATTGGTTACGTTTCATGAACATTTCCTACTGGTATTTATGGACAACTTGTTTTCTTGTAACCTCATACAAACTTGTTTACCTAGAAATCTCGATCTTTCCAGTCAAAATGAATCTTCACTGTACTTTAACACCCAAGAAAATACAAATAACAGCTTGTTTTCTCATTTTCACATGTTTGGTTAGGTAATGCACTGGGTAGTTATTAGTCTCTTTATAGAGCTTTTTATTAAAGGTCTTTTTTGCCAGGAACATATTAATGCTTCTTTCAGGAATAAGGCAGCTGCATATGGTTTTAATGACTGTTGGAGTGGCTTCACATTATTACACTGTAATTATTGATTCTTGGTTTTGGCTGCAACATGCTCTCGGTTGGCTGTGATACCTGTTTACCTTTTTAAATTCTGCTTTTAGATGTTTTGAATGAGCTCTTTTTCCTAAAAATTCCAAGGATTTCATAAGATTTCAGAAATCAGTAAATCAATTAATAAATCAATAAATGAAATAAATCAGTCAATCATGATCAAGGATATATTGATAAAGGAGTCTATACTCTAATTTGATAATCATTATTAATTAAAAAAACATAACTAACATAAATAACATAAAAGCAATGCTAAAATTACAATTTTTAAACAAGGTATTATTAAAATTCCGTTTTTAGAACACAATTTAAAGTCACACTTCTCTTCTTTTTCTATTGATTTTTCTATTCAATTTTAATACCAAGCATCTAGTTATCTCTCAGCAAGTTTTTGTTCTTTTAATCTATTATGATGAGCGTAACTCTCACAATTTGATTAATCAATGCTTGATTTATTAATGGCCTATTTCAGAAAGTTCACTGGGCTTGTGTACAGTCCAGTAATAAGATAAGCACCAACTGAACGTGACATCTGAAGGTATATTCAAATAAAAGCTTTGTGATAATCCTATTATTTAACATGGTAATCCACTCAATGCTTTTAATTTGTTCGTCTGAAGAGAGTGCCCTAAAACTCCCGTGGATAAAGATAGCAAGAGTCAATAACAATGGCAGTCTAGAATTGCATTTTAATATCATTTTTAATCCAATAATACGTTTCTCTAATGAGTGGTTAAAGGAGACTAGTCAATATTTCACCATATATGAGTTCTGTCAGATAGTGGCCTGCTTCGAACGCAGACACATCGACCTTTGAGTCTTACATAATGTCTACAATGAAATCTGTTTAGTGTAGGTTGTTTTACACTCTCACTAGACTGTGCTATTGACTATTTTCAGTTTGCTTGCTTGTTTAAACATAGTATGTGTGTGAATATAGTAGCTTTAGTGTCCATTTTTACATAAATGTATCAATTTTTTTTCTTTTTAGGCATAATGTTTGCTGTGTATTACAGCATATTTCACACTGGTGCATTTCACTCTTGTGCATTCCTGTAGAGACTCATTATTAGAAGATGTTGATGTGCTTGTGCATGTTTAAGGTGCAATAACAAGTCCAAATGTACTTTCAACACCTTTACACTCAGGAAAATAAACTCATACCAAGCATGCCTTAGCAAGAATATTTCTGCAACTCCTGGAACAATAGAGCTGCTTTTTGTTAAATCAGAACAATTCCTCCATTGTTTCAACCTCTTTTTATCAAGTGGCTGGTGTACAAAGCTTGGTATTACCTTTAAAATTACAGTCACATTTTTGTGTGTCTATATTTGGTGTGTGATTACTGTAGCTTCAAATCAAGCCATATACAATCCTGATTTAACCCAGACTAACCTCTTAGGTTCAGGGATGGGCTCAGGGCTGTTAAAAACCCTGGGCCCATCTGTTAAAAGCAGGACAGACCAAGTTGCAGCTCAGTGTCTGGATGTAGAGGTCAGCATGAGGACACTGTCCCTCATCCACAGCATCTTTCACCTATTCACACACACACATTTACACTAGACTTAACACTGATGGAAAGTGGCCTGCATAACAGAAGCTGTGAATGCGAGCTTACACTGAGCTATTTTTAACCTGTGAATTTTAAAGCAGAAAATTAAAGGTAAATGCATGTTTGTCACACCGATGGAAATGCTTGATAAAGGAACATTTTTATCTTGATAATACATCACAGTGTGCAATTATGTAAAGGAACAATGTATAGTCAGACTATATAAACCTAGACAGAATGATTATGGCCTTGATACCAGCAGAAAAAAGTTTGCAACTTGTGACTATTCATTATACTTCTTACGTAGCTGTTCAGCACATGCTTAAATAAGATGGACATTAAGGGGCAGTTACCCGAACAGGGTTTAAGACTAGTCCTAGATTAAAATAAATGTTAAGAGCTGTCTAAACTGGAAAAGGCTTGCACTGAGGTATCCTAAAATACATAATTGCCATTGTTTGGTCTTAAAACGCTCACAGATAATGCATTTTTGTAAAACATGCTTCTAAAAATTCTTAAACGTCCTAAATTAGCAAAGGTCTAGTCCTGGCTTAATCTAATTCCTATCCGGGAAACCTGCCCTAAATGTTTGAGTTAAAATTTTCTTGTGTTAGTGGAAAAAAACTAGTACAGATATGTAGAATTATGATTTATCCAGTTGTATACAATCTATAATTTGACCTCAACCTATCAGAATCAAGTACTCTAGAGCGCATGTGATAATGTACATTATATACATAATATCCCCTGAGCGATGCTAGCATTCAGATTAAAAGGGCATAATGTTTAAGAAAACAGTTATATAAATACATTAATAATATTGTATTAACAGTATTCTCAGTTGGTTTGTAAATCTTTGCAGCCATGAGAATTATTCCAACTTGTCTAAAATGAGTGCAGTGATACAAACAGTGAAAGTTCCCAGTATATCAGTGCAGTAAATAACACATTTGTTTCATACATAATACATGCTTTACCAAAGTCCCTGTCTATCACAAACTGCACCACATAAAAATGTTACAGCAGCAGAAACGGTAAGAATATAGAGGCTTAATGCCTTTATAACCAAGAATAGATTTGTGTGGGTTAATGTGTTAAAGTCGACAGGTATAATTATAGCTAAAATGATACAGTTGAAGAACAGCACAATAGGCAACGTTTCTCATACATGCCAACAATTACCTTGATGCTTTTTGTGCATGATGTCTGTTTTAGTGAAAAAACAAATGTATGCTTTGTTTAGTGTTTGGCAGATTAGGTTCGTAGTTAATTATGTTTATTTGAATGACTTTTAAGATCATTTTAAAGAGTTTACCTCATGGATGAGTTTTGTCAAAATTTCTATAAACCCTTTATGGCTGCTGTTGCATCTGTGACGTCATGACCACCTCATGAGAGATGAAGCCTTGTTGCAGGCAACAAGCAATACGTGCAAACACATCCAGAGGATTGTGGGTAATCCATACAAATCAGTGCTCAGCCTGGCGGTTAGTTCTGTACTTCTTTCATGGGGTTTTAGGATCAGCCCAAAAAGCCTTTGAGCTCGACAAAAACAGCTTGTTTGTTGGAATAAAAGAACTGCAGTAGATCAGTATATTTTTCTCCATCCTGATAGACTCGCATTTACAGAATTTGCCATTCTTCATAGCATTTATTTTGAAAACATAGCTATAGGACTTCAATTCTGGTTCCAAAGTCGCAAAATGTTGGTCGCCACCCTCAGAAAGCAACAGGAAAAGCACTTCTGTAGCCTTATTTATTTTGTGAGGGTGATATATGGTGGTGTTTTGACTAGCGCTGGGCTAGATTCCCAGCTGATGACTCAATGGCTCTAGTGTATCTGAATGCTGCAGTTCCTCCGCAACTATAATCACATTATTGACCAAAACAAGTGCATGAAGCTGAGATGGATTCATCTGAAGGGATGAATGATGACCTGTTTACTAGAATGTAAATATGCATCATCTTCGGCAATGTTGAATAAATAAAATGACTGTGAATTTATGGTCTGTGAAGATACCCAGCGGTTATGCCGTGTGCATGCAATAGACACTTCTGATTCCAGTCCATATCTCTACAAACAGCTTGGCTCAGAGTGCCAACTAGAAACATATGCACCGTAAAACATCTAATATAGGTGACTGTTTTTTTTTTGGCTCAGACAACTCGTATTGCAACATACATGTTATTCCAGCCAAGTCTTGACCTTGAATTGAATTTAAACACTCCTATCATACTAGGTGAAAGTTTTTGCCCAGTTATTGCATTATCATTCAAAAGCCCAATAAACTACATTTATTTAATCCGAAATACAGTAAAAACTGTAATATTTGTAAAATATTATTACAGTTTAACGGTTTTCTTTTAATGTGCTTTAAAATGTAATTTATTCTTGTGATGGTGGAGGAGAATTTATTAGTCATTCAAGTACAGACAGCTGCAGATGGACACACACTGTTTTTGTCTGCTCACATTTACACAGATAGAGATGATGTGTGAGACATGCATGACTCGACAGAGGCGTGCGCCCTCTTTCTCACGATTTACTATCTCATCTCTTCAATCATTATCCCTCTCTCAGCATGATCCTCCTCTCTATGTTGCTCTGGCATCACTTCTAATCTCTCTCCCAGGCTCTAATCCAAATTCTAATGTAGCATTTTCTCTCTGAAAATCACAAAAATATGCCTTTGAAGTCAGTTAGATAAATTATACTTTCACATTTTGATTTGGAAAAAGGGCTAAAGGATGTCCAAATACAAATTGGTCAACAAATATATTTTTTAAGGCTAATTTAATTTAATTTAATTTGTTTTTTGTAAGATTAAAAATATAAAATAAATTAAATTTGACATTATTCAAATATTTTTAAATAAGTATTTAAACATGTTGCATGTTATATCAATTATTTAATGATTTATTAATTATTATTCTAGAAATTGCATCAGTCAAACCTTCACTACAATCAATGCAGCTGATGTTATTTAAAATACTTTTGTGACATCACATTTAAATTCAGCAACATTTTATTCCAATAGTCATTGATTAGATGATAATAGGTTACTTGAGAAATAGAACACTAATGGTCATTTGGTCAGAACAGTGGGATCGATTGTGGATGTTTAAAGTGAGTATTTGTCTCCCCCTGCAGGTAAGCCAGGGGAATGTTCCTGGAGTGGAGAGCGCCTCTCTGGCCATGGACACTGAAGAGGGTGTTGAGGTGGTCTGGAACGAGGTTCTCTTCCATGACAAGAAGGTCTTCAAGACAGTGGAGGTAAAAGCTCAAATAAACATTTATGTTCAAACGTTTAAAATCCACAAAAGGTATTTTAAAAGAAGTCTCTAATGTTCACTAAAGCTCATAAAAACAATAAAAATAGTAATATTATAATTTCTTTGATAAATAGAGCAATAAAGAGAACATAATTAGTTTGAAATAGAACATTTTGTAACATTATAAATGTCCTTACTGTCAAGTTTGATCAATATAGTGCGTCTCTGCTGAATAAAAGCATTGATTTCTTTAAAATTCATACTGATTACAAATGTTTGAACAGTAGTGCGTATGATAGTTAAAATTATTAAAAATGATTGTATGTGTTGTATTTGCGTAGGACAAAATGAAGGAGATGTTTGAGAACCTGATGCAGGTGGATCATCCAAACATTGTCAAATTTCACAAATATTGGCTGGACATCGGGGACAATCATGTTCGGGTAACACGCAGATACACACTGCTGGTTTCACTGTCCTTTTGATAGTAATGACTGCATCAAAGTATCTCTCAAAGATTAAATGTATCATTTTTAAAATGTATTTTAAAGCATTTAAGTAGTAAGGCCAGAATTTGAGCTAAAAAGACCTTAAAATTCTTATTATGCAAACAAAATCAAAATCAATGGCTTAAGCTTGGTTAACCAAAAAATGAAGGCTGAACAGAAAAAAATCAGATCTGGCCACATAGACATGCAGTTCGAAGAGCCAGAAATGTATAAGTCTAAGATTTGTTTTTCAAGCTGAAGTGGCTATTATATGGAAATAGCTTTTCTTTTTATATCCCTCACAGGTTGTGTTCATCACAGAGTACATGTCGTCTGGCAGCTTGAAACAGTTCCTTAAAAAGACCAAGAAAAACCACAAGACCATGAATGTCAAGGTCAGGCTTCTATAAGCAGTTTTAGTCCCAGGCTGATGTCTATATATATGTTGCACATAATTATTATTGCTGTGTTTATGTGATGCATTACTGTATTCCAGGCCTGGAAACGCTGGTGTACACAGATCCTCTCTGCCCTCAGGTGACACACTCCTTCAGTTGTGCGTGTGTGTGTGTGTTGTTCAGACATGTAAATTTGTTAACAAGCATGCAACTTCTTCCACTCATCAGTTACCTGCACTCCTGTGACCCTCCCATAATTCACGGCAACCTCACATGTGACACCATCTTCATTCAACACAACGGCCTCATTAAAATTGGATCAGGTATATTTTCCCCTGCACCTTTGGCTTTTGTTTTCTCCGCTGAGTGAAATATCCACTTTCAGTCAAATTTTTAGATGCAATAAAAAAGCAAATGTTTCTTGACTGAGAAGTAGATCAGTATTTATGGAGCACTTGTGATCTAAAAATGAAGGCAATACTGAAATCTGTAATCATCCATTGTCTTCTTCAATTGCTTTTTTTTCTCTGTAGTTTGGCATCGACTTTTTGTGAATGGTAAGAGCAATTTCAACATCTCAATTAATATGCAATATGAACAAATTCTCCATCAAACCAACAGTCATACAAACTTTATATGCAATGTTAAATGTAATATAGTTTGTTAATGAAAATGGCTGAAAACATTTTCAATAAAGAAATGTATTTTTGTGAGACCTTGACCCACACTGATCCTCTGCTCTTACCAAGTGTTCCCAGAAAGGGGCTTCCATGGTAAACTACACCAAACCCGAGATGATAAGAGGAACCTTCACTTCTTCTGTCCAGAGTATGGCTGTGAGTGTGACCACATCTTCATTGCATCTTCTGCTTGATATTTGTGTAGACCGGTCCGGATATTTCTGAGTTCATGTATATTCTTCTCTATTCTCAGCTTGTGAGGATGACTACGCCATTGACATCTTTTCCTTTGGGATTTGTGCTTTGGAGGTGAGATACCAACAAAGCATGATCCGGAGTGTTACATGCAGCTCTTTACAGCCCTAAAATGTGACAAATTCCTTATGAAATAATATTTAAACTCCTTCAGATGGCCGTTTTGGAGATCCAGGCAAATGGGGATTCAGTTGTGTCCAAGGAGGCCATATCCAATGCAGGCCAATCGTTAGAAGACCCGCTTATGAGGGTATGAGTGCAAGGCTGGGTTATGTTTAATAGGCATGCTTTTCTAAATGCAATCAGACACATGATTTTCCCTTGGCAGGTGAAAAAACAGGTAAACAAACACAACAGCACAGACTCACATTTAAGGAGGAAATCATTAGATCTAGTCACTTATATTTTCATCAAAAAAATGTGTGCATCATATGTGATACAGTAGTATTATAGGGTTAAAATATAGTTTGTTGATAAATGTCTGAAACCTAAAAACCCAAATTTATTTATTAAAACTGCATAAAAAAAGTTTGACCCACTCTGATCATCTGCTCTTACCCAGTGTTCCCAGAAGAGGGCGTCCATGGTAAATTTTCTTTTAGGAAAAACATTTCAAAGTGTTATTTTATATTAAACTGAATTTCATTAACTAAAACTAAAATCCATGAGCAAAACTTTTTCATTTTTTGAAATAAAATAAACATCAACTGTAGTAAAATCAGAAAATAATAAATCTTCAACTTATTTTAAATCTGCTAGCTGACAAGGCAAAACTAACTTTGTTAAAAATGTCTTTTTATTCTCATTTTACTAAAATACTGTAATTAAAAATGTAGACTAATAAAAACAACTAATAACAAAACAAAATGACTAAAACTTCAACTAAAATGAAAAAGAAATAAAATCTAATGCAAAATGTCGGTTTAGAAACAGATTTTATTCAGAAATTGCGAGTAAACCTCTCAGACAGTTAGAAAGAACCATTAAGAAACACATTCAATTAAACATGAAAAAAGAAACTGAACTAGTTTTTTTCTTGTAAAACAATTTTTTTGTAAAAAACCCTTCGTTTTGCACTGAATATCACTGATAGGAAAGACATGCTCTTTGATGTTTAACAGGAGTTCACCCAGATGTGTGTGCGTCACAATCCCAGACTTCGGCCGACGGCACATGACCTGCTGTTTCACCGCGTGCTGTTTGAAGTGCACTCACTGAAGCTGCTCGCAGCACACTGCCTCATCAATAACCAGTGTAAGCCTGCTTCAAAATAGATCAGAAATAACAATGTATTCATTGTAACTGTCAGAAAAAATGATATCGCCACTCAAAAAACATCTTTTAATCATTTCTTATAAAGAAGATGTATTTAAATATGTAAGACATAATGGACTGTGACTATATATTACTGGACAGGAAGTTTTCAATTATTTAATTTCTGAGTTGGATATAAGCTGTCTGGCAAGTTTAGCAGTCATTCTGAGCCATAAAAATACATCATTTATTTCAGCTAGTTTTCTGGTTAAGGATTACCTAAATGATACATTTTAAGATGAATGGGATTTCAGGTCAAATGGATTATTGTTGAAATAATAACATTTGCTTTTACATGTTATCTGGGTTTAAAGACATGCTTCCAGAGAATTGTGTTGAGGAGAAAACCAAATCATTTGACCCAAATGGAGTCATGGCAGAGATTATTCACAGAGATCGTCCTCGCGTTCAGCTCAAGTAAGTCTCAACTAAGGCTGCTGTTTGGGGTCAGTGACGTTTTTTTTCCTTTAAAGAAATAAATAATTTTATTCAGCGAGCACACATTAAATTAAACAGAAGTGACAGCAAAGACATTTATACTGCCTTAAAATCAATTCTGTTTGCACTTGAATAAAAGTAGTTTTTATTGTATTTCGGATCAGATAGTAATAAAAGACCAGTAAGAGTAATAAGAGACTTTAAAATAACCCTCAAACCTCTGAACAATAGTACACCTGATGTGACATGATATGACATATGATACGATATGTAATATGATACAATAAGTATGATACAATTTTATTTCTCCTGTCCTGCAGGTATTCTCATGTTTCTCCTCTAGAGCTGGACAAGTTTCTGGAGGATGTGAAGTAAGTGATATCAGATAAAGGTAATAATGTTAAAAGGTAGCCTGTGGTTTGTAATGTGTACATGTGCATTTTATTGCTCAGGAATGGGATTTATCCTTTGATGAACTTTGCATCCACTCGACCCCATCCTGTACCTCGCGCCCTCTCCATGTCCCAAGAGCAGGTGGAGACAGTGAAGACCCCCACGCCCGAGCCGCAAGAGGCTGAGACCAGGAAGGTGTGTGTTCTCATCAAAACACAGTTTCTGTGTAATAGTTCAGTTCAATCAGTTCATTCTTATTTCATCTTAAATTGTCATTGTAGGTGGTACAGATGCATTGTAACCTGGAGTCTAATGAAGAGACTACTAAAACCCATGTGAGTTAGTCTCAGTTTAGTATACATGCTATTTTGTTTAAAGATTCATCCAAGAGCTATTCTCTGTTTGGTTCTTTGTCTCTGGTGATTCATCTACATTTGTTTTAATGGTTATTAATGACAACGCAGACTACTATAATCATGTTAAGGTGTACAACATGGCAACATCTGTTGAATCAGTGGCAAATTAACCGATATTTGCTGTTTTCACAGCTCACTCTTTTCTTGAAACTGGATGATAAACTCCATCGGCAGCTCAGCTGTGATATTATGCCAAGTAAGTGTAACTGCATTATTTTTTATCATCTCTTCACTGCGTAAGAGCAGTGGTGCTAAAATTGAAAGCCACCCAACAATCCAGTTGTAAGTGACTGCTGCATTGTTGGGTGGCATTAAATTTAAATTTGTACTTATTTTTTTCACATTATGGTATTTTAGTCAGATTATGATATTGTGATTCCTAACCAAGTAAACCTAGAACTTAAGTTTTGTGTGGTCATTTTTTAGCACATAAAAAAATAAAGTGGGATTAAAATAAATAATAAATATTAGATGAAAAAAAAAAAACAATTTTGCTTTGGCAACTTACTTAATGGTACTTACTTAAAGGTACTAATAGTAAAAGAAACTGAAATAAAAACAAATGAAAGCTCAATAAAAATGTTATTAAAAATAAAAAGTTTATATTTTAGTAATTCTGTTGTAAATATATATTATATTTATATAAAAAATGCAAATAAGAATAAATATTATAATAATATCTAAAATAACACTGGTTTGGAATAACACAGACTTTTCATTTCCTCATTATTTTGTGTATTAACTAAAATTCGTATATACATATTTCAACATGCTTGTATCAATATTTAAATATGTGACCCTGGACAACAAAACCAGTGTAAAAGTGAATAAATAAGCCTTCCATTGATGTATGGTTTGTTATAGGACAATATTTGGCTGAGATACAACTATTTGAAAATGTATAATCTGAGGGTTCAAAAAAATCTAAATACTGAAAAAATCACCTTTGAATTTGTTCAAATGAAGCTTGTAGCAATGCATATTACGAAACAAAAATTAAGTTTTAATATATTTACTGTAGGAAATTTACTAAATATCTTGGAACATGATAATATGGAACATGATCTTTACTTGGCTTAAAAGAAAAATCTATAATTTTGACCCACACAGTGTATTTTTGGCTAATTGCTACAAATATATCTGTGCTACTTAAGACTTAAGGCTCCAGGGTCACATACTGCATATTGACAGTGTTTTGACGTCATGGTGTTCAGTGATTGTTTCAGCTTTAAAATATTCTGATATGTGGTCATCACAGATGACAGTTCCAGAGATTTGGTCAATGAACTTATCCATCATTCCTTCATCAGTGAGGTGAGACTTAAATCCAAACTCACACTACATACTGCAAACGTCCTATTTTCACTATATTCATCATCTCAGTGTAATTTCTCGCACCTGACATAAAATCACATGGAAACAGCAGCTACAGCTAAGCGTTCACTTGTCTTATGCCCATATTTTGCCATCAATTTCCACAGGAGGATGGTGACAGGATTGTGACGTTCCTGGAGGAAGCTTTGAACCGACACCGTGGGTCTGCTAGTGCCGTAACAACCATATGAATGACAATGGTCTGTTTCGATAGACGTTTACATGCCAGTGGAACCTGAGAGAGAGCCCCGCCAACAGAAGGAGAAGGACAATGGAAACGAATGATCCAGTTTGTCAGTTAGTTTGGATAATTGTGATCAAAAAAGAGGAAAACATGGCATACTGGTTTTATGACCACATGTGATTGACCAGGTTAGGGGGCACCAGAAATGCCCATCTAAGGTGATTGCGCTAACCTCCCCGAGTCTCCATCCAGCACTTCCAGGTGTCACTGTACGAAGCGTCCTTCCCACAATCCAGTGGGATGCTTGAGGGCAACTCGGCTTCTCTTGAAGAAAGTCGTATGTGGTGTAGGTAGGAGGTGTCTGCTGTGGAGAGCTCAGTAGATGAAATCTTAATTTTGTGACATAAACACAGAAAAACTATTGTCAGGACAGAAACCTACTCTACGCAAGTATGCTAATACAGATGCCAAAACATTGCAAGTGCATGTGCGTTTTTTGTGTAACTGACTTCAGACTGTTGCTCTGCCATGAAAACTGTTTACGCTAATGCTAATGCTAATGCTCTGATAGTGGCAACGCTAAGAATGCAATGTCTGTTTGTCTTATAAATTGTGTTCAGCCACGTTTTTTTTAAATCAGAAGTAGCATTAACATTGACTTACTTGCGTAGATAATGTTACTGTCCTGAAGAAATAATAATCTTAGCATTAATGTGGCATTATTGGATTGAAGGGTCAATTAGAATGTACATTTTCTGGAGAGTTACCTGTCTTTTAGCTTGTCAGTTTTCCCAAAATGCTATCTTCCAAATATATCTTGTGAAAGAAATTGCTCTAAGGCCAATCAAATGAATGTGATTGTGATTCTCTCTGCAGTCTACACTATGTCAGCTATCACAAGAATGTCTTAATATGCAGTGAGAGTGTTTTGCATATACAGGAATGTATTGCCTTGTATGAACATTGCTGTTTGCTGGTGTCTACTAACACTAATTGAAAATAATTTCAAAGAACCACACATTTTATACAGATTGCACATGTAAGAAAGGTGAAGCATCCTGGTTAGTCAACCAGCTAACCAGCTGTCAAACTACATGGTTTTGGCGATGACTTTTGTAGAACGCATTAAGATTTCTGTGGGATGCACTAAGAAGTTCTTTGTCGTGAGCATTTACTTAACTGGATAAAGTTGAAATATCTCTATTAAAATGACTGAGTTTATGTTTTTTTTCTGTGATGTGAACCAAATACAAATTTCATGTAGCCTTGTCTTATGGTTTGATAAAGGGATCCTGTGTGAAAAAGACCTGTGTGAAACATTTTAAATTTAGTATGGCGACTCTGAATCGACTCAGTAGGCAGTGGGCACTGGCTGTGTTTAATGTGCTCAGGTAGGTACTGTACCATATTCTGTTACAAATTCTGATATTGTTTTTTATTTTCCAATTCACTGAGTCATTGTGTCATTACCCTGTTTCACTTCCTCTCACAACATTTGCAGCTGAGCTCAACAGGTTCTTTAAGAAGGTTTTTGTACGGGTCTTTATCACCGTGTCTATCTGTGACCACCTAAGTCACTAAAGCAATAATATTCTCCGCTGTCTTCATTCTGGGCTCCACTGATGACCAGCTGGAAGTTTTTAACAGATCCACTTCCACTAAATCGAGATGGTGTGGAAGAATATCGGACATGTCCTTGATAGATGAGGAGTTTAGGAGCATCTCTCGGTTTCTTGAGGTACCAGCTAAGACAATATTTACTCTCACACCATTTACCAACATCAAGACTGGTTACGCATGTTATTGTAACTGATTGCCCTGATTCAACAGTCTTCTTCGAAGGACTTTGAGTCGCTGTCACTTCATCTGTTGATAGTAATATAATTATTAAGACACAAAATACAAAAAAAAGTAAATATAACAAAGAAAAGTAGTTACCTTGAACAGAAAAAGTCAGCGACGTAAAAAAGATGATGAGAAAAAATAAAAATGCCATTTTTGTTGTGGTTTGATTATTTTTAAAAGCAGGTAATAGTTGTGAGGTTAAAGTCACAGGATTATATAGCTGACAGTATCGCTCCGCTGAAATGACAATGCAAATTGTGCTGCTCACACTTGAAGATTTGTGCCATTTAAGTTAATGTATATATCTATCTAAATATAAATAAAACTAAAAATGAATGTCTATTATGATATTTTACTAACCTGTTGAACAGTGCACAATATCAGGCCATAAAATAATAGTATGAAGGCCAAAAAGAGATTTGCTCTTAATTTTGACCTATGATCATATTTTATTTTATACACCCGCAATTCAAGTTATTTATTTGGGTGTATTAACAGGTTTCTGTATATAGTATGCAAGTCATAATTTGATTAAAAAAGTCAAATGTGGTATACATTGGAGAAAAAAAAAAAAAATATATATATATAGCCTACACATATTTTAACAGTTAAAAAAAATGACTAAATGACATTAAAAAGTTCTGAATAAATAAAGCAATTAAAAGTAGTTTTATTATTTTGTTGCTGTTCAGTATTATTATATTATAATTATATTTGTTGTAATATTTGCAATTATTCTCATTTTAATTTTTAATATAATTTATATTACATTTTATTTTGTGACAAATGGGCCAGGATTTGCATAATTTATTGTTAGAAAATAAATGGGGTTGTCATAATTGTGTTAATAATATTTAATATCTAAGGATGTCAGAGTGAATTAAATAGTAATTTAAAAGTTCTCTTTTATCACAGAGAACAACAGCTAAGTTTAAAAGTATAAAAAAATTATAAATAGGTAAATAGCGCTGATTCTAGATTCATAATCTAGATGTAATCTTGGCTTCAATGGCACATTAAATTAATAAAAGTCCAAAGCTATGTATAATAAACTCTTATCTCTAAATCCTAAACTGTACAGTGTGTTATTGTGCTGTTTCACTTCCTCCTCATCAGCACCTGTGAGTGTGAATGAGCCTTTATCACTGTGTAAACACATACTTATTGTCAATACAGTAATATTGTGCTTCGTCTTCTTTCTGGACTCCAGTGATGGTCAGATTGAAGTCTGCTGAATCTCAATGGGACGTTTGAGTGGCGTTGGTGTATGTAATAAGTTTGGGAGGGTGTCCAGGTCTGTGCTGACACCAGAACACACAATTCCTCCAGAGACTACAGTCTGTGACAGGTGAGTTGGTTTAGCACTTTATTTTGACTGTTTGCTCACATTGAGAAGTTAGGACTTGAGTTTGAGTTACTGTCACTTGTCCACTTCTCACAATCTCTGATTAAAAATATAAAGCATTGCTTATTTGACCTACCTTGAATACCAATGGCCAGTATGCAGATGGAAATGAAGGAAAACATAGCTGTTGTCAGCTCTACTGTCATTCAATATTTCTCTTGTACATGAAACACTAAACGGACAAGGTTATAAAGACCAGTTAAGACTGGTGTAGACTGGGTTGTACAGGATATGTTTCCATGCAGAAGAGGTTCAATGATTCCTATACGAGTAGAAATCTCACAACTTCCTTTAAATCATATAGATTACCTTGTATCATAAAGGTGAGAGATTTCTGAATAAAAAACATACATTTTACATGTAAGGAGGGAGTAAAAGTCCCAGTTACATAAACAAAGCCACTGTGTACTGTATTAAGAACTGCTTTGAACATTTAGCAATTAGACAGGGTAATCCGTCTTTTTGGATTTACATTAGACTAATCTAGCTTTTTGTAACTGACTTTTATGACAAGTTTTGAACAAAATAGTACAGTATTAGTATTACACAGTGCCAAAAAAATTGAATAAAATAACACATTTAGAAATATATTATATTAAATATACACTCTCTCTCTCTCTATATATATATATTTAGTGCTGGGCAATGATTAATCGCGATTAATCGCATCCAAAATAAAAGTTTTTCTTTACATAA
>JAUCMS010000052.1:1327273-1339687 GCA_032357445.1 Enteromius radiatus | reverse complement strand
CTTGATTTTTGCCTGGAATTACGACTCTGTCTTTGGATTGCCCTTATTGCTGTGTTTGCTCCTGTTGTTACCCTGCCGGCCCGACCACAATTAAAGAAACTTGCATATGGATCCGCACACCCCTGTCTTGTTTGTTACAAAGGCATTGCCTTAAATCGGGGATCCAGGGCAGAGGCTGCATGAAGGATCCTCTTCTCGGACTCACTGTTGTACCTTTTCTGGAGATCTGTTCTGATTGCATTCTTGATATCACTTATTATGTGTGAGTCTCCGGTGGTGCCTGACATATTCTGGAGGAGTTGCGCATTTAAAGGAGCAATGAGAGACACTGTCGGATTGCTCTCTTCTGACATCAGTGTTGTTGCATCCTTCATTGGCTTTAATGCCCTCACAGCATCCTCTGCATTTGTCACATCTGTTTCAGTAAGAGTGCACAGATCTGTCTCTCCTTTTCTGACTTCTGGTGACAGCAAGGCTGCACAAATTGCAGGTTGTTGTTCCAAGAATCTCTCGACCATATCATATGCACTGTTCCATCTTGTTGCAACATTGGTTATCAGCTTGTGATTTTTCAAGCCAAGACATTCCTGTTTCACTTTCAGACAGTGGCTCGCTGTGGTGCTGCGATGGAAGAAAGTAGATATTCGGCGGATTTTGGCTAAAAGCCGGGAGAGCGTGGCCACTTTAAGCACGCGCTGCAATGCCAGGTTGACTGTATGCGCGAAGCATTTCACATGAGGGAATGTTCTTAATTGAGCTGCAGTGATCATGTTCGATGCATTATCTGTGACAAGCACCACATCTTTATCTGACATCTGCCATTCCTCGACAACCTGGGACAGTAGCTCTGCCAGATGAACACCCGTGTGACTCATAAAGGGCTCTTGTTTGCAGCACATGTGACAAAATCTTCCAGTGCTCACTAATGTAATGTGCTGTAATTGTCACATACGACTCTGTCGCGATCGAAGTCCAGGAATCACATGTTATTGCAACTCGATGAGCTTGGCTCATTGACACCATTACCTGGGCTTTGGTTTCGTGGTAAAGTTCCGGCACAATTTTCTCTGAAAAGTGACTGCGTGAGGGAAGCTTATACCCTGGCTCCAGAGTATTTAACAGGTGGCGAAACCCGGGGTTTTCCACCACAGAAAAGGGCCGTATGTCATTTGCTATAAAAGCTGCCACTGCTCTGGTAATTCTTTGCCCTCTCGCCGAGTTGGGCGGCAACGTTGATATCATTTGATCTAGTATTTTTGGCTGAGCTGGGTCCACCTTTTCACTGACAGACGTTAACAGCTTGGGGTGAAAACGGCTAACATGATTTCTCAAGTTAGTGGTATTACCTCCTGCATATTTTATTTGTGCGTGGCATGATTTAAACACAGCGTATGTCTTCTCCAGGTCGTGCTTACCAGGTTGTTCATAAAAGCCGAAATGTGCCCAGATGGTGGCTTTCAAATTAGTTGGAGCATTTTTTATTACTCTCACTCGAGATCCGCTTCCCTCAGCCTTTGTTTTCTACTGCGAGAAGCACTTATGTGGCAAATGACGTCAGAAAAACGTCAGTACGTTATAATTGGTTATGGTCTATAACTGAACCGATACCGAATCGTCCTCGTCTGCATCGCGGTGCATCATAGAAACAATTAATTTTGACACCCCTAGTACATAGGGTTAGACGTAGAAAAAATCTAGTGACTTCTTGGACAAACCTCAGCGAGTTTCTGGTAGTGCCGCGCAAGCTCTTGTTTTCCCAGCGCACGCACCCCTCGGTGCAGCGGCGGTGAGTTCGCTTACATGTGATGAAACCAACATCGAGGAGATTGTAGAGAAAAAAGGTGCATCGTCTGTGGTGTGGTATTGGTTTGGGTATAGGAAAAGTGATACGAATGAGACGAACATGATTTGCAAGGTATGCAAGAGCACTGTTTTAGCAAGCGGTGGAAATGGGACATTCTAAAACAATTAAGTTAAAAACGCTTAATGTGGCTTAATGCACCTAAAAACTGATGAGTGAAGCCCAAATTTCTGTCAAACCTTCCTTGTAATAATCACTAACTACTTTCAAAAGAACGAGCCCATATTCGACAGATAAAGTGATTAATATCACATTTTCTCCCCCATAGAAATCCATTATAAGGAAACAGCTTAACGTGATATTATTCACTTTATCTGTCGAACATGGGCTCGTTGTTTTGACAGTAGTTCGTGATTATTACAAGAAGCATTTTAGAATGTTGTTCTGAAAAAAAAAACCCAAAACATTAAATTTACAGTAAACCGTATGTTTTTTTTTTTTTTTTTTTTACTTAAAGTAATGCTGCAATTCAGTTTAAATAAAATGACATTATATGAAACAGTTTCTTTGTGTTTTAATTTTTATTTATGCATTTTCAGATACAAATTGCTATATCGTGATATATATCGTTATCAAGGTAGAAAATTGCTTATACCGTGATAGAAGATTTTAGTTATATCGCACACCTCTAGTGGTACCTATACAGCATTGGTCTCAAACTCAATTTCTGGAGGGCATGGAGGGCCTAATCAAACACACCTGATCCAGCTAATCAAGGTCTTTAGTTTTCACTAGAAACATTCAAGCAGGTGTTATTTGGAGCTGGTTGGAGCTAAACTCTGCAGAGCTATGTCCCTCCAGAAACTGAGTTTGAGACCAATGCTATACAGGCATTGTGAGGGCACAGTGAGTTAGTTAGGGTGAACCCACACCAAACCTAAACAAGCCCAGTGCAGGCTTTCCCAGGTAAGAACCATGGCTTTGTGCTTGCTGCAGGCTCTCTGTGAGCTGCCCATATCAATCCAATGAAGGCCAATAAGGCTGGGACAATACATTGATGAATAGAGATTCAGCATTGCTTAAAAAATTTTCTGAATGAATTGTGATTGCTCTGGATTCGATTCTGAGCTTAGTTTTGAACATCAGATGGAACTGCATGCTTTAAAAATGGTCATACTGTTTCTAAATTCTTACATTTTAACAAGAAATAATAATTCATAAGATGTTAAAAGGTTGAAGTGAATTAGAAGGGTGCTCACAGTGGGTTGTTTACATTAATCTTGCATCATAAAAACATTCTGGGCTGAGATGAAATAACCTGCTTATTCATATCTCTGCTGAGCACAAACGCTCTTCTTCATAAGCATTTGAGTGATTACAGCGCCATCTGCGGTTAAAATTGTTAAAAAGCTCAGACTCAATTCCAGACGAATCACCAAAAATTATGAAAATCTCAGAATCAATGCAGAATTGATGCATCATCCCAGCCCTAATGGCTAGACATGAGCCATTAAAAAAAAATAGCCATTTTTCTTCCTTTCCACTAGGGGTGCTAGGGTGTTTTGGGTTTCTGTAAGTAAAGCCATATGGTAGAGAGAGTTAGTAATAAAAAGCAGCAGTGGCCAGCATGGATCACCTGCTAGGGGTGCTAAGGTGTTTTAGGTTTCCTTAAGGACAAGAAGAGTAAAGGCAAGTCACACGCAGTGTTTAAGCGGCGTGTTTCCCATTGTCCTTGTTATATCACGGGCATGGTGTTATATTCACACCAGCTGTGAGTGACTTGCCTGGGAGCGGAGCACGCAGCGCTTGAGGGATCAGATTGCCCTCATTGCAAGCATCTACCACTGCTCTGCTCCCGGAAGGCCTTCTTCAAGTAGGGGGCAAGGTCCTCTTGTGAGAGCAATGTACATTGCTGGCCACCTGAATGTGGGAACAGACGTCGAGACAAGGGCTGAGGCCCGGGGAATGGATTCTTCACCCCGAGGTGGTAAAGCAGATATGGAAAATGTTTTATTAGGCAGAGATGGAACTCTTTGCGAGACACCAGAATGCGCAATGTCCCCTCTGGTTCTCTCTAGCTCCTCCAGCTCCCCTGGGACTGGACTCTATGGTACAGACCTGACCGAGGCTGCGTATGACTTTCCCCCAATTGCTCTGCTCCAGGGAGTTCTGATGAGAGTGCACCAGGACGGTGTTCGCCTACTGCTCCGTTCTGGCCAGGCCGAGTGTGGTTCTTGGACCTGATAGATCTCCTAGACGGCCCTCCATGGGAGATTCCTCTCAGGATGGATCTCCTTTCACAGGCAGGGGGCACCATCTTTCACCCCCACTTTAAGTTGTGGAAGCTGTGAGTTAGGCCCCTGAGAGGGCAAAACTCATAGATTTGGGTCTCCCAGCTGATGTAGTAGAGCCCGTCCTCCAATCCAGAGCTCCCTCAACAAGGAAAGTGTACTACTTGAAGTGGAAATTCTTCACTTCATGGTGCAGAATTCACCAGCAGGACCCTGTCAACTGCCCAATTTGTACAGTTCTTGAGTATCTGCAGGCTAGATTTTCTGCAGGGGTGTCCCACATGACATTGAAGGTGCATGTGGCTGCCTTATCAGCCTACCAATCACCGTTAGATGGCAAACCAGTAGACACCCCCTGATGGTACGCTTCCTCCACGGTACGTTAAGGTTGAGACCGCTAGTACTTTCTCATGTCCCCACATGAGACCTGGCTGTGGTGCTAGAGGCTCTTTGCAGACCGCCCTTCGCATTTCAGATCGCCATCTCACTCTTAAAACATTCGTCAATCCTTCGTCCGGTTCTACGGCCTAGACATTGGTATGGCAGTGTGGGTATCTCGTTCCCATAGCATTTCAGGACGCAGTTCAAGTTCTCGAAAAGGAACATCTCCAGGTTGTGTATGGTTCCTTGAGGGAATGAGACTCTACGACCTGTTGCTCTAATCCCGGCATTCCATGCCAGTACAGTACTTCATGATTATGAAGCTGACGCTGGCTTTGCCGCACGTGCCTTTTATGCACCCTGGTCTGATGTCACTGATGTCATGCTTGTATCAAAGAGTGCACCAACAATACTGAACCACTGATTCCAACAGAGTTTCCCGAGATGCCCTGGCAAAAGCTTTGGATGGATCTGTTTGTCTTGAAAGGAAAAACATATATTTTATTTGTGGATTTCTTTTTTACTGTACATCGAGGTGGCAAATCTTTCACTCACCAGCTCTGCAGATTTCACAATGCATCTAAAATCTATCCTCGCACGTCACAGCATTCCAGAGACTGTAAGACTCTAAGGTGAGCATATTTTCACTAAGTACAAGATGTTCCTTGATCATTCTTGTTGACCCTGGAACAATATTCCAATCAACCAGTCAGATTTGAAGAATAACTTTTCTGGAAAGATTTGAAGAATAACTTTTCTAGGTGCTTCTACACCCTTGTTAATCAGCTATCATTTCCCACTGATTTTAGGAATACACTTTGGGTAGGGTTAGGTTTAGGGGTAGGGATTGGGATAAATTACCTACAGCCAATGATAGAGCAACATCCAGGGGCTCGTTCTTCGTACCCCGCCAACTCAGTTAGCTGGATTTGATTGTTGTGGATTTGTCCTTATCTTGGATCGTTCGGTTCTTCAACGCTCATCCGGAACTTGCTGTCATAGCAACAGGTCCGTAAGCTTGAACCTGCTCTGGAGAAGGTTTATTTAACCCCCTGAGGTCGGATCTCCCGTCCGCGGGAGCAAGTGGCTTTTTTTCAGATGTCAGCAAAAAGACATGAAACTGCTCTGTCATATATGAACCTACATATAAGAGCAATACAGCATTTAAATCTGTAAAGGGTCTATTTTTATTTGTATACACTCACAATATCAACAATACATTCTGTTTTTGGTAAATAAAGATTATTAACAGGGTGTGTTCTCCGCAGACTCCGTGATGTTCAGATTGAAACACGTCAATAAAATTAACTGAAACTCAGAGAAAACGTGACTCACGGACATGAGAGAAATATCTATAGAAAGCTGTATATGGCACCTCCACAAATGATCACCATGTATATTAATATTGACAAGAGAGGAAAATATTTTTTTTCCGGAGTTGTGAATCTTTTATTTTGTAACGACTTATGAAAGTAAAATAATGGCACAGACTGGCACATCATCTCATCTGCCATGAAAGACAGCGCATTTGACTGAGGTCGGCAACTGGTAAATCCAAAATACAGAACAGACAAACTGGGAACAAGGACACAAAAGAAATACTAGAACCTGGTGACGATATATGAACCGTACGGAGACAAACACAGATGGGGCTTTTATACAATAGGAAGTTCGGTTGTTAACAAGGGGGGTGGAGACAACAGATTCATAATAAAAGTCCTGGAATGACAAACAGAGACAAAAACACACAAAGGAGTCTTAGGAGATAGGACTGGAATTTTATCTGATAGCTGGCAACTCCAGCTGGGCGTAACATAGCCCTCCCCCCTTAAGGAGCGGCTTCCAGGCAATTTTCTGCTCTGCCATCTATATTGCGGTCCTCTGTCCCTCTTCTTCTACATGGACCTGGCCCTCCATCTCTGCCTATGTTTTGCTGCCCTCCTGGACTGCATCATTTTAGGAGCATCTGGAATCTGCTCCTTAAGGGGAGGGCTCTGTCATGAATGGTCTGTGTTTTCCCTTCACTTTTATGTTGAAGTGCTGCTTGGTCCCCATGTTTCTGTTTTCGCTGAGTTGTTTGCTTGTGTTTCTAGAGTTACTCTTGTTTGTTTCTATGACTACTGCACACGCCCCCTTGTTTCCTTGTTTAGTTTGATTGTCTGAGTGTATTTAAGTTGCGTGCTTTTCTCTTGTGGTTGCTGGTCGTACATGCTGAAGGGCAATGCTGAAGATGTTCCTGGTTCCTAGATTGTTCAAGTACTTTGCTTCCTTTGGAATTAAAGTTTGTGTTTGCAAATAGATTCTCTCTCTGCCCAAGTTCAGCATTACACACACGTTTTCATTCTGCTTTCAGAACTGTGCATAACGAAGAAATGAAACCATAACATTGTTTTGGTTTGTATATACATATTCTCGTAATATTTCGACTTTTATTCTCGTAATACTTCGACTTTATTCTCGTAATATTACGACTTTATTCTCGTAGTTTCGACTTTAAATCTCGTAATATTATGACTTTAATCTCGTAGTTTTAGATTTTTTTTTTTGGTGGCACTAAAACGCCGTTGTAGATAAGAAAATACTATTACAGGTTTTTTTCCTGTTTTTTATTTGATGTGCTGCTAGCTGTTGCTTTGTAAATATTTGTGAAATGTATTTGATTAAAAACAATTTCTACAGCCATTTTTTCAGGCTGTTTATAGCAAAAAAAAAATAAAATAAAAAATTAACACAAATTTAAAAAAACACCATATGTGTTTTATAGTAAAAACACTAGATGACTATAAAACATCATAGTGAAATATTATATAATAAACATTTTATTCAATATAATAGTTGGAATTACTTGCAGAATGTTCATTCATTCATTCAGAATATCTGGCTAATTTTTAAATAAAAATGAAAGTAATTAAAAAAGCTAAATAACTGGTATACTGTAATCGTCTGCAAGGACATTATCCAGATATTTCCTATATAATTCAACAATGCATTCAAGTGCAAAATTCTAAACATGATTTAATAAAAACTGACAATTATTTTACATTAACACAGTACACTATTGTGCCCTATTTATCAAAAACAGTAGCTACAAGTACAACTACATCCGCTTTCAACTGCTTACACTATAAAAAAAATGGATATAAAGTGATTTCACAATGAAAGATTCTAGCCTCTAAATCGGCATTCGTGAATGAAAAGTAAACATTAAAAATGAGCTTATAGGGCCGGTTTCCCGGATAGGAATTAGATTAAGCCAGGACTAGACCTTTGCTAATTCAGGACATTTGAGAATTTTTAGAAACATGTCTTACAAAAAAGCATTATCTGTGAGCATTTTATGATGTATTTTAAGATATCTCAGTGCAAGTCTTTTCCAGTTTAGACAGCTCTTAACATTTATTTTAATCTAGGACTAGTCTTAAACCCTGTTCGGGAAACCGGCCCTTAATGATTAAAAAGTTGAATATGCTAATTACTTAATTAACTTGACTTGACTTGACAGCTATACTCTATTCAGATTAAAATCAACAGTTTAGGCCTCAACGCTGCCAGTCCTTAAATGGATTTAGCTGATAAATGACTTCTGACAGTTTAGTGAAAATATACTTCAGCTCTCTCCGTACCCTGAGCTCTAAATTGTTTTATCTTTCTCCTTTAAAACTTTGGAGTGATGCCACGCTCTCAGCACGGCTGAATTGATTAATTATTTATTAGCTCTTGCCATTCACCGACTGTCAAAGTGAATCTGAAACACCAGCAAATGTAACGCATCATCAAATCATATTGAAATGCAAACAATGGGGTACATGCATATGCAAATTGATCTCAAAATTGACCCAGTGTTGTGAAGGCGCATTGAATGTGGCAGATGGAATTTAAAAGCCTTCAGTTTTAGTCTGCTAAGCAGCTTACTGCTAATTATGGAAAATTATTTCCTTCACTTTTGTTTGGTGCCGTAACACAGCGGTTAAATGAAGCGGATGGCCTGATAGGAATTAATTGATTTATGGGTTTGCGTAATGTATGGACATCAACACCGAACCTGTGTTCAGGGGATGATATGATGATTAATTAGTCAAAAATCTTCATTTTAGCACCATTGTGTTGATCTTAACTTACTGTATGTTCAACTAAAGTTATGAAGAAACGTTCTTTCAGTGACATTGATAAAATGTTTGTTACAAGTTGTCTGCTAAAGTTCACCCCCCAAAAAAAAACACATTAGGGTTAGTGTTAATAACATCATTTTCCTTTTCTGGTTAGGGTTAGGGTAAACTATCCCTTTTGCATGTTTGCATAAAAACATTATTATACATCAGCAATGGAACATTTTTCTGGAAAAATGTAAGTTTGATGTTCATCAAATATCTTTTAAATGCTACACTGTAAAAAAAAAGTCCATGATTTTAACAGAAAAAAACTGCTAAAATGCTACAGTAAAAACCTGTTAAACAGTTAACGGTAAATTGCCGTTTAAATTAAAATTGAATGACACTGAGCACCTTCTATATATGTTCATATTTTAAAGCTGCTCGTGATGAGCTTTGGTTCATCAGGTGACTTTCTTATCATCACTTGCATTTGGTGCTTATCAGTGGATTTCAAAGCTACAAAACAGATTTCAGGACTTTAATAGGTTGGTATATTAACATTAGTGATGGGAAGTCTGGATCATTTTACCGAATCGGACCTTTGAGTCTCGTTCAGCAAAATGATTGAATCTTTTTTCGAGTCATCTCGTTCATTTCGTTCATTTTAGCAAAATATAATTCAAATGTTACCAGTTTTCTCCCTAACACATCTACTGCTTACACAAATGTTGATCACACAACAAACAAGACAAAACTGTAATGCTATAAGAAACATAAAAGATTAATTCATTGTTTACCTCGTTTAATCTATGATTCGCTCACCTCGCCTCTTATCTGACAAGTTTTCGAGTTCGAGTCGTTCGTTCATAATGTGACAGCCCCGTAACGTGATTAGTTCGTCTCTCGAGTCTTCAGGTTTGAGTCGTTCGTTCTTTTGTCACGTGACCACTTTGCACTAACCGGCTCAGTACCCGGAACAGGTGAATCAGTAATTCCAGGACAGAAACTATGATGTTGCGCAAATGCGCATGCGTGACTGAACGAATCACTCCCACGAAACGACTCGTTCTACCCGAGTCACATTAAAGATCCGTTCAAAATGACATATCACTAATGAACATTATATCAGTTAATGAAATTACGGCATTTAACTGTAAATTTTACTTAAAACTGTAAAACCAAAAACGTTAGTACCGTATTTTTAACGGTAGAATTAATTGTTTTGACAGTGTACTTCAAAATATTCTGAGAACATTCAAAAGTAATATAGAATGATACATTTTTATAAAAAACAATAAAAAAGTTTCAAAAACCTGAACATTCGGTATTAACAGTTTTGTTAGTGAAATGTTCTTAGAAAATATTTTTGTTAGCTAGAAACAGCCAAGCGTTACAATTAAATTACTCATTTAAAAAAAAAAAAACTGTATTTAGGTGTACAGTATAAAAAACTATTCAGATAAAATTACAGACAGTGTCTGTAGAAATTGTAGTTATAGGTGTAACTGACCTATTGCAAAATGTATTTAGCTGTGCCTATTAATTATGCAGGAAGTATGAAATATGTGCATATGTCTTGGATTATTAAAATACTGGACATAGGCCATTGAGAGATGATTCACTCAGTATGCTTTTTCCCGGGAAAATCCTGTGGGTATTTTCCCAGGCGATTTTGTAGATGGTAAAACACACTGTAATATTTAACAGCATGAAAATGAAAAAATAAAGCCATGGCTGATTTGAACAGGATTAAACTCATGGAGAAGCTCTATTAATTATTACATTATCCCTATTTAAAAGGAATACCATCCGCTTTAGTTTCATAATAGCATGTTAAGCATTTTTAATTAAGCTGAACTAACTCGTTAATGGAACATTTCCCCCAAAACTGAAACTTTGCTGGAAAGTTGCTCACCCTCAGTTCATCCAAGATGTAGATGAGTTTGTTTCTTCATCAAATTTGGAGAAATATAGCATTACATCACTTGCTCACCAATGGATCCTCTGCAGTGAATGGGTGCCGAGTCCAAACAGCTGATAAAAACATCACAATAATCTTAAAGTAATCCACATGACTCCAGACCATAATTTATTGTCTTATGTAAAAATAAATTGCATGTTTTTAATAAACAAATCCATAATTAAGGCGTTCTAACTTCAAACCATCAATTCAGTTTAGAAATGTTTTTGGGCTGTTTTAGCTTGTAAAGGGTGCTTGATCAGATGACTCATCTAAGCAAATATTTCGATAGAGGACTTTTAAATGTATTTTATATGAAAGAGTTTGGAGTTGAAAATGTTCTAATAATGCATTTGTCACTTTAAACACACAATTTTTCACTTAACAAGGAGTGGTGTGGATTAATGTCTTTTCTCTCATCCTGACGGCACCCATTCACTGCAGAGGATCCATTGGTGAGCAAGTGCAATGCTAAACTTTTCCAAATATGAAGAAACAAACTACATCTTGCACAGCCTTTCTATCTCAAATGGGACCTTCTAGCTCCATCATATGGCACTTGGATTGAAAGCCCATTTCATAGTACATCAAACTCTTTTATTCCCGAAAAGCAAGGAAAATCCGCTTTTCCATTATATGCCCCTTTCAAAACCATCCTCACAGTTCCGCCTAATCTGAAATGGCATTACTGAAGTGTGTATCATATCTTCATATTATGCCATAATGTTCTCAGGATGGCACCCCTGTGGTTTGTAATATGACTCTCGGGGAACAACACATCCATGACTCTTCAGCTGCATAAATCCTCTCTGTTTTGAGGGGACTTTAAGTACGACGAGCTCTCCAAGCCGCAGCGGGTTCAGCCGACCATACAGAGGAGTTCTGAAGAACACAACTCTTCGTATCCAATATCTACTGAGACCTCATTAAAAAACAGGCCAGATCTTAAAGGCATGATGTGGAATTTTAAGACGCAGTGTGAGCGTACGAGCGGTCATTCTTAAGATTTTGCTCTGTGTTGCAACCTTGAAACAACACTGTGTGCGCTTGCTCAACTTTGCTTTTGCAAATTTAATAAAGCTCTAAAATGAAGTCAAATTCTTGAGAAACACTGGTGTGTTCAAACAAACAGTTTGAGAAAATGTTGAATGATAACCTTTGTGTTCAGGGATCTCTGAGGTTTATCTTCATTGTTAGAGGTTATTTATTTACACTTTAGCTGTGTCACGGTTCTTGTGCTGGAAGGACGTGCAAAGATTCAGATTCTTCAAATAGTAGTTCTTTTAATACTCACAAAAGGTTTACAAACAGGCAGGTAGGCAGCTCAGGGAGCACACACAACGTAGACACATGTACATAATGAACCGACAAACTGAACAGAACAGAGGGGAACTTAAATAGAGCTGGCAATGAACTTAATTAATGACATACACCTGAACATAATCAACGAAAGACAGAAACTGGGTCATGGAGAGCACATGGGGAAGTGACAACACATACACAGTCCAGAGAACGTGACATATCGCCCCCCTCCCGGAAGCCGCGTCCTCGCGGTGTAAACAAAACAGAAGACAAGAGTCAAAGTCAGGAGGAGGTTCAGGAGGTGGACGGGCAGCCGGGAGGAGGACTTTGAGTAGGATCCAGGGTGGAGAAGACGGAGGGAGGAGCCAGGGAGGAAACAGGAGGGGTCTGGAGCAGGAGGAGTCCGGCGGGACCCAGAACCCAGCCGTGTAGATCCGCTGGTGAGCCCACAGCGGAGACGGAGAGCCGATGATTGAGGGCGCCAACGAGGATCCAGAGGGCCGAGGCGAAACAGCCGGAGGAGCGGAGTCCACAGGCGACAGATGGACGACGAGCGACCAAGGCGGAGCCGGAGGGACGATGGAGCCT
>JAUCMS010000052.1:1238536-1265872 GCA_032357445.1 Enteromius radiatus | reverse complement strand
GTGAAAAACTTGTTGCATCTTTCCCAAAAAGACTCATGGCTGTATTAGATCAAAAGGGTGCTTCTACTAAATACTGACCAATTTGATATTTCAGTTTTTTCTTTTTAATAAATCTGCAAAAATGTCAACAATTCGGTGTTTTTCTCTCAATATGGGGTACATTAATGAGGAAAAAAATTAACTTGAATGATTTTAGCACATGGCTGCAATATAACAAAGAGTGAAAAATTTAAGGGGGTCTGAATACTCCGTACCCACTGTATGTACAGACCTCTCTGTAAAAACCTAAAGAATATAGTACAGGTTTCTTCGCACCATTCACATTCCGGGAGAGCTCACCCGTGCAGCCAACCAGCTCTTACGGCAGACCACCCACCCCGGAGAACTCAACGCCCAGGCAGTCCAGCTGATTGGAGTTACTTCAGTGAGGCCAAGGTAGATTCAGTTTTTCCGCTCCCTCACCGAAGCCCGAGAAGCCCTTGGCAGGGACACACTGGCACACAGCTGGCCACCGGGGCTCAAGTACGTCTTTCCCCCAGTGAGCATCCTTGCACAGATCCTGTGCGGGATCAGGGAGAACGAGGAGTATGTCTTGTTGGTAGCGCCGTATTGGCCCAACCCGAACCTGGTTTCCCAATCTGGTCTCCCTCACAGCAGCCCCTCCCTGGAAGGATCCCCTTGAGGAAGAATCCGCTCTGTCAGGGGATGGGCACAGTCTGGCACTTATGGAATAAGCTGAAATAGCTGTCGCTCAAGACAATGCTCTTGACCATGCTGGCCTTTGTCAAGAGGGTAGGGGACCTACAAGCCTTCTCTGTTGACGAAGCGTGCCTGAAGTTCGGGCCAGCTGTTCTCACATCCGCCTATATCTATCACGCCTTTCCGCGATCAGGTAGTGAACCTGCAAGCTCTGCCCCAGAAAGAGGCAGACCCGGCCTAGAGTTGCTGTGTTCCACGTAAGTATATGTGGACCAAACCCGGAGCTTTGGATGCTCCAAGCAGCTCTTGACTGCTAGGGAGCTCAGCAGAATGGGAATGCTGTCTCCAAACTGAGGATGGCCCATTGGGTGTAGACGCCATCTCCCTGATACATCAAAACCAGGGAGAGCCGTGCCCCTTAGGTGTTAGGGTCACTCAAAAAAAAAAAACTTCATCTTACGAGTGTTACTTCATCCTATGCCTCTCTAGCAGCTGGGCAACACAAATATCTTTGCGGGGTTTGATAATCCTTGCATTGAGCCTGTGTCCTCCCGTGTCTTTAGTTAGACATCAGGTGAGCGGGGGGCCATCTGGTGTCGGCTTGCTGCGCCATTCCTACGGGATCAATGCACTATTTTCCCAGAATGTTCCTTAAGAGCGACCCCTGGGTCCTCCTGCCCCGCAGTCAGGACTAGAAGTGGAGTAGTCCCTGGCTGTGTTCTTACTGGGTCTCCTTCTCCCAGTAGGTTGTGGCTACACATCTCAATATATTCAACGGTCAGCCAGAAGGCCGTGTTTCCTTTCATATATCTCTGAATTCACAGATATATTGAATTATTCACATTTTCGCATGTAGAAATATAAGAAAAGCATGCGCTCCGCCCCCCCCCAACCCCTGCTTCAGTAACAACTGGCATCCCTGAGGGGCCCTTTTTATTTGGCCCCCAGGGTGTTGGAAAGGTTACGTGCCGATCCTTCTGCTGACACACTCGTCCTATCGGCACGAGGGTCTCTGCGTAATGTGGACTCAGGGCCGTGGCGTTTTCCACGGGTCTGTTCCCATATGTAACGTCAGAGTGACCCGACTGAAGGGGAATGTCTTGAGGTAACCCGAAGGAGGGAACAGAGACGTTACATCCCCTTGCCACAACCCTAGGTCGCGCTGACAACTGGCTGCGGTTCCTCTGTGAAAAACTAATGTGCACTACTCCACCTGCCCTGTTTATAATCACGCTGTGATCAGATGCAGCTGGATGCAATCAGTACATGCCAATGTTCATTGGCTTTATTAATAAGGCTCAGAGGTGATTGGTCTCTCATGCGAGTTGCCATATGTAACATCTCCGTTCCCTTCTTCAGGGAATGTGGGTTACACACAGTAAAAGATCTCTGTATGAATTCTTCCAAGACCAAATGATCTAAGATGCACTTTCCAAATTCTTGACCCCTAAAAATAAATGTTCCAAAGAAGGTTTTCACTATAGAAGGCTTTTTTCTTAGTGTAACATCCTAATAATCTAAATAACCTTTTACAAATATAAACACTATTTTATGCATCCAAGGTTCCATGGGTTCTTCATTAAACCAGCCTCAGTGGTGTGCCTTTTTATTTTTTTCCTACAGATTTTCAGAAGACCCATCTGAGATATTGAAATATTCATTCTTAGCTATAAAATAGCAACATTCGAGCAACTCGAGAACCCAAAACTACAAAATGTTTCCTGAGGAGAAGAGAGTGGTGCTGCAGAGAACCAAGAATCTTTAATAAGTATAGCACACAGTATGCAAAGATTATCCAGAGCCTTTTTATAGTAGGTTTTCACAGAGGTCTTTCACTCAATTTCTAACGATTCACACAGTCTCACACATTTCTGCTTTACAGTCATTAAGTTCAGTTCTCAAATGCTAAACCTGAGAATGAGGTGTTGAATACTTGGGGATGTGGAGATTTTCCTCACCATCAAGATATTTAAAGGATTCTCCCTCAGTATAATTGACACATTCTCTGCAAATATACTATAATATAATATATTACTGTGCCATGTGCTTTTATGATCATTTTATTATTTTTCTGTTATTATAAGGGCGCTTTAAACCCATAAACCAAACAATATAATAAATCATTATGCTATAATTACTATATTTTATTATATTAGTTTGTAGTAAATAGAGCTGTTTTATAATAAAAAACTAATTTTTAAAATAAATTCATTTAAAATATATAAAAACCTACTGAGAATCAAGATATACTCAAGACAACAATTTTAATTGATCTTCTGCTGAAACAAAACCAATACTTGAGGAGTTTCTGACCCAGTGTTGTAGCCTGTTCATGGACAGTGCCAACTAATAAAAGATTCAACGCTGCTAATTAAGATTGATTCGACTGTTTATGGGCTGTTAAAGAGGAAAAATTACAGGCATTATGTAGAACAGCTTTGACAACTTGGCTCCTTCAGACAGATAGCTAACAGTATGCTCGTAAAAAGGTTTGCAGATTTCTTTCTTTTTCTTTTTTTCAGAATGGAGGAAACTCTGACAGCTCCTGCCCATCATGCATGGCTTTGTTCTGTGTGTCTCTGCGGTGGATCCTGCTGCCTGCTGGAGAACTCCTGCCACATGTTCTCACACACCAGAGGTCAAAAGCTCACGTAACTCGTCATGAATGATTTATTCAGGGAAATTAACATGCATTTTCCAATCTGCAGGCTTGACGATTTGATGATGCACTTCTGTGCACCATCCGTTTGAAAAAGTGTACGGGAGTAGATACCAAATCAGCCGAGCCTGAACGGCCAACAAAAAAAAATGGAGCAGCCTGTTCATCTGTTCAGGAAATAGGTTTCGCTGAACTCTAAGCTCCTATACTTCAATAATCATGTCCCCTTTAGCAGGAATCATTCAGATAATATACAGGCTTATTCAGAAAGTAGATCTCCGTGAGAGTCTCTACATCTCTACAAGCCATTTTCACAAGCCCAGCCAAGTGAATCATGGGAAAGACCTATGCGTAGGGTTTTAATAATGAACTATGTCCAGTGTCCATTCAAGGGAATTATATTTATGCAGTCTTCTACATGAGCTGCTATAAAAGTTTTCATGAACCGGGAAGTTAAACTACTTAAATCGAATGTTCAGTGGCTTATTTAAAAGAAATATCATTATGCAGTACAAGTTTGAAATTTGATGTTATTTTAATATCACTGAGATTAAGTATTATAGTATTTATATATATTATAATCAGTTTAATTATTTTTTGCTTCAATTCTAGTTATTTTTTTTTAGTTTTAGTTAAGTTAAACTATATGAAAATGAGAAATGTTGCTCAACTAAATAAGAATTAAATGTTTATATATATATATATATATATATTATGAAAAATATTTATTCTATTCAAGTAGCATGTTTTTTGTAGCATTTTTTTGTAGTTTTTTTTTTACATTTATTTTAGTGTTACGTTTTTTTTTTTCATAATAACCCTAATTTATAAGACCATATTAATACAAAACAGTAAGTTTAATTAACAGTAAATTCAATTCGACTACTTTAGCCTAAAATTTCTCAAAAGCATTGTTAGCTTAAGTAGATTGTAGATTGGGGCCTTTGGTGCCAGTTGTTTTTTATGAACTACTTTGGCATTCAATGATTTTGGGGAAACACAGCTTTTGCATTTTAAGAAGTTGGACAAAAAGACTCGGATAATGTGCCTGTACTCTAAAAGTCTGAAATGTTATGATGTGTGTATTTAATTGCACAAATTGGATTTGTACAGAGTTGTTTTAGGGCCGGCCTTAATCAGTATGCAACGTGTCTGTCAATGGAGAGATTGGTTACAAACATCTTACCAAAAGCACTGATATGCCTACAGTATATGCCTTTATGAGAGTTGCAACCAAAAGACTGTGCCAATTACAGAAAAACAGAAATCCAATAAGCCCAGAGGCACTTTTACCAGACGAGAGGCGCTTTAGTATTACCCCAAAACAGTGTTTGAGCGATTGTTATTAAAAATTATTTCAAACACCCAGATGGCTCCATTTAGTTTACTAGATTTCACAGGGTACCATTAAAATAGTGTTAGAACAGTTGTTCTGGCCAAGAAACAAAAGAGAGTGGCAGAAAAATACATGCAAACATGGTTGTACCCAGAGAGATGCACGCAGTTAATGATAAACATTCACTCTCAGGCAAATGAAATGCAAGTGACATGACAACAAAATCTGTTTAGCAAACGTTTGTGGAGTCACACGGTAAATGAAGCTCTTTGTTGATAATCATACACGTGCATAGCAATTTGGTTGCCAGGAGACTTCTTTTGTTGATGACTGAACACCTGCAGAGCCAACAGTGGTGTATGCGTGTCTTTATACATCATCTTCAGAGTGTCAGACAATGAAATGCCTTTATGTTCGGAAGTCAAAGGGAGCAAGTTGAAATATCCCACTTTGAACGGACGGCAGCATGGTTCCATTAGTCTTAAAGCTGCATTCAAATCTTCGAAGTGAAACATGTCTTTTAAAACCAGCAGCTGCCGTTTATTGTTTAGTTTCAATTAAAAGAGCAATCTCATTGGTTTACGAGGCAGGATATGCACAGAGCAACTACCAACTAATTAGTTAATTTCAGAAAAAGACTATAAAATGCGTAAAAGTTACTATAAATTGTATATTGTGCTTAAATGTCAGTGGAGAAGAGTCTTGCTTGATTCCCACTAGGAAACACATTTGCTCGCTAGGATCTTGATTTTCTCGAATCTCTGAGAAACATTTCTCCCATGGTCTCTAATATGCACATCAAACAAAGGCACGCATCAGATATGTGCCAACAGAGCATTGAGCAATGCATTTCTCAGCCCTACTGTGGCATTTGTTACTAATTCAAGTCAAACAATCACTGATTTCAAAGCTGCCCAAGTTTAAATATTTCAGTACGTTTATATGGATGATCTTAAACTAGTTATGCATGGTTAAATAAGGTCATGTAAGCAGCTCTTTGGTGAACTTTGTTAATGTCAAATGTGGTGAAAATCCTGCATCTTTCATAATGTAAGCACTATTGTTTGTAGTTTTTTTTATATAATATTTGTTGTACATCTAAATTTGTACTACAGTGCTTGTCAAAATGCTGTAAATAATGATAAAAAAATGATTACAGGGAAAAAAATCTGTCACATCTTTCACTGTTTGATTGGCAGAGCCATGAGAGAGCAGGTCACCTGTTTCCTTGAGCAAAGAATGGCGTCTGTCAGAAAGAAAAAGGCAAAGCTGGAGAGACTGGCAGAATGAGAAGACGAAAGATAGAGCGAGAGAAAGAATAGAGGAGCACTGGAGGGTCGATCGAGAGAGAGAGAATCCACTGGGGTGGAATAATCTCCACCAGGAGCAAAGTGAAGACCATCAAGCACATTTCACATGCAATTTAGTGTGACGCGTCTGATGAAAACTGTCATAACCAGAGCACTCTAATTTACAAGCTTAAGAGCATGATGTCTTTCAGGGCCAAAGCACGGTGTTGGGCAGAAGCGTGCGTCAGCGTAAGCGTATGAGAGGGGTGTGAAGCGTCAGACATCTGGAGGGGTTGTCGGGCTGAGAAGGTCTTGAATGTAATATGAGGATTTGCTCACAGAAGGTTCAAATTGTCTCGACGCCATCAAAGGTGCAAGTTTAGGGAGGGACGAGTCAATTGCTGCACTGCACTGCAATGCAAGTAGAACGCACTTCAGAAGAGTGTTAAGACTGGCTTGGGCTGTTTTTTTTTTTTCTTCTTCTTTTTTGTAAGCTTTTATAAATCATTCATTCGGTGTGGCCACATCTCGCCAACTCCATCCTCTTGTATTTAAGGGTATTTGTTTAGATTGTCCCAGGTAACACTTATTAAAGTAATACTGGTGCAAGCTCCACATTCCAGATCCTCTAAATCCTCCTTCATTTCGAAAGATTATGATTTCAGTCCCAACAGGATCTTGGAAATGATTATAGCAACCCAGAATTTCTGATTTACATCTCAGCCAAATATTGTTCTATCCAAACCATACATCAATGGAAAGCTTATTTAGATGATGTGTAAATCTCAGTTTTAAAAAAAATGACAATTATGACTGGTTTTATGGTCCAGGGTCACATAAAGTTTTATTTTACTTTATTTATTTTTAGTTTAATTGTATACTTTTAATAATTAATCTCTGAAACTATATATATATATTTAATTAATGTTAATTTATTATATAATAATTATTAATCAAATTTTTAGTCTTTCTGTATACTAGAAAAAAAATAGCAGAGACTGCGTAACACAAACCTGGGCTCTCCTGCACAGCACACTGACTCACAAACTGATGTTGTGCGTATGTTGGTGGTGATTTATGTGGTTAAAACTGATTGGAAATTGTGATATTTACAGTAAGATCAGCTAAATATGTTTTGTTTGGAATAAATGTCTCAGTTTGAACTGTGGGAGAAACTTATTTGTTCCTAGTTTATTTTGGACGCTTTTTCCCTCGAGCTTCTATTTCATGGCACTAATAGGCCATTAACAGATAAGATAAATTTTATGAGTCCATTAAGGAAGTGTAAGTTAAATGACAATCGAAGGGTCAAGTCATTGTAATTTCCCATGATGGTCCAGTGGTGCAGGTTGAGTTGGCGGACATAATTGGCTTTGCTCGTTGTGCTCTGGGGAGATGCCTTCAGGCTTGTGTCTTTGCAGTCGTTTATTAACATTTAATACGTACGCTTTTTTACTTCAGACAGACAGAGGACCAAACCCTCTCTCTTCACTGCAGCGTGTTTGCCAGCATCCATGTTTAATACAGAGTAGTCAGCTCTGGAAACATCACCCCGCTGATCTCAAGGCCATGTGGAGGGGGAGGTGAAGGTGACGGCTGCCCTCGTTTGTCGCATGCGTGACACTTTGTGCTGTCGGCTGGACCTGCTTTATCGTCCTCAACCAGAGAACAACCTGAACCCACAGGCCACCTATTGTTCAAAAAAAGAAAACAGTAAATTTTGTTAAGATTTTGAAAATGACTTATAATAGTGATGCTTTTAACAACAGAGAACCCATACCTCATCCAAAAAGGAAAATTTGCTGAAAGCCATCCAATATGTAGATGAGTTTGTTTCTTCACCAGAACAGATTTTGAGAAATGTAGAATTTCATTCCTTGCTAACTAAAGGATCCTCTGCGGTGAAACGGCTAATAAAAATGACTCCAGTACATCATTTAACATCTTATAAAGTGAAAAGCTGCATGCTTGTAAGGGCAAATGAAACATTAAGATGATTTTGCATTCAAACTGTTTTGCTTCTAAAATACAAGTCATCTACTGTGTCTGTAATATTACTGTCTTCAGTGAAGAAGTCAGGAGAGAAATATGCATAGATCAAGCACTGTTTACAACCTAAATATGTCAGTGGAATATGATGCCAGATCAACAGAAGATGGACATTTTCACTAAAGGAAGTGCTATTATAGATTATGAACTCTCATTTTGGCCATTGTTTAATGTTTAAATGCCTTAATGATCAATTTGTTTCTTATAAACACAGCTTTTCACTTCATAAACCATTGATTGATGGACTAGTAGAGTAGTTTGGATTGTTTTCATCAGCTATTGGGACTCTCATTCTAACTGCACCCATTCACTGCGAAGGATCCAGTGGTGAGCAAATGATGTAATGCTAAATTCCTCCAAATTGTTTCGGATGAAGAAAATAACTCATCTGCATCTTGGATGGCCTGAGGGTGAGTGAAATTTCAGCAAATTTTCATTTTTGGGTGAACTCAAATCTTAAGAGAGCAAAATGGGGCCAACAGTGACAATAAAAAATGAAGAATTCCCTTAAGTGAGAAAAAGAAACTTGGTAAGCAAGATAAAAAATAAAACAAACAAAAACACCCCTACGGAGAAGAAGCCATCTGCCTGTGCTAGGCATGCATTTCTAAAAATGAATCATCAATCTGTTCTTAAACTATAGTAAACAATTGTATGACTCCAACATTCTGTTGAAAGGCAGCAACCTAGAAAATAAGAATGCACCTATGTGGCAATAAAGAGAATGAAGTCCATATTGCATATAAATCAGTGCATGAAAAACATCCGGCTACTCCAGACAGGCCACCAACTGGGCTTTGGCCATGCAGAGAATTGCGTTATAGAAATTTCTCCTATTTCAAATGCAGTGATAAACCCAAAGTACCATGAAACAATAAAAACCGCTGACCAAGAAGCCACTGTGTCACCCGCTGTGTTCTTTGGCAGCTCTGAGTGTTAGTGCTAAAACTCGCTCTTACATAAGCATATGCTGAGATCATTGCATTTCTGCAATAATTGCCTAGAAATATTCCCAAGCGCCAAACTTCATCTGGTTGAAGACTCTGAACAATAGAGATTAGAATGCATAAAGCCTGCTCTGATAAACTGAAATAAGAAGCATGCGCTCTAATTGTGCTGTCAAACGTTGGGTTAATTTCATTACAAAAAGAATTGCGAATGTTTGCACAGTTTCATCCAGTCACTCCTTGATTTAAAACGAAGAATCGTGGGATTGGGCCACAGCGTTGTAATAAAGCCAACAGAGCAAATACAATAACGTATGATCTGTCAGCAAACACAATGTACACACAAAGCACAAAAGAATGTGCTTTCCTCTATCCCGATATTTATACTTTTCCTATTTTACTGCAGCACACGCACCGCTGAAAGATGCCTGATTTCTTGAATGCTCTGAATCAGCTGATAAATAATGCATACGCATTTATTGATTAATATTTCACTAGGTGGAGGTTGCTGAGGAATTCTTGAGGAGGCCAATAATGCCTTGCGTGATAAACATTGGCTCTGGCCACTGTGTTTTCCTGCCATTGACTCCAGGATTCGAAGGGACGTACGTTAGCGATTGAATCTGACAGTATGGTATTACAGCTCATAACAATTTGTGCATCTTACTGCCTCTAATGACACTTGCGGTTATTGGCAAACTGAAGGTTAAGTTAATGAGCTGTGGGCGGTCATCAGTGCTTCACATCTAGCAGTGTGTTAATAAAATATCAAACCACTGAATGTATCTGCACAGTCCAAGGCTGTTCGTGAATTTCTTGGCTTGGTCCTCTAAAAAAAAGACTTTTGGACCAATGCCATCAGAGTAAATGCTCAAGGGCAACTCAGACTCCAGAAACTTCAGGAAAAAAAAAAAAAAAACTAAGCCCAGCACTGCAACAACCTATCAGCCTTAACCTCAGCTGCATGTTCTCTGCAGTGTGTCTCCCATGTTCTACCTGGTCAGGCATGATAAGCTTACAAACTCCATCACAGTCCCTGTATTATGCACTGTTTGTTCAGACTCAACATACTGTAGTGCTGTGTGTAGAGATGTTTGTGGCTGATCATGTCTCACGTTGCTAAATTTATTCTCAATATGTATCAAACTATTCATTACACTATTGATCGATATACTGTATGCACCATCTGAAACTGAAAATAGTAGTGTTATGCATAATGTTATATTTCCTCACATTCTATTAAATGACCACAAGCATAGAAGTTGTGGCACCGGGGGTATTAAAGCATTAATTTTAACAAGGCTCATTTGAACACTGTTAGTGCTATAGAACACTATATTTTTCTCTCTCCATGTAGGCAATGGTTTTGACACCAGATCGCCAATTAGATAGGATTTGAACTGGTGGGTGGTGAGCCAAAAAATAAAAAATAACAATGCTAAATGCTAATTATAAAACTGAATATGGATTAAAAATGAATGCAAATAATAAAACTTGTGGTACACAGAGAAAAATACTATATTCACAAGTGCCATATTGTTGTTGTGGCTATAACTTTGCTGTTGTTTTTACAAAATGTATAAAATTGCCACTCTGCCCTGCAAATCTATCTATCTTACTATGCTTTACCACAAAACACAATATTTCCTTTTTGGCTACGTAAGGCAATTGTTTTTGGCATCTAGATGCCATTTATCTGGGATCTTTTAAACGGTGTGTGCATTTCATTGTGATTTGATAATCTTATTTACCTTTTATATAGAAAAGACGACAAAACACGGCAGTGGAGAGTCGGTAAGTTAGCTTAAAATGCTGCCCCTTCATTTTGACGTGATAAATGTTACGGGAGGACTGTACTGATGCTGCACGACGCTATTTGCATCAGATAAACGTCTGTTAAAAACAGCACGGGGCTAAAACTGCCTTTCATGACGTTATTAACGACATTATCCAAGATGTATTATCTCAGGCAGGCACACACACACATACACATACGTACATACACACCTCACATTACTTGTTTATCGTCACAAAACATAAAGACGAGGAGCAAGAACAACAAAGACGGCGTTGAGAGGGGCTCTCTTTAGACGTTACGTTGAGTCTGACATCATGGGAGCTCCGCATGCTTAAAAGAGACGGTAAAAAATACAACGGGAGAATCACAGAAGGCTCTCAGTGTGGAATGATAACGACTAACTAACGGCGTCTCCTGTCAGCTCCTCTTCCCGCCGCTCAAGGCAGCAGCAGTCACGTGACAGCAGCGAGGGCTCACAGACTGAGAGAGAACGCGCTTCATTCGCCATACTGTGTTTTGTGCCATAACGCATTTTTATCGCAACATTTTACTCCCACTCGGTGAGTACGTTTCCAGGCCTTTTTGTAACCCTTTTTGTCTTTTCACTTGCTCTTTTTTATTTTTTCTCTCTTCTTTTGCTGGGGTTTGAGCGTTGAGATTTGAAAAAGTGTTGTTTTGAGGCGTTTTTCGATCCGTACCTCAAGTTTTTAGTATGCAGTGATTCCTATCTGGGCTATTCAGTACTGAGTGACACTGGCCAAGTACGTGCTTGCAGTCGTGTGAAATCATGCAACTGGTTTTTAAATGGCCTTGGCAGTTCCATTTTTACGTATGTACGATGATATTTGTTTTTAACCCTTTTTCCTTTTTTGTTCTTTTGCTGTAGATATGCTTTGCTTGTATTTTGCGCTGTTGTTCATGAGAGTTTTGTGATTTTGATGTCACCGAGCGAAGCATTTGCTTTTATTTTGGTCTTTTCTTTACCCGAAAGTCATTTTCAGACCTGGTGACGTTTTAATGGAAACTTTTCTTGCAGCTTACCTGTCACGTTTGTTTATTTTTGCTGGTTTTTCTTTCATTTTTAATGCCTTATCCTTTTGCAGATGATTTTAAGGTGAAGTTATTTTTGGATGTGCGCATTTTTCACGTAGATGATGCAAATTAAGGTGTCTATGAAGGGAATTATTGTTTCTTTGGGGAAAATATCAATCAGTGCGTCTTTGCTTTCACCGAAGATGAACAGACTCTCCTTTGCAGGTATATAAGGACAAGAAATCCAAACCTTACAGCACATGTTTGTTTGCAATAAAGCAAGGCGATTCTGAAATGTTAATCTGTGAATGATGTATTATTTGGCTGGGAGGTTTACCATTAAATTACACATCTGTAGTTGTGCTTGTGTGCATAATAACCACATTGCAAGTGAATGTGAAACTAAGTGGAACCTCTGTACATCACACCTTTATCGTTGTGTAGATCTCACTGCATCTTATGTGGATTTTACAATGGTATTTTTACATAGATCATTTACTTTATAGCTGTTCAAATTCCTGGGTAAGCAAGCAGGTCCTACTCTGTGTATTTTAGATACAATCAATTGTAATCATGTGTTGGATGCTAAAAATTGTCACTATGAGGTTTGGATCATTTTTGGTGAACACAACGATCTACAGACCAACAAAGCACATTTAATTGCAGGAGGTAAATTGACTCTACAACATTGCATAAAACACACGTAGATGTCTCAGAAATGAACTGAAAGAGTAATGAGCGTGTTTAACTGAAATCTCAAAAGAGATCCAGCGTGCTGTTCCTTTCAGCACCATGGACAGCGAATGAGTTCACAAATAGCATTTCAGCACTCTGCAAACAAGAACAGACAACTTTTCATGCCATCTATTATGTACAACGAGGAAGCTTTTATAGCATCTAAAGCTTATTTTAAGATCTGTCTGCTTAAAGGGATAGTTCTCCCAGAAATTAGTAAAAATGCATTCGCTCACCCAAAACAGTTCAATTATTCCTCTCTTGCTATCTTCTCTTGTATCCCATTTCTTAACTTTCTCCTTTCTAAACTACTGAAAGCATTCTGTGCACATGCTTTCCCACACATCCTAAAAGCAGTGATCAGTGACACAGCAAGGTGTGTGCGTGCGTGGGTGGGCATGGCAATAACTGTTATTGTGCTTTGTTTTTTTCATCTTAAGCTTCACCCATTGCAGTTAGCCCCCAGAATATCTTTAGATTCTGTCTTAATGTCAGACGCTGTAGTGATTGTGAAGGTGCACCGCTGCATTGAGATGTACATGGCGTGTGTTGAAAGGTGCCTCTGCTGGGTTGATAAATGTCTCTTTCTCTGTCATCCCTCCAGCTGGGTGTTATGATAGCCGGCGTTACTTCCTGCGGTGTCGTCTCAGCCCTCCAGGCAATTTTCCCCTGTTATCTGGGCGTCGCACATGAGAGCTATAAATGAGGGTTGAGAAATATAATAGCTCATGTGTGGAGATGGCTTTGCACTCATGAATAAAACATCCTTCCGTTAGTAAAGGACTGTTTACGCTGGACATGTGCCCGCCATCCGAGTAGAGCTGGACTTTGTGTGTGTGTGTGTGTGTGTGTGTGTGTGTGTTGGCTGACTAACTTGCCTCTACTTTGTCATTTTTGGTGCCCGTTTTGTTAGTTGATTTGTGTTTCCTGATCTGCTTAAGATGGGCATTGTTATTGATATCAGTTGTCTCCTCGCAGACATTAAAGCCAGATGCTCTTCTGTATCCAGAAGAATTTGCAGGAATGTCTTGGTCTCAGATTTTCACACTGCCAAAGCAACAGGACGCAAAGGATCAGAGATAAAACCCCTTTTGAACTGCAGTCTCTGATCTGTCACAGAAGGGGGAAAAATCAGGGCCTGTTAGTGACATAGTGAATGTATGGATGGAAACCACAAAGGTTTGTTTCTGTTGAGTTGTTTCAGTTACTTTTGGCTGATAGTTGACTGCATTTTAGTTCACTCCAAAATAACTTCCTCACATTGGAACACAGAAGATTACAGTATACTAAATAAAAAGCAGCTCTTTTGAATTGTAAGAATATTTTTTACTGTATTTTTGATCAAGTAAATGCAGCCTTGCATTAAAATATCATAAATGGTAGTGTATGCATAATTTTATAAAAGTGAAGTGTGTTGCGAATGTTAGATCTCTGTTACTGACATGGGAAGCATTGGGATGGAAACTGCAAAGATTTGATTCAGCTGAGTTGATTTCAATGACTTTTGTACTGTAAGATTTATTATTTATCGAGTATTTTGTAACTATAGTTCACTCAAATGGAAGTTTTATCATCGCTTATTCTCAGCACTGTATGACTGTCTCTATTCCTTCTGTGTTTTAACAATTGGACCCCGTTCACTTTCATTGTACTGTATAAGCTACAATACATGTTTAAAAATATCTTAATTTGTGTTTCAGTTTTGAAATAATGCATTTACATTTTATTCTGCAAAGCAATAAACTGAAGAAAAAAAAACAGTCAAACATTTTTCACTCAGAATTTGCTGGTAAAGAAAAAGAAAAAGCATGTAATGCATTGAAATAAATGTGACATTTTGAATTAGAAAGACATTTTTACAGTGTGTGGTTAAAATATCACTTTGATTTATGTGTGCATCTTTAAAGGGTTTTTAATTATTTTGTTAATAATGGGAAAGTTTATGTAATGTCATTCACTACAAAATAGCTCCTAAATAGCTATTTAGCTGAGAAATAGATGAAGAAACATGCCTTGTTTTTATTGGTGTTTTTGCTTGTAAAACATGTAATCACTACCTATTTAATTGTGAACAAAAGACTATTAATATATTAAGAAAGTAAATTTTGATTTTATGTTCCCTTTTAAAAGTCAAGCACACAATTAAGACTTCTTCAGTGTCTTCTTTGACAGTGTTGCCTCATTTAACAAAGACATTTTAACAGTGAGATTTCTAAATGATTTTCTAATGACTAAGACTTCATTGCTTTCCTAGACTCATATTCTTCAGTGATGAAGGACATAAATGCTTTTGAGTTCACAATGAGCTTATTTCCTAGCATGGTCATATCTTAATAACAAGCAGAATTAGATAAAAGGACTCTAACCTCTCATGTACCCCTGAACAGATAAACAGCTCACCCTTGGCGATGAGCACTGGGCTTTTATAAGCTCACAGGAATCTGTTTCCCTTTTCAGAGCTGTAAATTTGATAAATGGGATGATTCTTCATTTAATAATCATATTCTGAACAATCAATGCCATATCTGAAGAACAAGGGCAATCTAACAGAGCTTTTAAGTGCCAATTATGTTAAAGCATTTGAGTTATAATACAGTCCTTAAGTTCAACCTCTTCACTGACATATGCTACACAAACTTTTCCAATTAAGTTGTTTTGCTAACCTCTGTGACATTTTGAGTTTCAGTCAGACATTATCTGATCAGAGATTATAAATGTCAATCAGGTTTCTGTCCTGCTTCAAAGAGAGGCAGTTCAAGACAAAGTGAAATCATGTCTTCATTGTTTTTTTCCGCTCAAATTACTTTTGCTGTGTTGTTTTTAACCCCTGCCTTTAAAACACCTATAAAAAGCCACTTTTCATAACCCAATCATTTCCCAGAAGTATTTTCCAAAACATTTTAGTAGTTTATACACTACTGTTTTTTTAATTTAATTAATATTTCATATTGGGGCAGTCGTGGTCTAATGGATAGGGAGTTGGACTTGTAACACAACTTGGGTTCAAGTCCAAGGTCCGGCAGGGATTGTGGGTAGGGGGAGTCAATAACCAGCGCTCTCTCCACCTTCAATAGCACGACTGAGGTGAGACCCTTGAGCAAGGCACCGTTCCCCCAACTGCTCCCCGGGCGCCGCAGCAATGGCTGCCCACTGCTCGGGGTGTGTGTTCACGGTGTGTGTGTGTCTGTGGTTTTTCACTTCTCACTGCTGTGTGTGTGTGGGTTGGATGGGTTAAACGCAGAGCACAAATTCCTAGTATGGGAAACCATACTTGGTCACATGTCACGTCCTTTCCTTTCCTTTTTCCACATGTCACGTCCTTTCCTATTTTCAAGAATGCTTTAAATTGATCTTTTCTTTCACTCATTAACTGGTCAATTGAAAAGTGAAAGTAAAGACATTAATACTTAAAATAATAATATAAGAAAAAGTATACTTTAAGAAAAATGCAAAAACGCTGAAATATATTAAAATAGAAAAGGCTTTATTCAAAAAATATTTAGGCTAAGGCTATTTATTTTTTTTTCCAACCTAAAACTTGTTGTTTTTTGACTCTAGTAGAAAACTTTTGCTGATCTGTGTTTGTTCATTGTAAGACTCAAGTGATGGTTCTGACGAAACATGATGTAAATCTTTTTCATTAGAGCTGTAATCAGCATATTTAACGTACTGTAAAATATTCATGCAATAATTTACCATAGAATTTATCCGATTCTTTTTCTTCTGTCTTTTTTTCCGGACTCAGAGCGCAGCCTCAGAGGCTTCCAATCTCATTCTAGCACAGAAAACAGTTATTTTACAGTGTGTTTAGGCTGACAGCAGGTTAATGGGCTGGACTGAGAGATGTGGCTCTGAGGGGCATCGGTGTAATAAGCGTGTGGTCTGATCTGTGGTTTGATCCTGTCACTTACTCGCTGCTGAAGAATCTGTTCCCTCAGCCAATCAGCTCCAGCCCAATCTTTAGTATGAATGTGTCTTCCTAGCACTCACTTAAGACCCGTTTGGGCACAGTGAGAGGAAATTATCCAACTGCCCTCCACAAATGTCTAAGAGTAAGAAGTGTGTCCAAGTTTGCACTTTAAAACTTGATTTTGCACTAATTGCCTAGTTTCCCTCCCATTCATTTCATGATGACATTAGAAAGACTAATTAATATTGGCGAGATGGCACAGAAAGCCTGGCTTTTAAGTTTTTGCTCTGCAAACTTTACTCTGAATAAATAGTCGGTCCAGCTGGGACTGTTTCTCACTTTAAATCCAAATTTAAAGTTGCATTAAGTAACTTTCTGGCTGATACAACAACGATCTTGGACTTCATCCTGGCACTTACTGGTGAGGATATAACATTACAGTAAAGAGAAACTTTTTGTAATTGGATATCAGAAATTAAACCTATTCACAAGCTATTTATACTAAATAGTTGGGATATAAAATAATATAATATAATATAATTAGTGCTGTCAAGTGATTAATCCAAAATAAAAGTTTTTATTTATATAATATATACTGTGTGTATATATAAATACACAAGCATACAGTATATATTTACATGTGTATATGTATATGATATATAGCCATATAAGGCTACTAATTTGGTTGAAGTCGTCATCTCATTTCAGTATGATTAAAATATAATTTTAAATCAGTTTTATCTAAGCATTTTAATTTAAAAAACATACTTGAAAGCAATAGGAATATTTGAAGAGTAAATTCCAGCAGTAAGTACTACACGTTTGTGCCCACATGCAAGTGCAGCCTTGAGAATGCATGTTTATATGTTGCATGCCGTGAGCTTTAACATTTATTCCTTACTGGCAAATATTTATACCTTGTTGTCTGTGGCAGATTAAATCATGATTCACTTCATGGAATCAATTTCACAGCCTATTTCAGCGGCACCGTGTCCCGCATCCCACTGATGTCGTTTTACCCCGCTATTTGTCTCGCTTGGGATGCACAAGCTTTCCCAATATATTTATCCCTCTCTGTTTATCATATCAGCCCTGCATAAAATCTTCATTAATGCATATGATTGAAACCCCAGCATTACAGTGAGGCGAGGCTTTGTTTGTCTTGCTCCCTGTTCTTTGTACACCACCTTCTTTGCACGTACACAATCACAGTCATCTTATATGGCGGTGTGTTATTTATTAAGGGCAGACCAGCACCTTTCAGAACTCTATTAAGTGCAGATCTCTCGGCTTGTCAACATCAGGGAGAGCTGCGCTCCATCAGCTACAAGAGCTGTCGACTTTAAGACAGCTCCTAAACTATTAGAGTTATACTGTCACAAAGCTGCTCTCGCATACTGTCATACCCTTGTACTGATAAACAGTTGGCCTGTCATACTCTTGCATTGTTGTGCTCCTACACTTTACGTTCATATTTGTTTAAGACCTTGGTTCAAAAAAGTATTCAGCCAATATTGATGTCAGTGCCATGGGAAGGGCAGCAGATATGGATAGTAAAAATATATATTTAAAGATTTTTTTTATAGCACTATATGTATGTGTGTGTGTATGTGTATATATATATATATATATATATATATATATATATATTAGTTAGTAGTAGTGTTGTGTATTGTTAATTTTGTAGCTAATAGTATTGTGTTCAATATGATTTTTTTTAAATTTTAAAAAGATGTCTAACGCTCACCAAAGCTGCATTAATTTGATCAAAAATACAGGTAAAATGTGAAATATTATTATGATGTAAAATACTTGTTTTATGTAAATATAGTGTAAAAAGTGTTTTTTTTTTCCTATGATGCAATGCTGAATTTTTAGCATTATTACTCCAATCTTAATAAGCGTAATAAGGACTCATTCTAACTTGCCGATGAGATATTTTGATAAATTCAAGTACCAAACAGCATTGTTTTAAATAGACATCTTTGGTAACATTTTAAATGTCTTAAGTGTCTTTTTTGATCAGCTTAATGCATCCTTGTTAAATAAAAATATTACTAATCTCAAATTTCTTATCTATCTTTCAATCTATCTATCTGTCTATCTATATCTATCTATCTATCTATATATATAATTTTGTATTTATTTTTACAAAGTACGTCTGAAAGCTATGCAGTATTGAAAGCAGCTGAGCAAAAGTCACATAGTGAAAAATGCAGTACTATTGTGGTTACATTTAGTTATTTACTCCCGACACAGGCTAGACTCTCACCTTTTTTTTCTGTGAGGCATCTATCCTTACTCATTGCTGAGTCTGAGCGTGTTTGTGAGGGTTTTTTTAGAGGAACCGAAGGAAAGGCCTTTCTATAAAGATTGGGGTTGTTGTTATGACTGAAAGAGAATGCAAGAGTACATCACATATATTCTAGCTATACCTTTGTTCCCTTCACTTTTTCTTGACCTCCTCTGTTGCGCTGGGGTTTTATCTCTCTATTTCAGTCTTGCGGTGTGTGTTGTAACTGTAAAGGCTGTAATCATCCTCCCTCATTTATTACTAGAGCAGAGTTTGGCTCCTCCCACTCGCTCCTCTGGCTTTTTGAGACATGCTAGGGAGAGATGAGAATCAATCATTTATTCCAGGCAGCAGATCCAGACCTGCCCACAATATACTGTAGTTAGAACAACTGCTAGCTTGTAGTGTATGTGCAATACAGTGTTTCTTAGATTCATCCTAGTGAAAGGTTTGTTTACTTTCATTTACGGTCTCTTTCTGTAGGTTATGTAATAATTCAGTAGGTTTAGTGCTTCTTCAAAGCTTGTGCTCCTTTATACTTCAATGTAGTCAGTCTAAATAACAGGCTGTGGTCCTTTTTAGGCCTTAATAAATGGTGACCGTTAACATCAGAAGTGCTTTTTGTATTGCCTCATCACACTCCTGGCCAAACAAAATGAAACCGTGCGCTGGTCCAAACTGGTGAGCAGGTGGTTGTGGGGGTACAGATGCTGGTAAAGTGGGTAACACTACATCCAAATGTCCATGAGTGATGAATACACAACTACTGGTCCGTCTGGTTCGCAGCAGCAGCAGCAGCTGGGCCGGGCCGAGATCAGCTGGACTTCACCTGGACCTACTGGAACCGTATGCTCAGGCCAGAGATATCAAATGCTAACAGGGTAAATCCCATCAAGACGCACTTAAAAGCCTATTTTAGGAATATTGCGATTTGTTAAGAACATTTCCCTGGCATATTCTCATTAACAAAATGCTTCTAGATGTGTGTTTAAGGGTGATTCACATTACTTTTATACAGAGATGTTCTTACTGTAATACACAAAATAATTTTGTTAATTTATTTAAATTATGTTGTTTATTTTATAATATTATTATAATATAATAATACTAAAATGACTGTAATACACTGAAAAAACGACTAGTTTTTTTAAGATAAGTCATTCATTTTAGCTACATTTAAATAAAAAAGTTGAAAGCTAGTCAACTAAATTAGTTTATTTAAATGTAGCTAATAGATGGATTGCGAGCGCTTACTTTAAAAAATGTAGTAAATTCAATTAATACTTTTTTCACTGATTAATGTTTCTTTAAATAATTAATCATAATACTGAAATTATTGCAATACCATGATTTATTTTTAATCAAGCATACATTTCAGCACATGACATCTATTTTTTTTATTATTTGACTTAATTTTAATGTAATATTTACTTTTAAAATATTAATAAAATATCATTGTTAATTATACTACTGCATAAAAGTTTTGCTACAATAATGTAATGCAAAAAATGTGTTAAATTGTAATAAAAGAAAATCATCATGCGAAATATTAAGTGTTATAATTTTCTCAAAGCAAAATAGAATGTAAACCATGTTTATCATGCGCTTCAAATCAACTAAATTTTTTTTATTAATTTTTTTTATATTCATTCATAGATAAATTTGATCATTCCTATTCAATCTAATGATATATAACTACAGAAGAGAATAAATAAATGATTATATATTGCAATGCTGTAATACTAAAACAATGTAAAGTTGGCCAAAAAGAGTAATATTTCTTTTTTTATGAAATATTAAAATACTGAACATCAACATTTAATACAATATTCTTAATGTATTCTTAAAGTATTTAAAAAAAAAAAAAAAAAGGTTGATTTTGTAGGAAGGCAGTTCAGGTTCAGTGGCCCATGTTAACTGTACAACGGAGATCATTTCCTCCATGAGCCGCCCACTTCTTGACAAACATGAGGCTGGATTGATAGTCAGCGCTGTTTGTGTATCTGTGTCATTCCATTTTATGAGTCACATCATCTTATTGTCAAGCTCAGTGCCATTAGACTGGATTTGTCGAGAAGGGATCGCTCTCCACAGGTCACTCTAGTTTCTCCGGGGTTGCATCAACTCTGCTTAGACTCTGTAGGAGACAGACCCCAACACGCTCTGCAGCCGACAATCTTTCTCCCGTTCTGCTCCCTCTACTCCACCAGCCACAATGGAAGCATCCGAGGCCGATCAGTTTCTGATGGAGCGTAACCTCAATTTCCTCTTCCTTTCACATGAGGAGAGACCAGGATAGAGGGATGAAAAATTGCTTTGCATGTGTGTGGCTTTGAGGTGATCAGAGAGTGAACGCAGTACTCTCGGGTTTGCTTGAGGATGGGATGGTTTGAAGTGAAGCGCAAGGGTCCGCTGAATGTGGACGGGATCGCCTGATGAATGATGTGAGCTGATGAGACGTCTCACCTTGAAATCTGAACCCGCTGCTTTGCTGTTAAAAAAAGGTTCTAGGTCAACGCAGACGTTAAGCTATCCTGACAGTATGAAAAAAAAGGTTTACTAACTAAGGTCGAGATGAAAATTTGTTTTTGGAACCATGTGAAATGACAAGAAACCACTGAGGTGATTGTTCAAGGAAACTGTATGCACATAAATAGAATGTAGCAATAATAGCATATTTTAACAACCAGCATCCGTCACCCTTTACTATAACCGAAAGCCATTTAGAGATTAAAAAAAATATTCATTTAGTAAGGATAAATATTTATTTAATACAGCCATTTAGCGCACATTAAGTGTGTAAAGTAATTAGTTTTTTTTAATGAGTGATAAATGACTTCTGAGTATTGCTCTTTAAGGAAAAAAAAAATTAATAAAATAAAATTAGACAAATAAAAGAGATTATTGGAGTACTTTTTTTTTAAGTGTCATGTGTCATGCTTAATTAAACTTGCCTGTTGTGAAATGTATAACTAGCATATTCTTCATTTTTGTTCAATTAAATATTAAATCATAAACATATGTAAACATACAGTATAACAGTTCTCTATAATTTAGTTTTTCATAATGTTTTTTTTTAACCGTGTGATCTCATTAAAATATTATTGAATATTAATAAAATATTAAAGTGAGGTATCTTTAATATTTTAATTGTTATTATTAGAATGCAATGAGATTAAATAGACTTTTGTCTTGTGCTTCTCTGGTTTTTGTAGCAAAAAAGACTCAAGATCTCAATCTCTGCTCATACAGTATGCCAAGATACCAAAGTGTGCAATCAAATGAATATAAACTCATCAAATTCTCCCAAAAGCCAATAAATTGAGATACGCAATGCATATTCCTTTTACAAGTCTCAATGTATCTGCACACTCATTAATGCCTCCTCTTATTTCTCCTAGGAATTTTAAGAAAACCATCTGAGACTCACTTTTTAAAAAATCACCTAAGCCATGAAAAAGCAACCTCTGAGCAATAAAATGTGTCCCTGGGCTGTTATGAAAACTCTTTTTATTTCCTGAATCAATAAAAGCAGAAATCATCTGCAGAATCTGCAGTTATAGCAGCTTCGTGCTTTGTCAAAGAGCGTGAGTTTACATCATTCGATTAAAGTATTGCATTCAGAGACATTGATGTCAGGATAGTCAAGGGCTGTTCAAACTGTCTCTCAGAATCTGAAATGTTTTTCATGGCCACAAGTTTGTGAGCATCTAAAGTTTGTTGCAACACACCTTTTCACAAGAAAACTCAAAACGACACATCCTTTCACTTTATTGGTGCAATCGGGTATGTTTATATGCTTTCAAAAGACAAACTGACTAGATTTAATTACATGCTTTTAATTGTAAGTAACTGCAAATCGGTTTTAATCAGTATTGACACCATTGTTTCTAATAGTCTATTTCCTCAAAAAAGAACTTCAAACAAGTTTTGTATTGTTGTGATTCATCTTGAAGCTGAATGGTTGGGTTAATGGCTTAGAGAAGCGATTCCCAGGGTATGATGGAAAGTTGTAGATTTTGCTTTGTGAAAAAGATACTACACCCAAAAGTGCAAATTTTCTCATTATTTACTCACCCTGATGCCATCCCTGTTGAAAACAACAGCATATGCTGGTTAGGTAGGTTTTAAAGCATGGTTGAGCATTTGAGCTGGTCAGCTTAAACCAGTCTGTGACAAACACATGACCAGAAGATAAGGACCAGCTTAAACCAGCATCCATGCTTCAAAACATACCTAACATAACTTAGCATATCCCAGGTGTATGGCTTTCCTTATGAACCAAACGTTTTATTTACAACAATAAGTGTGTAGACATTTCAAAACCACACAAGTGAAGACCAAGTAATCCATTTGCGCCCAGTAAATGAATCAATGTCTTCTAAATCCAAACAATAGGTGTGTTTATGTTGTACATACTAATGTTTTAAGCTTTGTTTTTAACCATACACGTTTGTCTAGCTGTTTCAAGAGTTTGAGTTTGATGTAAAAGCCAGATTGTTGTGTATAGCGCAGAAGGCATGAGAATGAATAAAAGATGAAAGAATTGTCATTTTTGTGTGGAGTATGTCTTTAAACTCATTTCTGTTTTCTGTATTCCTTTTTTCTTGATTATTGAAAATAATACCTAGTATCTAGTATAATATCCATTTCTGTTTTGATACCAATTAAATGGTTTTTAAGACTTCAGACAGTGCTGTGAAGGTGAAATCGATTGGGAAATATACTGGTTTAGAACTCTAACTTGGACTTGTAACACAAAGGTCCGGCAGGGATTGTGGGTAGGGGGAGTCCTCTCCACCTTGAATAGCACGACTGAGGTGAGACCCTTGAGCAAGGCACTGTTCCCCCAAGTGCTCCCTGGGCACCGGGGCTGCCCACTGCTCCGGGTGTGTGTTCACAGTATGTGTGTGTGTGTGTGCACTTGGATGGGTTAAATGCAGAGCACAAATACCTAGTATGGGAAACCACACCTGGCCACATGTCACATCCTTTCCTTCCTTCCTTTTCCTATATTGCAGAGTTGAAAAATGAGTGGGGAAAAATACTTATATAGAAAAAATGGGTGGCCACTGTTGAGCTCTATTGAATTGAAAGCTGGGAGATACTATAGAAAGACAGAGAGCTTGGCTGAAACAAATAGAGCGGTATGTTCATTTTTTAAACACAGAATTGCAGGAGAAGGCCTGGACGGATCCAGTGCAATTTTTATGCATGTCAGATTCTGAGTGTGTTACGTTAGATATGCACATGTGCTCATTTCACACAAAAGATAATGCACATTCTGGCATGACAGACCTGGCAGTAGCATTTCTAAAGGTCTGAATGGGACTGATCTGATAAAAAATACAGTTTAACTAACCTTTCTATCTGTCCTTTTCTGTTGGTAAATGGCAGGCGTGTTGCTGGCGTGCTCGTGCAGGGTTTGTTCGTAGATCAGCATCTGTCTCTGTCTTTGTGATGACAGTGGAGACTCTCATCTCGCTCTTGCTTATTGATTTTTCCCTTCCCATGTTGACGTTGATGTTGTGAAATGAGGTTCGGCTCTTTGAAATGTTACTGTGTTCAGTCGCGTGTCCTTTTCTCTTTCACTGCTGCTGCTTCCTCCTTTCTCTCTAATGAATATTTTCTGGCTATAAAGTGTAACAGCCACCCATCAACTGGATTTGCGTCCGTTTTACGAGATTATTTGTACGGTCCAGTTCCATAGGAACTCTGTGAGCTCATCGTTTTAAATCAAAAACAGATCATTAAAGGGTACAGTGATTACTGCTTCGCGGGAAACTTTATGACATTATCGCTTAAATGTCGCTGCACGTTTGTAGATGTGTTCGTCAGAGCGTGTTTATAAATGTGTTCATCCATCTGGCCCTTGTGTTTTGGTTTATTATGTAAAGGCTAGTCATGCATTTGACTGTCAGCGTCCAAAATTTGACATATAAATATATATGATTTAAAATGATGGCAAATGCTTTTTTAAACATATCTTTAAAAGATTTTTCTTTTTTGCCATCTCCGATATTATTATTTGTCACTGACCTGTAAATATACAATACTGTGGTATTTTTACCAACAAAAAAAGGTTATTTCTATCTTTTGAGGTGTCAGTTGGAAATATCAGTTTATATTTACTAACATTATTTTTGTCATTAATTGTAATAATGCATAATGAAGGAACAGAACAAACTGAGACAGACTCAATCCAGAAGAATCCGTTCGAAAGTTTTAGACACTCGTATAAAAATGCTGTAAAATGAGGATGCTTTAAAAAAATAATGCCATAAATAGATTTAATTTATCGATTAACTTCTATGAACTAAATCAAATACATTTTTCTGTATTACAGCTTTTGGTAAAAGCTTCTGTTTCGAGGTACACTTGCCCAGAGTTTTTCAGGTAGCTTTCCAGGTAGGTTTGTTTTCTTCATCTTGGAGATGTTGCCACAGTTCTTCTGGATTGAGTCTGTCTCAGTTTGTTCTGTATCTTCATGTGACTCCAGACAGACTGGATGATGATCAGATCAGATCTCTATGTGAAGCACTGGCTGTTGATTTTTTATTTTTATAGGGTGTGTATCAAATGATGCAACCCTAAACAGGACAGAATGCTTAAGCATACAGTTCTCAGTTCAGTACAGGTGTCTCCTCACAGCAGATCTCCAAATGTGCAACTGAAGAGTTCATGGCACTGTTTTGACTTCTTTATGCAGTTTATAAGCTGGTAAAAATACCACCATATGTACACACATACAACAAGCACACATAACACAGCACACATCAGTTTGGGATGTTTGGCAAGTTCGCAAAATTTACTGCATAATATCTCTCCAATCAGGTGTCCTTATGCCTTTTATGTTGTATCTTTAGGTTTCATATTAAAAATGTGAACCAGGACTAAATGTAAATAAATAATTTAGTTTTTTGGTCCAGACCAATAGAACCAAGAACTATACTGTAAAAACACTTTATCACTATAATCAAGTCTCATTTGGTAAGACTTTATTTTGATAGTCCACATTAGACAGTCTACTAACAATCCAAGTAACTTTTTAACTACAAGTCAGTATTAGTAAATCTGTCTGCGTAATATCAGCTAACACCTGTCACGCCGGTGTGTTGCTGATGAAGAAACACAGAGCAGTTTCCAAATAAGTCGGGGTTTCACACATACAGGGTAACATCCACATTGACTGACAAACTAGAACTAAAAAGACAGGGGATTTATACACAAGGGCTAATGAACTAAAGAGACAACAGCTGGGGAGACACAGGTGGAACATAATCAACTAATAATCACATCAAACACAGGAACTAGCAAATAAGGGCAAACAGGAAGGAAGATAAACAGAATAAACAGACATGAAACATGACAACACCTCAGTAACTTTGTCAACTTATTCTACTAACCCTAAGCTAAAAGTTTACTAGTACCACTTAAGAATAGGTAACAGTTGTTAACTATTAACTACGACTTTAATTGCTTGTAATTGACTGCTTATTAATAGTTCGGTTTAGGTATTGATTAGGGATGTAGAATATGGTCATGTACTGTAGAATAAGGCATTAATATGTGCTTAATCAGCAATAATAAATGACTAATATTCTAGTAATATGCATGCTAATAGGCGTAACCTTAAAATAAAGTGTTATGAGTTTATTAATACCCTAATGAGAATTACTTGCTAATTAATGAGGGTTTCTTGATATGCAGTCAATAGAATGTCTAAAGTGGACTAGTAGGATAAAGTTTTCACCAGGCTGCTATAAATGTTGCTTTTTTTGACAAAAGGCAGAATGTGAGCGGATGACAATGATACTTACCATATATTGGTGCATCTGTTTCGAGATGAGACTTAATTAAAGGGTCAGTTGAGCATCAGAAGTTCCTCTCTTCTTCTTCTTTTTCTTCAGAGGTCTTTGGAGCTCATTATAATCCCCAGCGTTCTCTCATGAGCTTCAGCAGATTTCTGGATGCGTCTGTATCTGATTCAGGCAGCATGTCTCTTACCAGGATCAAACTAAGCACACTCATTAGGAACGAGATAAAGCTAATTACTATCAATACTCTGAAGTATTTATGGAAATGACTCGCTGCAATTAGGCAGCTATACACAAACGAAGAGAATCAGAGGCTTAGTTAGGAAAGTCAATCCACATTTAAACAATCTGACAGAAAACCTATTTCGATCTCTAATTAGTATGAAAGTGATTTTAGCACACACGTGTGATTCATATGCATTAATCCATGGACATGCTGTAGGCTTTCTGCAGGAATACATATTAATAATTTATGAAGCCCTTGTTGCTGAAAATTGGTTTTTCTTTTAAAGAATCTCTGTCTCATATGAGCTGAACCCATCGTTGTGTGCATCAAGTACACCAACTCTTTTTTTATATGTACCTTTAAAAGCATAACGAAAATGAAAAAATATTTACTTTCTTGATAAATGGTCCTGGCTGTAGTGTGCATGATTTAGTGCATTTGTTCTTAAAGGGATAGTTCACCCAAAAAAGAAAATTTGATGTTTATTTGCTTACCCCCAGGGCATCCAAGATGTAGGTGACTTTGTTTCCTCAGCAGAACACAAAC
>JAUCMS010000052.1:1196639-1208933 GCA_032357445.1 Enteromius radiatus | reverse complement strand
GATATTATATCTAAATATATTTAATATGTAAACATAACATATTTTCATTAAATATATACATGCAGGTGTTTGTATTTGTATATACTTAATAAATATACACAGTATATACAAATATATTATGTAAAGAAAAACTTATTTTGGATGCGATTAATTGCGACTGATCGTTTGACAGCACTAATATATATACATTTAAATATTTTCAAAATATATAATGTATGTGTGTGTATTTATATATACACAATAAATGTACACAGTACATATATATATATATATATATATAGTAAACAAAAACATTTATTTTAGATGTGATTAATTGCGATTCTTTGTTTGACAGCACTATTTTCTAAATAATAACTGCAGTTGCACCAATTCAAATGTCAAAATCCAGAAACTGAACTTAGATTTAATTTTAGCTACTGTTAGCTATACTACTAGGCTGGATTGGAATAGCATACTAGAAGCATACTATATTTACCTATCATTATTTGGCAGAAATAGTAAGAGGGGTGTGCAGGGATGCTATTCTGAATTCAGCCATAGTGATGCTGCTTTAACAAAAGCTTCTCAAATATGTGTGTTATAAGTCCCCAAGTCCACTTCACAGACAGAATCCAAACTTTTCGTCTTTGGAGACCAGCGAAAGCAGAAGCAAATAGATGGTGATGGTACATAAGCAAGGGAGAGAGATGGGAATGCAGGGCTATAATTTGAGCGCAGGAGAGAGGGAAAACGAGTTGAAGAGCGAGAGAGACTACAGAGACCCGTTTGTCTGAGTTTGAAGAGCTGCTCTCTGCCATTAGGACATTTTTTGGGGTAATGCAATGTGCAGATCCGCATGATGTGGCCGCAGGGGCCTCTCATGCTGCCTCGGGGGCCACCAGGGGCCCCTCCAGGCCCTGCAGTGCTCGAGAATGGCATCACGGACCGTCCCAGGCTGCCAGCTTATTGCTGGCCCGGAATGATTTGTGTTTGGTCAGCTGCTAGAAAAGCAGCTAATTAGCTCTGTCATTTATGGCTAAAAAGTTGACTAAATGAGAGGCCGGATGGCTGGAAACTCTCTGAGGGACAAACGGTGAGACATGTAGCTCAGCGAGACTCTTCTGATTTCATTAGCCTCATCTAATTTGCCCTTTTTGGTTTCCCTCTCTCTCTCTCTCACTCTCTTGTGCATCCTTCCACCTCCATTACCAAGCCAGGCTCATTAGAAAAACGTGCCTGTGTTGACATTTCTGCAAAACGAGTCGCTTCTTGCGTGTTTCGCTACACTTTTAAAGTGAAATGTCCTTTAAATTATGTTAGAAGCGAGTTCAGGTTTATCTGAAACAGATCTTGCAACATGCTATGTACCAAAGTTCATACTTTACTGCAAGGTCTGTTAACTTTTTATAATTTAATCAGTCTTTTTGTCAATGTTTTATTACATAAAATGTACACATTGTAAATGAAATGAAATGAAAATTAATTAAAAATGGTCTTGAAAATAACACTAATACACTAATACTTTCACTAAACCAAATGATGATGTTACAAAAAGATAATATGATATTAACAAAACACATTTGCTGATGTACCAGGTGTGCTACCGAGCAAGTTTACAATGTCAGAAAAGCCATAGAAATGTTATTTTACAAATAATGCACTATGCTAAAAACATTTTAAGGTCATAATATAGCATTGTTCACAGAACCAAACAAAAACAAATCTTTACTAATCGGTAATCTGCCCCTTAATCATTATTTGTGTGAAAAGGGAAGAAGTTACTGATGTTTTACTGCCATACAAACCGTCATTTCAGCTGGAAATTTAATTGAATCGTATGTAAGGCTATGTTTTTGTATTTTTCCATAAATGTACTGTAGGCACAGGCACATATTTCCAATGAGCTTTCCTAGGTTGTCCATTTCCTCCAGTTTTCATTTTCCTGTGCTTTAACTCCAGCCTTGAATTACCCGTCAATGAATCCGCCTCAACTAATAGATTCATCTCTAGCATTGCTGTGTCCGGTTGTGTTATGAAACATCAAGGTCTATTTCTGCTTTACTCGCATGAGAGAAATGCATTTAGGGCCGCGGTAATCCTGAAAGCGTGGCGAGAGAGATACTACACCAATAAATAGAGCCGCCCGGCTCAGGGATCTAATTAAGAAATGAAGCACAACATATAATTTAGCACCAAACAATGTGCAATTTCCCCTTCAACCTCTTAAATTGGTGTAAATGATGTCACCCTGATAGCCAACCGATCCAGCAGTAGAGGTTGATGTCGGGTTATGAGTCCATTACTACTAACCCCGTCCCCTAGTTGCTCTGTGTATTTCTAAACCGCAAGCTTAAATGACTGGAATGGCGTGTGTTGAAGATGAGAAATAGGGAAAATGATAGAAAATGAGCATGAAGTAGCGAAAATAAGAGAAACAGTTGAACAAAATCGATGAGCTATTTACCAACCACCCACATACCGATTAAACTAGGCACTATCTATGCAGCTATAGCGCTGTATCATGCGTATAATTAACTGTCATCGTTATCACACACCTCGCTGAATTTGCTTTATTATATATATACAGAATTATTCACACTAGCTAATTCGCTAATTTTATTTTATTAAAATGAGATTCATTTAAGATACTGTAAGTGGGCCGTTTTATCCTAGGCATCTTAATAGGAAAAAATGCCACATTTTCCTGAATTCACCCTATTGGTGTATATTTTCAATTGATCCTAGCAACATTTTAATCATTACATTTAATTTTCTATTAAATTAAGTTTCTATGAAAATATTTTCAGATACTAGATGCCAATATATAAATTAATAAATTAATTGCAAAAGTTTTATATCATCAATTTAGAATAAATGTGTACTTAATTCAGATCAATAAAAAAAACTTTAAATGCATTTAATTAAGCTTTCACATTAATTTAACACAAAATCTTTTCATTAACCAGAATTATTCTTTTAAATTAACTTTCTTTTTTCTTTTTGGAGTGTTTCAGTGGATGCAGTTCATTGTTAGTGAATTCCTTATTTATATTTATACCCCAGAAATGGTGAAAACCGGAAAATGCTAAGTAAAAATGTTAAATCCATTGTGCTAACACTTTATATTAGAGTTAAAGAAACAGTTCACCCAAAAATGGAAATTCTGTCATTATTTACTCACCCTAAAGTAGTTCCAAACCTGTATGAATTTCTTTGTTCTTCTGAACACAAGGGATGATATTTTGAAGAAAGTTCTGTTTTTGGTCACCACTGACTTCCATAGAAAAAAAAAATACTATGGAAGTCAATGGTGGTCTTTTTTTTTTAAATATCTTCCTTTGTGTTCGGCAGAACAAAGAAAACATGCAAGTGGGAAATACTCAAGGGTGAGTAAATGATGACCGAATTTTCATTTTTGGGTGAACTATTCCTTTAAAAGTGAATATGTGTTTCCTAATCTAAAGTGTTACCAAGACTGGATCTTCACAGTGGTTGAGCACTGCTTTCACTCTCCTGTTTCAGTGCCATTATGTATATTTAGATTTGAGTAAAGCAATTACTAACCTCTCTGTGGAGGAGTGACTTGTCCTAGCATGCATCATGCCTTCTAATTAAGAGCTGTAGTGGTGAACCAGTTTTGATGGAGCATTTAATGTTACATGGTTGTGTGTTTATCCAGACTCCAACCAGTCTCCCAAAAAAAAAACCCTTCTCTCAGATTGAAATTTGAGAGAAAAAGAAACAAAAAAACAAATCAGCATCTCTACGAGACATTCTGTTTAGAGCCTAGTCCTGGCTTTTATTCATCACGGTAAAAACATCTCAAGGGCTGAAACATCAAAGAGCCGAAGGCATCAATCACATTAAAGCAAGACGAGAGTGACTTGCTGCTGGAATAAAGTATCTGAAATAAAAAATTGAAGATTTTCTTGTGGGCATGCGGTGGGTGGATGGGTCGGTTTAACTCAAGTATTTTGTTGGGAATTCATTATCTGACTGCCAATAGCGCTGTTCATTTACATGCATTATTTTCTGCAATAAAAGTATCCAGGTGAAATAAACAATTCAACAGAAAATCTCGCTTTTTGCCATTTCATCATTTGATGAACTACTGCTGTCACGATCAATAGAGAATTTATTGCATCAAGCGAAACAACGCTGACTTTTGAGAACGAACTGCAATCTGTATTAAGCTTAATTTGCATATAAAGAATGTGTGTTTGAGCAAAGAAAGAATGACAGCGGCTTAATTTAAATATGCAAACAACGCCATATCAGTGCAGATGGTGCTTTGTTAAACTGTATTGTGGGTGGTTAGTGATTAAGACGCGAATATCACGCATAAAAGTGGCGCAAGTGAACAACTCCTCGACTTTCAAAAAGTCATTTTAAAAAGCCGACGTGAGATCAGAGATCCAGGAGGGCATAAACAAGATGTCCTAGAGTCGAGAGACAATGTGACGGCAGGGACAATCAGGGTTGGGAAGCAGCCCTAAATCACAAAACAGATATTTATGGGGATGCTAATGACAAGAAGTCGCTCTTTAATGTCAGGTCTCAACCTGTGATTGCACACTGGGTTGAGTGATTTGGACGTCCTGACAGTTGTAATTATCCGAGTGTCTTCTGTCAGGCTGGCAGGGGGCTGAATCTTCCTCAATTAGACCAGCTAATGTTCTCTTGCTCACTCATTCCCTTCGCAAACATTTTTGTGGTTTCGCGAAGGGCAAGAGAGCACACGGCCCTGTCTGTTATGCCCTGCCAACAGCAGACGTGTCGTTGGAAATGTTTCCCATTTGAGATTTTTTTTTATATCCTTTGGGAAATGTCGGGGCACTTGGTTTATGGACAGCCCTTTTTGTCCGCTCATTTTCCACTCAAGTTCACGTTGGGTTCTTGCGATGACTCAGAGCCGCTAATGTGTTCGACTGGGGTCAGACCTTCAAACACTAGCCTGCTCCATTATGTGTGCATCTCTGTGCTCTGTCCATCATTTATGTGTCTTTGTGGACGGCGTCTGAGAGGACAGACTCTTCTGGTTCAGAATTGTGGGCACAGCATGCAGCTACATTGTTGGAGCTATTTGCTAAAGAAAGCGGCACTTTTGCCATTGCTCATATGGGTTAATGATGGGAAAAAGGTGAATAAAACGACCTGTATTTGGCAGACGCTTTTATCCAAAGTGCATTGCATTCAAGATGTACATTTTACTAGTTTGTGCATTACCTGGGAATCAAACCTTTGACCTTGTATTACTATAGTAACAACATGTTCTTGTATCTGAGCAACAGGAATACCTAGAGACTGAGCCAAAGTGGGCTTGAGAGTGGAAAGTGAAGGTTGAATTTTGACTTTGGACAGTATCCAAACACGTGTCCACTATCCAGAACAACATTTATTCTGTTATTCCACCACAACTCTTTTCAACATTGAAAATAAGGGATGTTTTAACATAGTTTCGGGAAGAAAATTCGTGAATAGGAAATGTTTCTTAAACAGCAAATTAGGATATTAGCATGATTTCTGAATGACTCTGGAGTAATGATGCTGGAAATTCAGCTTTACATTACAAGAATAAATTACAATTTAAAATATATTGAAATAAAACATCTGTTTTTTTTAACACTGCTTTGGTGAACAGAACATGAAAAAGTTTACTGACCCCAAACCTGTTAAGTGGTAGTGTACAGTATACCTGCCTGTACCAATCTTTTTCAGTAAGTGTATCATCCCATTTCAGGGTCAACAAAAAGTTTGAAAACCCCTGACTCATTATACTCAGAAAGAGAGAGTGTCTTCTGTAACTAACACACCCACAGGCAAGAGCAGGGTTTGCACATAAATATGCATGCATGTCCACACACACACACACACACACACGCTCTACCCCATTGCATTGCAGTGATTCACTGCATTCATTTCAGAGCAGAGCAGTAGGTACTGCTGCATACTGCTACTCTCCTCCCAGTAACACAAATTTCCTTGCAAAAAGCTATCATATGAATCAAGTCATTTGGACTACTTTTATGGTACTTCACGCTGCTTTTTGGTGTTTTAGAAATCTTGACAACTTCTGTTGACTACAGATGTGGCCATTAAGAATTAACTTTTTTCTCGCAACATCATGCAATTCATCATGTGTGATCACAGAGCTCACTAAACATACTCATCACTGCAATTGTACAAGTGAGCTCTTACAAATTTGTATGAATTAGCCACCTCGTAAAACACATACAAATTAGTCGTAAGATAGTATTGGTTTTTAATGCAAAATTCAAGGGAGCAATCTAACGTAATAAAGAAAACTAGACAATAAAAACAAGGCAAAGACAATGAAACAAGACTTGGCAAAACCAGGAAAATGCTTGGTAGAGTCCACAACAGCAAAACAATGATTGGCATGGCCCAGCTGATATGGCCGCCAAACAGGAAGTTACCAAAGAGGAAGCAGAGGGAGCGGTAACAGTCAGTACAGAGGTGACAGCTCCCTCTGCAGGCTTGGCATTACAAAAATATTTCCTTGGGACCTTACAGCAAGTATTATATGACAAACTCAATTATAAAGAACTGCACTTATTCTGCAGCTGCTTAGAGCTAACATTAGCATCATGCTACATAAAACAATGTATGAAATTAATAATATATTTGACTCAAAACTCACTTTAAACCACCATCAAGTGTTTGTACTAACCTCCTTTTGTGATCACATGTGGAATTTGGTAATTTATTGTTGTTAGAATATGCTATTTATGCAGCACTAATATATATATATATATTAGTCATGTCAAACAATTAATCGCATTCAAAATAAAAGTTTTTGTGTACATAATATATGTGCGTGTATATTCATAATGTATATATAAATACACACATCATATATTTAGAAAATACTTCATGCCATTTTTATCACATATAAATATATTTAATATATACACATTAATTTTTTTTCAAAAATGCTGGAAAAATATATTCCAGCATATATTTCCAGTCCAAGGCTTTTACACTGTAAAATGAAAATAAATAAAGAAAATAAAAAAAAACATTTTATCTAAACAGTAAGGCTGTAGAGCTGTGTTTGGCCGTCACTTAGAAATGCTTTGAATTTTTGCTTTTAATATGCATGGCTGTCATTACCTTTCCACTGCCAGAATTTTTACCCAATTACCTCAGAGTGCCTTTGCTTCTCTCTCCAATCAGAGCGGCTGATAACAAACATGTCATCAGCCTGTCAGAATGGCATATGAGCGAGCAGCTGCCTCTTCCTCTGTCAGTGTTCAAATATTTAAATACGCTCTTCTGTAGTGCACTATAATGAATGTAAAGTCTCTCTTTGTCCTGCGTTTTGTGCATTTAGAGATTAAAAACAGTCCATTCCTCAGCTGTCAGTCTTTAATAGTTTTAAATCATTTAAAGAGTACTTAAATAATGATGAAATTGCTGTTTAATCTGAAGTAACTTGTTTTTATGTGGGTGTTTGTGAGGATTGAAAGTTCTCATTATAAGCAGCGATTATGTTTTACGTGCAGAGCTGAACGTAAACAAGCTGTAATTCGTTCTCATTAAAACCTTCCCTGTGATTATTTAGCATTCACCTGGATTTCAGACGGCTGCGTTAACAAGTTTGCAATAAATGAGTCAGGAGTGCGCCGAACAAGACATCAAACAGCTGCATGATCATGTAAAACATTCGCTGTCATTCTTCTTGCATGTGATTAAGTTGTCGTGTCATGTTTAATGTCTGTTTGTCTCAGGTACACAACAGAGCCGTAGAGGTGCCTTCCTGCAATATGCAACAAATTAGTGATGGTGGGTCAATCTCAGAAAACAGGACCATATGTAGAAAAAAAAGAAGAAGTTATTTTTAATTTTAAAATAAAATGAACAAATCTATTTAATTGTAAAATATTCGTTTTTATTAAAATATTAGTAATATTATTGTGAAATAGTATTATTTATACATATTTGTATTATTTATTAATTTAATTTCTTGTGTTTGTTATTCTTATTAAATGTAAATAAATAAAGAATAGTAGGGTTAATAATAGTGTAAGTGCTGGTGGTTGTAGTATGAACACACTTTCACAAAACACACTTAACTTTACTGCATCAACTCACATTTGACGTTGAACAAGGGGTCACACAAACAGACAGGATATAAATACATGAAGGACTAATGAAGGGAAGTCAAAACAGCTGGGAAACACAGGAGAGGGGACTAATGAACTAATAATCCAACCTGATCTCACGGCAATTCGTACATATTTTACGAGGTGGCTATTTCATACGAATTTGTATGACCTCACTCGTATGAATTCATACGATTTACTCTAAATCGTGCGTATTTTACGAGATGCCAATTCGTATGAATTTGTACGAATGACCTAAACATACTGTAACCCCGCCCCTAAACCTACCCATCACGTGGTTTTAGACAAATCGTACGAAATCGTACGAGTGAGGTCGTACGAATTAGTACGAATTGGCACAAATTTGACACCTCGTACGAATATGTACGAATTGCTCGTGAGACTGTGTTGAAGAATCACATGAAGACAGGAACTTCCAAATAAGGGCAAAATGGGAAAACGAAACTGACAGGACAGGAACCTGACAGTGGGTCAATCAAGTTTTTTTTACATTTAATTACAAAATGTTTATTTAATTTAATGTAGATACATATATATATATAGGGGGTCATTCTCAGAAAACAGAATCATATATGATTTTAATTTAAATATATTTTTATATAATTGTAAATTGAATGTTAATTTTTTTATACAATTTGTAATAATACATTTTTACATTTAAATATAAAAACTAAAATAAAAATAGGACCATATATGGAAATATATAAAACAAAAACATATAGAAACAATATTTAGAAAGAAAATGTAATAAATTTAAATATAGTATGTAATTAATCTGTAGTTAATAATATAAGTAATAATTAATTTGAACTAATTAATTATCATTGATCTGAGTTTGGTTATTTTTATTTAAATTTACATTTAATTTTACATTTTAGCATTAGTCTCAATCTTAGAAAACAAATATTTAATTTAAATATAAAATGAAAAATTGTGTATTTGTTTGTTCATTTGTGTGTGTATTAATGGGGTTGGGACAATCTTAGAAATCAGGGCCGTGTGTGAAATATAAAGGTTTATTTTCGTTTACTTTAGTTTATGCCAGTTTACAAGGTTACTGCAAAGCTGAAGGAAATGACCTAACATTCTGATACAAAAACCAAACAAACATTCAAAAGTATGTCATGGGGCAAAAATAGGGCATGAAAGTGACCCTCACCGAGTTCTTTCCTGTCACTTTGAATCCATCTTTTTTGTGTCACTCTCCCTGTTTGTGGATTTTCCCGGAAATATCATTGCAGTGTGTCAGAAACACAAGCCAGGCAATTAAGTCCCGTCATTGACAGCATTTCTTCAGTGTCCTTTTGATAAGAGCGCTCTCAGGCAATCAGAAGCTCCATCACCACAGTCCGTCACCCCCACCCCCCCCATCCATCCCAACCTCTAAATCAATCCCCCTCCGTCCCTGACATCAATCCCCCAGTGACGGACAGCGTCATTTGCTTCCATGTCGATTGATTCTGGAAGGAGTGTTTGGAAAGTGCAGAGAGCTAGAGAAGACTGCCATGATGGTGCTGCAGAAAACGCCAATATATATGCTGCTTGCCTGGGCAAAACTGTTTTGGTTTATTGCCAGGATGTTGCTATGCGGTTTTGGATAGTTGCTAGGTGGCTGCTTATTGGCCTAACGCAGAAGTGTTGGCCCTCAAGTCTCTGTCTGGAAATATGGCTTCAGTGTAAGTCTATGGGATTTTTCTTGCCCACTTTGTTGCTCACAAGGTGAAGATGGTGAAGAAAGCAGCAGCACGATTCATGATGGCAATTATATCCAAGTACTAATAGTGATGCTTGATTTGGCAAGCTCTACTGTATATACAATTCACAGCTTCTGATGGCCTCGGTCAGATTTTTGAGCTGCAATTATTTATTTCGTAATGTTACGACTGACGTCATTTGTGTCGACGATATTGTTCCAGCACTTTGTGAAACAGCTTGCGACAGGGATGTATGTAATACACTGGCATCTTGCTGAGTGGCTGTCAGCAGTGCAGGAAAGCGACAGTAGCAATGTTTTCTGGCGCAGACAGCTCTCCACTTCTGTATTGCATTCCCACAGCTCACTGTTCACTCCAGTGCAATCCTTAAACAAAGTGCTGTGCTATTTTGATCAGCATAAAAACTTATATTAGAGAGCCTTATTTTACTTGACATTTAACATTTTATTATAACCACCTAATTAATTATTCAATATTTTATTAACATAATCGATGAGATGAGATAACATTTGAATAATATTATTATTAAATGTTTATTTTTATAAGTATATTTAAATTTATATCTATATGTTTTAATCAAATAGTTAGAATTCAGTTTTGACTGATTTTAATGTATATATATATATATTTCTATTCACATAATTGATATTACACATAAATATTTTAAACGTAAAATTTTTCTTAAACATATACATGCATATGCTTGTATTTATATATACAGTACATAATAAATATACACAGTACACACATATATATTATGTAAACAAAAAAGCTTTATTTTGGATGCAATTAATCATGATCTTTTGACAGCAATATATATATATATTCTCAAAATTCATGTTCCAATTAATCTCAATCAAACTTCAGTTGAGTTATTTTGACTAGGTTAAACAAAGCACAATAAAAAAATTATAACAACATTATTTTTACAAATGTAAAAAAACAACAACAACCAAAAAGTGTGTGTTATATTAAATTCTATACAACAAAAAACAACATTATGAAAACAAGTCGCTTTCCTTTTCTTTCTTTCTTTCTTCGGTTATTTATTAATTTATTCTTATTTTATTGCATTTATCATTATCATATTATTCATTCAGGTAGTTTTTGGATTAGTTGATAAGTTATATATTTAGTTAGGGTTGGTTATACATTATAATTATATGAATTATTAATTATAATTAAGTATTACTACTACTACTACTACTACTATTATTATCAAATCTAAACGTGTAAATATTCAGTTCCATCCAACAAACCAGCTCTCTGTTTCAGTACATCCCATAGGTTCTTTATAAAAACAGTAGAATAGCATATTAAAATGTTTGAGCATAACCTCATTAATATACATGAAGTCTTTGTTATGCTGCGATATGAAGACAGCATGTTTTCGTAACAGAGTGATGCCTGATTCTCGCATACACGCACGTCTCTTTCTACCCAGCGGCATTATGGGTATTCCTGCCAGAGCGTGATCGTGACTCAAAAGCCAGGAAGTCTGAGGAAGCACCCGGGGTGTTTGGGTAACAGTCGGGTGGTTTTAACCCCGTGACAGCACTCGCTGAGCAGGCGCAGTGGTGGACCATCACACGAGGTGTAGCGGTCTCTCTCCTGTCTTCTCTGCGTGTGATTGAGGGGCTTTTCAGGCTGATTGCTGCCTCAGTGCTCTAGTGTTGCACGGCAGGGTCTCGGCAGAGCCACACACATTCACTGAGTTGAAAATCACACAGGATGTCAATTGGAGGGGATTCTGAGACTCTTAATGAGCTCACGGAGCGTGGAGGTTTTTAAACCTAAATCCTTGTCTTTTGTGGTTCATGAGCTGCCTGCGCTCAGATCTAGACGTGATGTTACTGGGACTCTGCTGTACCGTAAAAGGGCTCCTGCAGTGTGTGGTTTATGTAGTAACACACAAACACATACACCTATCTTTTTTGAGGGGCAGCAGTGGCAGTTCTGGCTCGCTTGGTGCCCTTGGCGAGATAAGGGGGACAAAATTGTTTTTAGGAGTGCTTTTCTGACAGATAGTGTTTTCTGGGCAGAATTCAAGGGAGCTTGTTTTCAAATCCTGGCCAAATATATTAGAAGATGCTCTTTTTCATACAAACAAACAAAAATATCTGTTATTTATTTTATTATTAATAGGCATACTACTTATTTTGATATGAATAATAGCACTAATTTACATTATTTGTCTAATTTCTTCTTGTTTTTAATTTTGTTTTTTTGTTTTTTTTTTTAAATCCAACCACACACCATCTTCAAAGATTGATGTTTTAAATGTTATTTATTTGTTTATTTATTAACGCATAATCATCCATTTTTTACTGCATGAAAAGGGCATCTTTGACGAAATATTGTGATGTATTTTTTAGCGCTGTCAAACGATTAATTGCGATTAATCGCATCCAAAATAAAAGTTTTTCTTTACATAATATATGCGTTTATGCTGT
>JAUCMS010000052.1:1181243-1193564 GCA_032357445.1 Enteromius radiatus | reverse complement strand
AAAATCCTTCTTGATTTGAGAATTTTTAGATATTTTGGCTGGAAATAAGACAAAAAATCTTGTCTTAGAAAGCATTTAGTATTTGAGACTCAAAACTGGAAAATGTTCAATTCCATTTTTTACAGTGAGTGAAAGAGAGCAAGTTGAAGAGAGGGTTAGAAAAAGAGGAATGTACTGGCAGTGCAGGTCTGTTCACCGAAATGATCCCTGTCCAGCATGAAAGAGTTTTTGCTGTTGTTATGGCATGATCCCTTGGTCACATTGTGGCTTGGGAAATTACAAAAGGGCATATTTCACTATTTCAATTTCTGTCTCTATGAATGACTGCACACACGAGAGCGCGAGTGTGTCGGCGCGTGTTTGAATGTGTGAGCCTTCAGCCAGCACCGTTCCCAGAATGCAGGTAACCTTGGCAACTAATCCTATTTACAGAGTATTGGATCCATTATTCAAGCATTTGGTCCCCAAGATAAATAAATCTAATCTTCATTTCTCAGTGACATTAGAGAGCTTTAAATTCTAACTGGCGTTTGAAGACGTCGACACAAAATGCTAGTGTCGTTTGGTGATCAGATACAAATCTAGGTGTGACACGATTTTTGTGAGTTTTCCTGTTTCACACCGCACACGAAAGCAGAGAGTGGCGCATGTTGAGCTTGAATTCGGGGTCACTGCATTTCCCTTTATCATGGTTATGCAATAGTTATCAGACATGTGTTATTCAGTGTTATGTCTTGAAATCTAATTTATGTTAAGAAGTAGATCATATTTCCATGAATTGTAACTCGGAATGCAAACTACAGTATAGCTATACAATTTAATTATCTGTATTCAGTCATATGTACAAATTAGAAAGTGTGTTTTGACTTTTTTAAAGCATTTGGGTGAGTAGTTTACTCCAGTATTGTCAATACAAATGCAAAAGCATTTTTTTTATTTATCTTTTAATTACACATTTTTGTCTACCTCACAAATCTCACTTTCTTCTCCGTTAACAAATGCTCAGCAGAGTTGTTGTTGTTATCAACGCATAAAACGATTACAAATAATTGTCATTACTAAAATACATATTAAACAACTATTAAATTTAACAAGTGAAACAAAAGAGTGCATTAAAATGAATAAGATTAAAATTAAAATAAGAATAGAGTAAGACCGAATGGAAATATTACAAAGCAAGAAAGAATCAGAAAATAAATTTGAAACAAAACTAAACTAAAATAAAAATAAAAGAAGACTAAATAGACATATTAAAAGCAAAAATTAATAAACATGATGAAAATAATATAAAATAACTTAATAATAAAAGCATCTTTTAAAAATATATAAATAATACTAAAATAACACGGATGCTAAAAAAACAAGAATTGCAAGATGTAAACTCGCAATTATGAGTTACAAAGTAAGAATTTGCAATTCTGAGCAAAATGTTGGAATTGCGAGAGATATAACTAAATAAAAAAATCTTACATCTTGCAATTAAGACATTTTATAGCTTGCAATTCTGACTTTATAACTCACAGCTGCAAGTTTATTTCTAACAATTCTGGGAAAAAAAAAAAAAGTTTTTGCGAATTTAAATCATGCAGTTTAGCCAATTCTGAGACTAAAATCGAAATTTTTAATTTCTTTCATATATATATATATATATATATATATATATATTCAACCAGAACCTTGCATAATGTTCATTTTTATCAGTTTTTGTCAACAATAAATGAGTTTTGTGAAAGCTATGGATACGCAGGCTTCCAGTAGCATTATGGCATCTACAAATAGTCATGCCTACTAGTGACCTGTCGACCTCCAGCAATTAAAGTCACTGTCAGCGTGAAACTCAACACTCCTGCAGCTCAACGAATACCAAGTATACATTTGTGCAACTCAATGCGTCGTATTCGGTCAGCGTGTTTGATTCAGACACACTGTCTCACTAGTGTCTCCGTGGAGCTGCGTGTTCATTCTTGCTGTCTTGTGAGAGTAGGTCGTTGACAGCGTGAGAGACAGAACATAATGCATCTCTGTCTCAGACAATAGCAGTCACTGTCTCTGAATGTGTGTGTGCGGGAAGGGGAGTTGGATGACACCCAATGGGAGGATCTCGCTGCTGTTCTCTGATGTGAAGACCGACTGACTGTGTGTTCACTGAGTAATACGGAGACTGCATAAACCTGAGGCCTTCATTTACTCTCTCTCTCTCTCTCTCAGACGTGCGCTGCTCGCTTTCTCACCTTCACACCAGCGCACTCGCAGAGATTGCTCATATTCTCGCACATTTATAGACACAAGCACAAATAAACACATGCATCTCTCACGTACACACACCAGCGCTCACTCATATTCTCACATATTCGGTGTGGATGTTAAAAAACACCAGTGCCATCGCTTACACAATCTTTTCAAAGAATCGGGAGGAACAAGTCTGTAGGCTATGTACCATAAAACAGCAGTTTAATTATTGTTATCGCTCCAATAGCTGTTCTTTTATCATGATAAGGAAACAATACAGTGTCTTATCCTAAAATCTTTATGATGGTAAAATGTGAAGGTTGAGTCAGGGACGTGGAATACACTGCAAGTGCTTTTAGAGAGCTTTTGGGAAGTTTGTTCCACTTTTTGGTAGATAAATGTAATATTACGAGAATAGCTTACCTAAAAACTGAAAATGTATACTCACCCTCAGGCCATCCGAGATGTAGATGTCTCTTCATCAGAACAGATTTGGAGAAATGTAGCATTGCATTACTTGCTCACCAATGGATCCTCTGCAGTGAATGGGTGCCGTCAGAATGAGAGACCAAACAGCTGATAAAAACATCACAGTAATCCACATGTACATCAATTAATATCTTGTGAAGTGATAAGCTGCATATTTGTAAGAAACAAATATATTATTAAGAGCTTCTGGTCAAAATATCCATAAAAACAGTCCATGCCCTGTTGTACTCTCACATCATAAACCTTTAACATATTTAGTGTTTTTGCTTTTAAGCAGCACTTGATCTTTGTATATTTCTCTCCTAATGCAGACTAGATGAATTTTCCACTGGAGAAAGCTATTTTGTGGATAGAGGACTTGTATTTTAATTGTACTTTTGTACAGTTTAGGAATGTTTATATATAGAGTATTCACCTTTTCCATCATACATGATCTCCAAACAACTTCATTGAGCCAAGTGGGAGATGTTTCTTGACATCCTCAGCTTTCCTAAATATAAGCCTGAAATTTTTTTTTTTTTTTTTAGGTGAAATAGGGTTTACAAGTATAAAATGTTGAGAGGTACTTGATGTTGCACCGTAATCTGGATGTGACTGAAACGTGAAAGTGGTTTCTAGTGTATATCAGGGGTAGCTGGAGAGAAACGGCTGGAAAATAAGAGCCGGAGACATATTAACAATGCAAGCACAAAAATCTTTGCAATAATCTCACTGATAAAACATTCACAGTAAGATCAGAAAGTTTTATTATATATATATATATATATATATATATTATTAAAGGAATGAAAATTCTGTCATTATTTACTAACCTTCATGTTGTTCCAAGCATGCATGTATAAAAGAAGATATTTTGAAGAATATTGGTATCAAAGTATGTTTTTATACAATAGCATTCAATGGCTACCAAACTGTTTGGTTACCAACTTACTTCAAAATATCTTCCTTTGTGCTCAACAGTATTTGAAGCATAAATAATGGCAGAATCTTCATTTTCATGCCTGTCTGTATGATGTCACACACACACATAATAGTTTGATTGACATTAGCGTTTTAGCAAAGACTGTACTAGCGTCTTACCTCAGACCCCGCCCCGAGTGAGCTGTCATCAGTCAGAGATGTAGGCAAGAATGGCTCCTAAGCCATTGAGGTGTTTTGTTGTTGGATGTAATACTGAACATAGCAGCAGACATTTACCTCCGACATCTGACTGCCTGAAGACGTAGAGGATTAACATGTTTGGTTCTGAAGGGAATGCGCCCTCGTTCTAAACTAACTTACCTAAATGCATTTATGTTCGCACTAATTATTTGTGATCTGGCTTCACCAGAAGAAGTGAGTATAAGGTTTTATAACAAATTTTCGCAAATCGCCTTTTCTAATAATGTTCTAATTAACAAGTTTCACAGTAAACACAGCTAAAGTAAACAGTCCCTTAAAAAGCAGCTCGGAAGAGAAGGGCATGGTCAGCACAGCTAATTAACATTTAAAGGAGAATGACAAAAAATATTTGTTTTGAAAAGAGTTGCAGGGTAAAACAGGTGTTTCTGCAGTACAGATGAAATATTAAAGGAATAATTCACCCAAAAATTAAGTGATGTTTCTCTAAACGAGTTTCGAGAGGAGCGCGTACGAAATCGCATTGTCCAATCATCTCCTCATCTCACTCTCTCCCTCTATAAACAGACCCATCTCCTCCCCTTCCGCATCTCGTTTTTTTTTTTTTTGCATCCCTCCTTCGCCCATTCTCGCGCCTTCCTACAGGGGGCATGCAGGGACGCCGAGCTCCACCCTCGCTAGGGTTCAAATCACTAGAGCTGTCCGCCGTCCACCTGGCTCGCCCCCCCGGACAGCACGCCAAATTCGCTAACTTTTTTATGATTAAATGAGGAAGCGCGAACTCTTGAAGGTAGATATTTTGAAAAAACTTTTGCAACCAGGATGTTTTGGCTCACCATTGACAATCCCATAGGATTTTTTTTCTTACTATAGTCAATAGTGACCCAAAACAGCTTGGCTACAAACTTTGGCAGTGTATGAAAGAAATGAATACAGGTTTGGAACTACTTTAAACATCCTATGTTACAGACCCTAAAGAATTATATTAACTTGTGGAAAATAGGCATCATATGATCCCTTATAAACATTTTAACAACGAAACAGCCTTTAAATGCTACACGCAGACACATTCCCTACATCAGGTGTGGTTGATGTCGTTCCCATCATGTCTCTGCTTTACAGGAGAAGAATGACCGGGAAGAGTCAGACCAGCAATGTCACTAACAAGAACGACCCGCGCTCCCTTAACTCACGGGTCTTTATCGGAAACCTCAACACCGCCATTGTGAAGAAGGCTGACATCGAGGTCATCTTCGCCAAGTACGGCAAGATCGTGGGCTGTTCGGTGCACAAGGGTTACGCTTTCGTCCAGTACATGAGTGAAAGGAACGCACGGGCGGCCGTGGCAGGCGAGAACGCCAGGATCATCGCAGGACAGCCGCTGGGTGAGTTCCATTCTGCTTTACTGAAGCTGTGCTCGACAAAATCGCTCTTTTTGCCCGGCTCTGCCGGACTGACAGACTTTCACAGGGGCCTGCTTTGCCTGAGGCGGATACGCAGTGTGTTTGATTTGGCTTTGTGATTCTTAGACATGTAAAGTGTTTTTCAGTGTTTTGACAGTCGGTGGGAGAGACAAGCGCTGTGCTGCATGTTGTTGCGGTGGTGTAAAAGTGACATTGCCTTTATTTGGGGTTTTACTCTAAAGATACTTGAAAAACTGGCAGCGGAACAAAAGACTTAAAGATGAAGTGTGTAATTTCTTGATGCTAAAATATTTGCTTGTTGTGCAGAGACAGCTACTGTACATTTGTAGCTTGATTTTCCTGGAAAAAGTTTAGTAGATTTCAGTTTTTTACATTTTTAAGTTGATATACTGTAAGATGTGCTTCTATGATTACAACATAACAAGAAACAGCCAGGGATGTGTTTTTTAAAAGTTCTGTCATTACCAACAGAGTTCAACGGATCTAAAGACTATAGTTAGCTAATGATAGTTTTGGGAAAGGCACCCTTTGTCAGCTCAAACAATGTCGTGAGATTTGGGGTGGCTTTGTCTGTTTTCCTAACCAATTGCAAACGGAGTGAAAAAAAAATTATTATTTGTGCCTTTTTGTTTGAATCTCTTTTCATTGAATGCTTTAAAATGCCATCATTTTGTTATTTGTTTCCCAGAGTTTGATTTCTGAGCTCGTTTAAGCAGCATGTTTAACTTCGATCCATTACAGCATGTGAGGCATTGTGTGCACAATCAATAACCAGTGGACTTTCATTGTCAAATGACATAACGCTCACATATTTGTAACCTCCTGAGAGCAGCGCTATTAAAACAGGAGGCCTGACACATTACTTAAACTTCTCTCCATCCTCATTATACCACTGACCTGCTTTAAAAAACATGATTTTATTTTTGCAGCAGAAAACATTTTATACATAATGCAAAATATAGCCAGGGGACCCTCATTAGGAATGGCCACAGAGGACCTGCTGAGATAAAATTTAGCTGGAGGTCAAGCTGTAAACATGTGCACTGCTCCACAATTGGGGATTTATGCTAAATGAGGCTGTTTCATTAGATGTAAAAGTCAACATGAAATCAAAATTGAATGTTTGCTTTTTTAACATTTTTCATCTATATTCAGTAACTTGGTTGACATCATCAATCTATCTCATTTTTCCATGCCCATTCCCAACTGTCAGTCTCATATTTCAATTCTGATGGATGATATTGAGGCAAAGTCTATTTAAACTGAATATAAAAATGCTATTTTCACTCATCTAAAATCCACCGACCAGATGTTTTACCTGCCTACAAATACTGTGCAACTTTTATTTTACACTGTAAATATCAGCAAATTTTACACAAATGAGCTTTTTCCTATTTTTACTTGGTGTCTAACATTGCTAGGAAAGATCGATAACTGTTAAACATTATTACAATTAAAACAGATGTTTGCTATTGAAATATGTTTTAAAATGTAATTTGTTCATATGATGGCAATGTTGAATTATTATGTTATTATTTAATACAATTATTTTGTATTAAATTAAATTTTCCTTTAAAGACATAATATATTTTTACCTATATATATATATATATATAATATCTACAGTACTGTATATACACACATATATAGACACACATATACATACATTTATACTTTTTGTTTAAAGTATTATTTCTTACACATGGTCTGTATTTCTGCATTCAAATAAAGCGTGCTGGAGTTCAGCAGAATTAAATATAAGGCGGAATTTATGCATTTTCAACACCCAGGCTTGTTGCCAGTTATCCATAAAGTATTATGCAAATTAGCATCAATGTGATTCGTCGACTACCAATAGGAATGCAGACAGTGACGCTCATGTGATCTGCCTCCCGATACAGTTAGATTTAATCCGTGCCAGTGCAAACACAGGGACTACAGTCAGGTTTCTACGCAAGGTGTCTGGTGTTTTGAAAAGCTCTTTGCTGCGATTCTTCTCAGGTCTATCTTTCGGTTGTGTCAGCGGCACACAGAGGCTGATGTACGATCCCGGTCTCTTTCCTAATCTCCTCGTAGTGCAGGCCCAGCATGCGGAGTAATGTAGAAATGCTGATATACTCCTCTGGCCGAACAACGAAGGCGAATTCCTTCATTACCGCAGGTTTGCTCTGCAGCCCCTACCCTCCAACCCCCCCAACCTGACCTGGTAATTCCCTAATGGAAACTAGTCGAACGCTGCAGATAGCATCACTCTGCTGGGCTGCGATAACACACGACTCACTCTCCTTTAGGAGGCACAACTACATCAGAGAGAGAGAGAGAGCCTTGCAGGATGTTACATATTAATGATAGCCAGCACTCCGTACTGATAGCAACAAGCATATACACAGGTACTGTATAAACACACAGACATATTTCTGAACAGTCCACTGCATGGGCTTCAAAGATATTTGGCATTGTATTCAGAACAAAAAAAATATGGATTGTCTTTTTTTCTGACAACCAGACAGTGATTGAATTGTTGTGTTCCCTATCAAAAGGTTAAAATGTCTGGAGTTCCAGAGATTTATGATTTTGTAATCATGTAATTTTTTTTGTGTGTGTGTAACATAACACATTTTAATAATGTTTGTTTAAAGGATCCATAGAATGCATTGAGAGAATATTTTAAATTGTTGTCTGATATGTACATAGAAGGTGTTTAGCTTAGGTAAGGAGAGAAAATGCCCAGAAACAGTTTTACAGGTCCATTTACAACACTAGAATTGGACCCTAGAATGAAACAGTCTGTTTTTGCCTTATTTGGAAGCTTCATGAATAGTAATGAGGAGGTCTGCTCTGATTGGCTGTTTCTCAGCGTTGCTCATTTCAGTAGCACAAACAGATTTCTACTGTCCTGCACAGCCTGGAACGTAACATTTATAGCGATGATCCACCATTGTCGACACTGTCTTCGGACATCGGATAACTCATCTTGTCTGCGCAGGTCCTGGAAATTGAACGCTATTCATTAATAAGGTTGATTATAAATGATTAAATAACAAAAATAACAAATACTGTTACAAATATAATGTCCATTGTTCCTTCAAGTTCAACATGTCCTCCAATTAATATGCCCGTATAGGTCGTTTGTACAAATATGTTGACGTAGTTTAGGGTTGATGTAGCTCAAGTGAGCATCCCTATGCCTACTCCTTTCGAAGTGTTTCTCATATAACCGTTTGGAACTCCCCCACTGACCAAATATTACCTTGACAACTCTGTGCATGTGTGCAGCATTCAGCGCTCCAACAGTTGTTGCAAATAAATATTTATTCTCGTTATATAAGACGGGATCATCTGATCATGGGTTTGAACCCAGAGAACGCATGTGCTCATAAAACCTTTTGATTCATGTTTTTACAAAAATTTTTGTAATGAGTAGGTTGTGTGGCCGTACAAATTAAATGGCATGTTTCCAATAAAAGTATAAAAAACAAGACAAAGCTATGCAGTGTCTGTGTGAATGTTTGAACACAATGATTATTGGTGGAATGGGCTGTGAGGTAAGGGGCACCAGGTAAAATCTCGCCAAGTGCTCAGGGCTGTTGGCCACCCAGTCCCAACACTGTCTAGCTTTTCTGAGGCTAGGAGCCCAAAAGAGAGAGAATGCGAGTCATACACCCCTTGTAAAGACTGGGTAATGGCTTGTAGCACTTAACAGCCAAAGAGGAAGCTAGTCATTACAACCAAAAGGAAGTCCTGAGTCTATGTCCAGGACAGTGGGTGTGTCCTCTCGAGAAACTCCAACAACAAAGTAAGGGCTTTTTCCCGGCACCCTTCGGGGTTCCGCCACTGGTGTTTCGGGGGTCAGCGATCTGTTTCAGGACACCAAACATTTAACATTCCTCCAGTAAATTGAAATGTCACAGACAGTCTAATTTTCAGAGAATTTGGTAGCGTGGAAGCTACTGCCAAATAGTCTCTGCTTGGGTTGTAAAGACTGTATAAGAGGGCTACGTTATGCGATTTGTGTATTGTTCTTTGTGTTTCAGTGGCGTTGTTTATACTACCATGAAACTAGAACAATCATGGAAAGCTTTGCTGGACAAAAAGGTTGTAGAACATTTCCCCTCTTTTGATAGAGTTGGTTTTCTACAGCAAATACTTTCTGGTTCCCGGAAATGGCAAGTGGGGATCCACTGTAGACGCATAAAAAAAATGCCACAATGCAGGAAATTCCTCAGGTTCGCTTTTGGGGGTAAAGCTTACCAGTATCAGTTTCTTCCATTCAGCATAGCCTTATCAACCCACACATATACAATTGTGGAAGCAGCTTAGCATTAGCAACTGGCTGATTTGACCAGTCTTTAGAGTATACGCTTCAACATCGGGATGTCGTCCTTGCTCATTTTAATCTGGGATTGAGACTCAATGCCAAGAGAAGCATTTTCTCTCCTCCACCTGAGATAAAAAATATAGGGGCTAATAGGATTCGATCATAATGTGTTGTCTCTTACATGTGTCGAATCCATTCTATGCACCCTGAAGGATTTCAGGCTAGGCCAGAAAGTTATTGTAATTACTTTCAGAAGGTTCTAGGTCTCATGGCAATCGCATCTTGTGCATGAGACATTGTAATTGTGGTTTAAAGCCAGGGGATTTACAGGGCCAATCCCCAGAGGCATATAAGGGTTACGCACCAGGGGCTTCGTACCCTTTCTATGTGGTTCAAACCCCGGTTTTTGGCCTGATTCGGCCGTAGGTGCCGATCCAGTCACCTGCGGATTCCAGTCCGCATCTTCCCACTCTGGATGTAGAGTGGGAATCAGAGATGCCAGCGTTAATTCCTGCGGTTCCCAGCACGCAGCTATTGGGTCCCAGCCCCGAATCACGGTCAGGGGAACCGGTGTCCAAGTTACGGCTAGGAGTGCCGTTGTTGGGTCCTAGCCCCGAATCCAGGCCTGAAAAGTCTCCAGACTGCTCTTCCCCGAGAACAGCACATGACCCAGGGCCCGTACAGGCGGAAGACCTCCCCAAGAGCCATGGCCACCTGAGGGTCAAGATCCGGTGTGGCCTTCTAAGGATCCAGATCCACAGTGGCCGCCTGAGGCTCCTGATCCGCCGTGGCCGTGTTGTCACAGGTGTTTTGAGTTTCCCTCCTTGTTTCCGTTTGTATATAATCTGTGTTTTTTAAGTTTTCCCCTGTCCAAAATGAACCAAAATAGAAAAGAATATCAAGTATCTTCAGTACTTCATGATTTACAGCATGCAAACTTTGCCAAGATGGCTTTCAAGTGAAACAAGATATTTAAAAGTCCATTGAACTGATTGAGCAGTACATATGTATGTGTGGGTGTGTGAAGGATCCCGGATGAGAGTGCAACGGACAGACAGACAGAGCTCTGAAGGAAACAGGAAATATTATCTGCTGGCGTTCAGGCGTTCGTGTAGGTGAAACTCCATCTGTGCGTTAACAGCCTCAACAGTGAGGGGAATCTGAGATATTTTCATCATTTTAAAGGTCAGATAAAGGTCAGTATTGCTGAAAGCTATTTCTGCCATTATTATCAGATGATGTGCAAATCTCAAGTCGGAGGGGAAAATAAATTCCTGATTGCCAATTAAATTCTCACTTGCTCTCATCTTACTGAACTGACATCTTTTATTAGTGAGGCTGAGACCTGCTCTGACTTCCACTGAGGCGGCTGGGTGTAAGCCAGAGCTTTCCAACAATTTCCACAAAGCAATTGCTGTTTCTTGCCGTCAATGAATTGATCACTGTAATGGGACATTAGCAGAAAGGTGTGGATTAATCAGTAAGCCGGACTCATTTGAGCAATTTCAGTTTGTTGTAATCTCAAAGGTAGAGTCCAATGAGTTACAGACCTCCCTTAAAGGGAAAAAAAGCTATTCCACCAATTTAAATGCAAAATTTGGTTTGGTGATGCAAGATTTATGGACACACATTTTTTAAACAATTTAACTTTATAGAATTAAGTAAAGTAACTATTTATCAATTATAGAATCACCCATATTTATGTGTGTGTGTATATATATTTCTTGCAAAAGTTTTCATACCCCTTCATCCTTCATTTTTTTCACATTTTGTTACAGTATGTCGCTCTTTTTTTAAACTGCTTTAAAATACTTTTTTTCCAAATCAGTCTAACCCCATATACCATAACAGTACATCTCTGCAGATTTATTGAAAAAAAAAAAAAAAAAACTAAAATGATTCCATTGCATAAGTATTCATACTACTTTATGTGTATTATCCTTATTTGTTTGTGTGTATAGAATATATATATATATGTATATAAAAGTGCTTTTTGTTGTTGTTGTTGTTGTTGTTTTTCATGTAGAGAAAAACTTAATTTGTGTAAAAAAATAAATATAAGTTAATGAGGGTGGAATATTTACTTCACCATATGCAAATATTTTTGATTAAACAGTAGAAAAAAATAAGTTGTTTTTTAAATAGCATTTTATCAAGTATTTATTCAAAATGACAAAGGCTGATACATTTAATATTCATATTATGTTATTAAAATTTATGGATGTGATCGTTTTAAGCATTGTAATCTATTGTGAACACAACGATGAGGCCACTTACTCCATGTAAAATAGCAAAATAACAATATGAACAATATTTAAAAGCATATTTTAATATGCATATTAAATTATTTTATATATATTATATTTATATATATTTTATATATTTTAATTAACATATTTGTGTTTAAATGTAGTATTTGTTTTTCATAAAACATAAAAATGTAGAGTTGAGTTCTCCACTAAAATCAGCCTCGCCGCAGGAGTGTTGACTATCTAAATGGACTGTGTCAGGCATGTGCTGCTGTACAGAATCTAGGTGGAGAACGCAAGAGAGACATTTCATGGCCTGCCAAGCTTCATCTGTTGTTTGTGTATATGGGACATTCCATGAGAAAGAGAAACGTCTAGGTTACGACTGTAACCCACGTTCCCTGAAGGAGGGAACTGAGACGTTACATATGGGAACTCGCCAGAGAGACCAATTGCCTATGAGCTTTATACAAAAGGCCAATGAAATTGGCGT
>JAUCMS010000052.1:1156842-1176107 GCA_032357445.1 Enteromius radiatus | reverse complement strand
ATGTAAAGAAAAACTTTTATTTTGGATGCGATTAATCGCGATTAATCATTGCCCAGCACTAATATATATATATATACGTTTTTATCTGTGCAGCGCTGTTGCATAAAATAGATGCATTTAACATTTTTGATCAGATCTTGCGTTCCTTGATCTCCCTGATCTTTTTGCTGCAAGCGCTTTATATTCCACTGTTTGATCAACAGAAAAAGCTCCAAATTACAGCAAAGCTGAAATGTAGTTTCAGATCAAACAATAACTCCCGGAATCCTGCTAAGAAAAGTCTGAACTGCAGAATAATAAGTTCTTTGAAGAACTTTAAAAGGTTCTCTTATAACATCAGGCTCTAAACCCCTTTTTGTTCCTAATTTAAACCAAGGGTTTTGGTAGTGTTGATAAAGAACACACAGACCGGCGTGCAGTTCCTGGCTCTAGTTTCTGAAGACCTCATTCTGTGCTGAAGATGATGAGCTACGGTGATGGATGAGGAGCCTCAGGGCAGCAGAAATTCTTGATCGGTACCGCGGGCCAGAGCATGTGTTCCCTGGATGCAGTGTTGAGGACGCTGTACTGCTTAGTTGACTACAAAGAATCTCACGCCTGCAGCTACAGTCAGACTTGGGTTGCTAATGACATCTCCAGAGAGACACACATGTAGGAGACAGTTAGCAGGACCCCGGGATAAAACACGTCTGCTTACGAATGACTACAGCACACCCGTGAGTTACAGCCCATCTTACATGCTCAAGGTTTCAGCAGGCATAGACTAATCAGAGTTTATGACATGTTTTTTGACGTGCTGGGAATTTAGATGCTGCACATGTGAATTCATACACATGCATCGAATGGGCGCAAATTTGGACAGTAGAGACATGCTCCTGTCATAGTTAAAAGAATAATAAATGTAAAAATACTGAATAATCAGTGAGGTTTATGCTGGAAACTTAAAAAAGATAAAGAAACACTGACGTTCAGTACTTTTTTTTTTTTTTTTGTAGTAGTAGTTTATTTATTTTATGTATGTGTGTGTAAGCGTGTGTGTGTATATATATATTATTCCTTTTTTTCCCAGTTACACACCACAGCTGTTTTCAACAGGTAATGGAGCAGCAAATCAGCATATCACAATTATTTATGAACAATCATATTCAATAATTATTTTAAATTGTAATAATATTTCACAGTACTAATCCTTTTACTGCCTTTTTGTATCAAATAAATGCAGCCTTGGTGAGCATGAGAGACTTTGTTTTTGTTTTTTTATTTTTGATTACATTTAGTATTCAGAATTTCAGTTACAGTAATATAAGGGATTTCTAGCAGTGTAGAACACAATGCAACTGTGTGGTGATTTACCAGCGAACCAAAACTACATCCTTTAATGACATTTTTTTAGCAGATCATGTTTGTAACTGTAGATGACAGACGCTTGGAGAATCCATCACTGGTTGAATTTACAGAACAGGATCATCGCTAAGACACTAGCTTAGTTGAACTTCAGGGTTGAAGGAGGCGTATCGGTTCTCCAGACGCCATTGAGTGCAGGAATCGGATGAAAAAATCCATGTTAACGGCATTACAGTGAGAGAAATCCAGCACTCAATCATCGTTCATGACATTGAGATACACAGGAATGGCCTGAAAATGCACTAAAAATAATCACCGTGGCAAGAGAGCAACTATAAAGGCCAGACGCATGGAGCCAGGGGAGGTCAATATCTTTCTTGCATCTTTTTATTTCTACTTTAACCATTTTCTCTGCATCCCTTCTCCTTTGTATAAAGGTTCTCAACCTATTTTGGTCTGCGACCCATTTTTAAGTGCAATTCAAACTTGCACTTACCTCTATAAGAATGAACATAACGTTATAAAACTGAACGTAACTTTCCAAAAAACGATCAAAAATATGCCACTGCAAAAGTACCCCACGAATTTAACATGCTCTTCATATATACTTCATTCTTTGTTAATGATTTTAAAAGAATCTTTTTCTGAATGTGTGGCCACAGCTTTCGCTTATGCTTCGCAAAATTTTCGTTTGCTTTTTTGGCACAAACCTCTCGTGGGGGCGGGCTTAACAGCGGTCTACTCTGATTGGCTAATGAGCATATTGGAAAGTTGTTGCGGTGTGCAATACGTCGTGCACTGTTGCAGACTGTACATGAATAAAACTTTTATCAATGTTATTGATTAACTTTAGCGACACGAACTTACTTCAAGCTGCCCTGAGGGACAAGCTGAGGTGGAAGATGATGCCGCTCCGTGTCTCTGCAGGGAGCCCATCTTTAGAAACTAAGAGACGACCGTAGGTGAAATACTAATAACATTAATACTTAATATTAAAAAAGCACGATGTATTGCACACCGAAACAACTTTCCAATATGCGCGCCACGTCACCGTCTGTGCTTCCAGATCAGAGAGCATCTGTCCATCAAAAGCTCATTAGCCAATCAGAGTGGATCGTTGTTAAGCCCGCCCCCACGAGAGGTTTGTGCCAAAGCAAACGAAAATTTGCGAAGCGTAAGCGAACGCTGTGGCAACACATCCATGATTCGCGAAAATTTTGCATTTTCTCATTTTCATTGTGTTTGTCTTCTTTTGCAGTGGCATATTTTTGATCGTTTCTTGGAAAGTTATGTTCAGTTTTATAAAGTTACGTTCATTCTTACTGGCACAAAAATAATCCCATACACCTCTAGCCTGGATGGGACTTGTTCGAAGCCTGTTCGAAGCTGCGAGTAATTAATTCTATGAATAATATTGTGTAATTACATCAGGGTTGCCAGGTCCCCAAAATGAAAATGTATAATATAAATAAAATAATAATATGCCATCAGTGGTTGAACCGTAAAGTTGTAAAACTACAAGAATACTTTTTCTATGTAAATAAAACAAAAATAATGACTTCATTCAACAATTTCGGCACTTCAGCGTCACTGTAGCGCCATTTTAGAGAGTATTACTGCATGCAAAATGTGTACGCTCTTCAGATGCAACACAAGTGTGCACTGTTTGCATTCAAATCAAAGGATAAATACACATAGAAAACGTGGATATTCTCCAAATGGCACTACGTTGACGTTACGGGGCCAAATTGTTGAATAAAGTCTGTGTATAAGGAATGGGAGACAGAAAAAGGACAAAATATGTGTAATTGTTTATTGGCACATATAGAGCAGATCTCATACTCCAGCTAACATCATTGTGTGCTATCTGAAGTCTATCTGCAGCGGGGGACACTTAGCTCCTACAGTCTTCCAGGGGTCTATCTGTCTTCACCACTCATTGACCTTGTGAGCAGTCGCAATGCATCCTGAATGATTGAGTGTGTCTGCTTGCGTGCGTGTGTGTGTGTGTGTGTGTGTGTGTTTGCTTGTGCGCTCATTATAAGCAGAACGAGGTGACTGCTGAACAAACAGCGTCCTCATCTGACGTCCCGTTGGCCGTGATTTGTGGCCTGCTGGTTTACGCTGCAGTCTGCTATCGGACAGTCACAGCATCATACATAATCGAGAGGGAAATGTGGTAGATATCACCTCTGTTTGTGGTATTGCTGAAAAGTGTGATTGTGTTGTTCCAGCTTTGATTACACAAGGTCGCTCAGACCTGCTTCACAAACATTAAATTACAACAGGGATGAAAATGTAATTGAAATCCAGCTCTGCTCTTGTTCAAGGATTGGTATCTCATTCATATGCAGGATATTAATCCCTTGCGTTGTTGCGCAGGTTTTGTAAGCTATGCATACACACACATGCATGCATAAAATTTAATTTGTCAGGATGGTAAAACCGCAAGGTTCCTATTATTATTTAGGTGAATCTGTCACAAAACAACATTTGATTTTATTTGATATATTCTACCATTTAAAATAATTTTACTTGTTTTTGACACAAGTCTTCAATTTCAATTTAACTCATCCTTGCATGTAGATAGACAGATGGATGGATTGATGGATAGATAGACGTATAGATGGATAGATTTGTGACCTGGACTTATTTTCTTGATGTTTACCCATATGCAGATTTCAAAGAAAGCACTTGAGGATTTGCTATTCACGGCTTTGATTTTCAGCTTGGAATTTCCTCGCACATGAATCCTAATTTGTAATCAAAGAATTAGAGCTGTTTGTCCTAACAGTGCGCTCAGATAATCCATTTCACTTTGCACACGCCGAAGCTCTGGCCCAGTGTGTAATGAGCATATTTTGGCACATGAACCCCCTCCACGCTTCTCTCCTGGGTTTTATTCTGGACAGCGATGTCTACAGAATTACCCAAATTAAACACAACCAACTGACAGGATTCATATGTCTATAGTCACAGATGCCAACCTGTGAGCTCTTATCCAAAACTTAGTGATCTGCCTATATAGACAGCGTTTTGAGGCACGGTGCCTTCTAAGATACCTCAAGGTACCACTCTGTATTTGATGGATATTAATGGATGTAAATTATCTTTCCCTGCAGTTCATTCATTTACAAGCTACATGCAAATAAGGAGTTGCTTAGTCATTGATTTTGCCTCTTACAGTGAATTGTAGGTAAATACCCACTTCATTCAGCGCTGTAAAGGTTTTTTAAGGAGTGCCTTAAGCTCACAAAGCATGCATTCTTTGTGAGCTTAAGGCAGTCAAATTTTTAAATGTTTTTATTATTCAAAATAAAGTTTCCTATTTGAATATATTATAAAATGTAATTTATTCCTATGATTTCGAAGCTGAATTTTTAACATCATTACTTCAGTTCTCAGTGTCACATGATCCTTTCACAACCCAATATATATATATATATATTTAAATATAAATCTGTAAGCATTAGTTTGAGTTTATGTATGTATATGAAGTCTATATATACATGTAAATATAATATATACATATATGTACAAAATAAAATAGGCTTATGCTTTATATTTATAGACAACATTAGTGTATTTCCTTCCATGCATTTATTCCTTAAATTTGCCTTTTATTCTTTAAAAAAGTCTTAAAAAGTCTTCTATTTACTTTCATAAAGCCGGCAGAATCCCTATTTTTTTTAAAGCCAACTAGTCCATTTGAATGATTAAATAATAAAAAGAGCGTTGCTATTGATTCTAAACAGCTGATTGAAGACACCCATGACATGCTAAAATATTATCAGAGAGAATGATTGTCACGTTGGTATTTCTGGGGCTCGTGCTCCAGTATAAAGGATCTAGCATGTGTATTTGTGGTTTGCATTATCCTGTGGCCTGTAAACATTGTCCCTGTGCCATGCCATGCAATAAAAAGAACACAACAGAATTCCTAAGTGTTGGGTTTACTGAAAACAAACATGGTGAGTTTGTACACAGAGGCCGCTTTTGGACGTGAGGCCTTTCATTTCTATTAAAATGAATCAGCTTGAGCCCTCTGTTTGTTTTGATGCTGTGCCCCCCCCCCCCCTCCTTCGCCTGAGACTGGCCGCGTTTTCTCAGAGCCAGAAAATCCGTGGGTAAATATCAGTGTGCGTGTGTATGAGTGTGTGTGAAATAAAGAAAGGTGAGGTTTTCATTCCCAGCGCTCCAATTCGGAAACTAGATAATAAAATGTGTTTGTGCCAGATACAATGTGGCTGTTATCTTGTGACGGCAGGGCTTGAAATTGTACAGAACATGCTCATTAATTGATAATAATATCTGTAAGAGAAGAAAAGAAGTAAGATAGGCGGTAACTGGCATTATTATGACACAATCGGTGGCATGCATTCAGACATATCTCAACACAACTGACGATTATGCATAAGCCTCACAGGGCGCCCCGCGGCGGAGGACGTTTCAGCATTTATTTGTGACCACCTTTGTATATTCAGATGGCTCCTTCAAATGCTGTGGAAATTGTAGTCAGCCTGGGCTTTATTTATTCTCGTTGTCATCATCAGAAATGACGATAATCTCCTATCAAGATGTCTTTCTGCTTCCTGATAAACACGATATGTGGTTCTTAACCAGTGAGGCGCGGTTTTGTTCTTCAGCAGGGAAAACAATGTTAATTGCAAATAAAATAATACTACTGATTATAATTGCACATAGATATAGTGACAAAACAAACAGGCCCTTAAATGGCAGGGGAAATCTCAATAAAAGCTGTGCATCCAAGCAGATGCTTTAGTATATGGTCAAAATTTATGCATAGAAACTGTATGGGTAAACTGTTTCATTCATACAGTGTTTATATATATATATTTATATATTTATCCATAGAAATATATGAATTAAACAGATGACATCATGGACAGGTTATGAAACACCTGAAAACCATGAAACTGCAAAAATAGAAAATGCACCAAATATATGCTATACATATAGGTCATGGTAGTAATTATAAATGTTTTGAATTTAATTTAACTTGCAATGAAAAAAAAAAAAAATATATATATATATTTTTTTTTTTCCCATTGCAAGTTAAATTAAAATCAAAACATTTATAATTACTACTATGACCTATATGCAAAAAGAAAGACAAAAAAAAAAATATATATATATATATATATGTATATATATTCTAATTTTTTTTTAGTTTTTAATATATATTTTTCAATAAATTTGTGGTTTTACTGTCAAATGGACATTGAATGGTTTGTAAAAAGTTTTTAACTGGTCTCTAAAGTAAAATCGCAGCTGATGAAAGTGTACATCTTTAATTAGTGCTGGGTGTGATGTTTAAGGCCTATATTTCTCACACTTGAAGTCCAGCTTGAGTTTGTAGCATTCCACTTTAGTTTTTACTTCAGATGAAACTGCAGCGAGGAGGTGCAGAAGTCAATCCAGTTTAAAAACAGCCATTAAAATTCCATGCAGCTGATGTCAAACACACTTCAAAGTGCCCTTTAATGCAAACATGAATCACAGATCTGACTGGCTCGACGGGGGAAGGATGTACGTTTTAAATCAGTATGATTTAATGATAACAGAATGAATATTAATGCAATTCAAAACTTCTGGATTTCTCCCCGGTTCTCAAATCCTCACATCTTCAACATCCTCATCCTCACAGTCTCATCTTCATCTTTCAATCCAGTCTCACAGGTGTCTGCAAAGCCTCAATTATCCCAGAAAAAATTATGTATTTGAATGATGCTGTCAGTTGTTTGAAGAGAACAAAAAACAAGGAGGAAAGCAAAGAGCTAAGATATTTTTCATTACAGTACTTTGAGAATTGAATTGCGTTGAATTGAATGCAAAGCAAGGGGTCAAGGTTTGGCCGATGACGAGGCACTGTCATCAATAACTGTAGATATATAAGTATAAAAGGCTTTTTTACCAAATAGTTTCCTTTTATATGTGTGTATGTACTACTGTGTATATTTTTTTATTTATATAAATACAAACATGCATGTGAATATTTAAGAAAAATATGTTATGTTTATATGTTAAATATATTTATATATGCTATATAAGAATATAAATGTATGTGCATGTAAATATTTCCAAAATATATGTATGTGTTTGTGGGTATTTATACAAACATAATAATGCACAGTACATATACACAAATATAATGTGAATAAACATTTTATTTTGAATGCGTTTGACAGCACTAATATTATTTTAAGATACTGACATTGACTAAAATGTTTGGTTTTGCATACTGAAATGTTCCTTTATGTTCACAGAAGATTGAATTCATAGAATTTAATATGTTCATTGTATTTAATGCATTTACATTATTTTACATTAAATGGGTTTCATTAGACTTCAGCCGTACTTGGATTTATTCAAAATATAAACTGTTAATTCTGCTTTCAAGGCTGTTTAAAGTCACTTATCTATTTAAAAATATTTGAATGCAAAATATTTTAATTTATTTCTAATTGAATCTATTTATGTAATTAATTAAGCTGAATTATTTAAGCTTCATTGTCATGTAATTCTTCATAAAAGCTGATTTGCAGTTTACATTATTGGTTATTTATATTATTAATTATTATTTTATACTATTTATATTATTATATTATAAGTAGTAGTATTATTAACAGTCGATACTGTTAAAAGAACGTAATTTTTTTGTGAAAACTAATATTTTTCAGGACACTTTGTTGAATGGGAAGTTTAAAAGAACTACATCTATTAGAAATAGAAATGTTTTGTAGCGTAAATTTCACTTTAATGGTTCATCGCTCAACAAAATGTTTCATTCCCTCTATCCAATATCCAGATAAATATATATATATATATATATATATATATATATGTGTGTGTGTGTGTGTGTGTGTGTTTATTTGTTATTTATTTATTTTAACTTTTCAAAAGTTATATATGGGATACAGATGTTTTTTGTTTATATATATATATATATATATGTATGTATATTCTTTTTTCTTTCAGGCAAAATTCATTTCCTAGTGAGTATCTGACAAGTTTCTGATCCTTACCATCACATGCTCATCTCAAACCTCACATAATCATCTTCCTCCTCGCACTCATCTCATCCTCTCTTTTGCATGGCAATGAAAACCTCTACATGTGACGAGAGGACATCTCTATTAAACACAGGGTTTAATGGAGATGTCAGCCGGGCCGCTGAGCACACAAACCCTGCGAGACCTTTTAAAAGGATCTGCTCTTTACACTCAAACACACAACATCTTAGTTTCCATGAAGTGACAACACCTGACCTTTATCTGCAGGCGAACGGACTGACTCACACACTAACCAGAAGTGTATTAAACACAGCGATCATGATGGTATGGGCCTCTCATCAGTGCACTGGCTGTAATGACTCCCACCTTTTAAGTTCTGCGGAGGAATTCCGCTTCGATTTTTTTCCTTCTACTAATTATAAATAAAATAGATTTTAAAGCGCAGGAAGCTCACAGGGCATCGAGTCACGACTGCCGTGGCCTTGACAGCCATCAGCGCTGCATCAACAGCATTTATGCCACAGTTTGGCGTGAAACTGCCATAAAGGTCTTTGATGTCCTGCTGATGCCTGAAGGAAATACAAAAGATGTTTCATTTAAAAGGAGAAAAGTCATGGGGAGGAGGAAGGATATAGGAGAAGCCAGAGGGAAACAAGACCAGGGATGTTTCCTGCAAATATATAATGCCAAACGAGAGTTTCGTCCATCCTCCAGCTTCCCCTGGCTCTCAATAGCAGGAAGCAGTCAAAGAGAGTAATGTGTGATTTGCCTCGGGTTCCTGGTGTAATCTCAAGTAGGGGCGACCCAGAGCTCCTCAAATCCCATTGCAGTCCTGTCACTGTGGCGGCCCTGAGCAAAACACTTATCCCATGGTTGATCCAGGAGTCTTTACCAGCAGTTAGAGTAGTGATTTGGAGGCTAGGAAGGGAAAATCACCAATTAGTGCCCCTATTATGGATTTTTGAAAATGACCTTTTATGCAGTGTATTACGCAGCTCTAAGTGAATGAAAGCATCCTGCAAAGTTTTAAATCTGAAAGTGCACCGTGTATGAAGTTATTGAATCCCAAGCATACTGTTTTTCGCGTTGGTCTGAATCAAAAAATGTAAATTCATTCTTTGCCACTAGGTGCCTTTTGCAGCATTAAAAGCTCACAAAGACTGCTTTAAATGAAATCAACCAATCACCAGAGATGTTTAAAATCATTTGGGAGTCTTGGAACAAATAAGGTCAAAACAAATCCATATAGTAAGCATGCCATCCTGTTGTTTGGAGACTCCCAAAACCAAAACATTAACCTTTTATAACCCATAGGGGCACTTTAATATTGTAATTGTTCAGGTTAGACAACCCTGAGATTTAGAGAACAAACAAAAGACGTTTGTACAAGGCATGGGCGGATTGATCTTGAAGTATCAATGTTTGGTATTGAAATAAATACGTAAAAAGTGGAAATGAGTTGTATTAGCCAATAGTTGAGCATTTTTTTCTACTTTAACATGAAGAAATGTGTTCAAAAAAGCTAAATATGACATTTATTATAAAGTATTTATTTCATTTTATGCGTTTATTTATGTGTTAATAGTTTGTAACACTTTAATGCATTATAAAGGCTATTAGGCGTTATAATTATGTGTGTTGTAATGCATCATATCTTGTCTTAAATAAGTATAACCATTTCAAAGTGCATAGTGTAACATTAAATTGATAGGTTTTTTATTGTATTAACTGTGGTTACAATTATTCATAAAACTGTACAGTGCATTATAAGGTACAAAGCATAATTAATGCATTAAAACCATTTCATAATGCATTACTCAAAGGCTTTAAGTGAAGTGTTACAGAATATTAGTTAGTATTAGTTATTTATGTTGTTAAATATAAAAAGAATGGGTGTTTTTTATACATATATATATATATATATATATACTATTTTAATAGTATAAATATAATATAAATTTATATATATAATATCCATTTATATTATATTTATACTATTTTAATTAGCTATTATTTTATATATACAAATTTAGCATATTAAAATTTTAAACTGCTCAAATGTTTTTAAAGGATACATTGCATTTATTTAATTAAAAAAAATCATAAGAAAAAAAATGTTGTAAAATATTATTATTATAAAATAACTCTTTAAAATCATTGAAAATGTAATGTATTTCATTTTTATACATTATATTATGGATGTTTTTCTAAATGATTTTTATAAATAAGAACTCCATTATTTATAGTCACATATGAAAATCTGCGCAGCATCTGAGCGAAATTATAGCAGATTGGAGAGTCTATTATTCTTACAGAGTGTTCAGGGACAAGACATGTCAAGTGAAATTACATCAAGACCTTCACCGTCATGTGAATAAAAAGAGGTTACGCTGTAAAATGAAATTTCTATTCTCTGTCCTTACTTTACATTATTGAAGCAGCGCCGGTCTGGAGTGTTAAACAAACTGACCCTTGACCTGATCTCACTGTGACATTATTATTATGAGCTCCTGCTGGATTTATACACTTCATATCAGCCAAGAAAATGAATCCATATTCCTCCCCGTTCTCATCTCCCAATTCTGCTGTCACATGTAATTCAGTCTCTAGATAGGAGGAATAACTCTTGATGGAGACTAAATCAGATCGTATTAACTAATAATTTCTTTGTGAAATTGTGTGTCAGACATCTGAAAAGCTTTCAGAACTGAATTTTGCTGCTCATTTCCCAAAAGTACGGATTCGTAATGATCTTAGAGCGCCACACGGTGGTTGATGTTAGAATTAAAGCGGAAAATCAAAATCGGTTGCTCTGATTTTACTAGGGTCATCCAGATCAGCAACTTGGGCTTTGTTTACATTTATAATCTCTGAAGTGACATCTTATTTGCCTGTCTGATTGTGAATTTGACCTTAAGACTGAGCTTGTTACATGAATTGGATACATATACATTTACCCGGAAAAGGGTAAAACCTCTCTCAATTTTCTGCGTAATCTCCCGGAGATTAATTTACTGAATGAAGACTGTAAAACCATTCCCACCATCTCTAATCCCTGTTATCTTCCAAAGCACCTTCCCGCTTCTCAGCAGGAGGAGGACCGCGTCTGAATTTCTGACAGGCCTGCTCTCAGCACACAGACCTGAATTAGATTAGCCAGAGTTTGGGGTCCATGTGTGCACTGACCCCAGACCAGCTCATAATCAGGAAGAGACCAGACCAGTGTGTTACGGTTCGAACAGAAAGCCCAAATCAGAGGCTGAACTCATTCATGTGGAACAGCGTTGCCTTTCTTTATCTTTTCCTTTTGGGTGAATCCTGTCTGAGTCACAATTCAACCCAAAATCAAAAGAGAAAAAGGTTTTATACTTTTAACCTATTTTTTGGACGACTGAGTATGGTGGCATTGCTTTGATGTGTGTGTGTGTGTGTGTGTGTGTGTGTGTGCTTTGTTGTTGTTATAATGCCCATTAATCCCAATGTTGACTCTCATGTCTTTATTACATAAAGTTTGTAATGTATATTATGTTATATCGGAACAGCAGGACAGGAAGTAAAACTAAAATGATTTATAAGTAATATAATATTTCAGTAAAATATTTTTATAAATAATGCAAATAAATAATTAAATATAAAATAATTTAAATAAAAAAATAAATGAATAAACAAAATTAACAACAATTATAAGACGGTAATCAAATCGTGACAATGGACAAAAAAATACGTCTAAAATATTTTTGAATGTTAAATTATTTTACATTTATACACTGTTTGGTGTCCATTTTTTTTTGTTGTTTTAATGAAATCTCTGACCTGGAAAGCTGAATGCTGAAGAATACTGACCTGGACTAAATTTATTTGATCAAAAAGACCATAAATATCGTAATATTGGAAAATATTATTACAATTTAAAAAACTTAAATATATTTTAAAATGTAATTTATTTACTTTGTTTTTATATTTATTTATTTATTTTCTTTTACACCAGCTTTATAACAGAAACCTCCATTAATTCTAGTTAGATATGAAAATATTATAAAATAAACATTATATTAATCGTAATTGTATTGGGGGAAAAAAAATCTAATTATATATAAATATACATATTTAAGAGAAAATAAATAGATAATGGGATTTAATTCTAAAATAAAATAATATATAAACTAATGTAGAAAATAAATAAAAACAACGATCCAATCGTGACAATGAACAAAAACAAATGTTTGAATTGTATATTGGGGTTAATTAGTATTTTTATCTTGCAGTATAATTGGAACATCAGAATTATGTCTATTTTAAAATAAAAAAAAAAGAAATAATAAAAAATGAAATGTGTCTTTATAAAAAAAATTATATATATATATATATATATGTAAAATAAATTGGTTTTAGTGTTCAAAAGAATAATCATATGCTCACCAAGGCATATGCATCTATTTTTGATCAAATATACAGTGAAAACAGTAATATAGTGAAATATTAATAGCAGTTTTTGTTATTTTAATGTATTTTTTTAATGTACTTATTTTCCTTTTCTTTCACCTGCAGGGTCTATCTCTCATGGCCTTTTCATAATCCTGTTCCAATCTTGCGTTGATTTGTGTTTTTTATGTGTGCGTGTTTAAAGGTCACATGATCTCTTTTTAACTTTAATCTGCCGACAGTCCATTAAAGTTCCTCAGAGTCTTCCGTCTTCTCAAACAAAAGATCCAAATCCATAAACATCAAGATAAACATTCTCACACTGCAGTTTGCCCAAATTATGATTTCCGCATAACCCATTCAAGCTGACTCTTCCTTTCATCTTCAGTCGTTCTGCGTGTGTTGCGGTGAGGCTGTCATTCACTGTAGTGCGTTGCCATGCACCATCCATCAGACACACTCCATTAATCTAGGACTGTGTGCCATCAAGCTGGATATCAGCTCCAGTGAACTGAGCAATAGGGAACAATACTGTCTTCATTATAACTTCTATTATTTGAGGGAAGCATCCCGGTTGGGTGGAAAAGAATGGAGGTTATCGAGAAAGACCCCTAAAGAGAAATAAAATGTTCTCTGCTGCCTTTTTTTCTCAGCAAATAGGATTCCATGCTTGATGCTTTCACTATTTTCCAGTGCTATTATTTGTTGGGATATTGTTGTGTGTGCGTTTGTGTGGTCCGATGGCTGACTCTGCAAGCGATACGACACTCCATTAAATCAGTCAGACCCCAACGACTGTTTAAATGGCATTTCAGTGTTATAATGTGATTTTGTGCACTCTAGAACTGCCTGTCCCATTATGAGGCTATTATCGGCTATATATCATCACTTTATCCATTTACAACCATTAAGCTCATTTAAGTTACTCTATAATGTCTCTAGGTCGCATAGATAAATAAATAGTCGAATATAACTATTTTTAGAGAACGATATTACTGTGAATATGAATGTTAAGCATTACTGCACTGCTGCATCTCTATAGGAATAACATCCGAGTGAGAAAAAAGATTTTAGTCTGCGTAAGTGATACATCTTTGTTGATTCTGTAAGTTTCTGCAGCATCTAATAAATCCAATTTCAAATCAAATTTATGCTTCAGTGAAGATGACATTTACATGTTTGAATTTAAAGGGATAGTTTACCAAAAAAGTTATTTTATTTAATATTTAAAAATGTTCAGTTTAATTAATTAAAAAATAATTATAATTAATTATAAAATACCAATAACCAATACATTCTTCAAAATAATTTATTAAGTAAATTAAATATTTTTTTAAAATTAAGTAAACAAAAAAATATATAATTTTTTTTTTAAGAATATAAAATAATTTCTTAATATAATATGTAAAAAATATCTAATTTATATGGATTGAACCGTACCTTGATTTATACTTATAATTACTTCAATCATTAGGATTCACTAGAGAATATATCTTGAGATTTCATCTATCTTCACAGTTCACACTATGGAAATAATAAAAGTGCTGCTTTGTATTATCCAGAAGATGGCGCTGTTGTGTTTCCAAATTGCTGCTGGAAAAAAACAGCAATTGACTAGCCTTGTATATGCTATTGCTATACCGATGTTTATGTAATTGTGAACGCTAAAAATACATAATTCAAGTCAAACTACACACAAAACACTTATTTTAAACAAGATATTTCTCAAGACATGCCCAGGCATCATTCATTTGCACCTTTCACTTTCTTTATTTTCAGTTATAAGTCAGAGCTGTTTTCACTTCTGTTAGAAGATCAGCAGCAGTTGTCCTCTAAATGCTCTTTTTAAATAAGATCAGATCTATTGATGACATTGTAGTCCTTCATTGTCCTGCTTTTTGAGTAGAAGTAATCGGTCGTGTGCAGGGATATGCAGATATTGCCAGAATTGTTCTGGTGTCTTTCTCGCTGCAGTCAGTTTTTGAAAAGTACATTTCGATGCTATTTTGGTCATAACAACCCACACACTGATAGCCATGCACTGACAGCTAACTGAATAAATCACACATTATTGGAAGGATAGGACTGTGCTTTTTCTTTCTCTGTCTCCTTAACAACAGTCCCTTGCAGCAGAAAACATAACAATACTGTTAGATCATGATATAATCAAGATCATGGTTCACAGAGATGTGGGGTGCTTTTAGGGAAGAGCAGGCATGATCGCATCATATCTGATCCCAGCACCCAAGGGCTTTATGCAACTCTATGCAAATTCTGGCAATGTGTAAGAGTGTAAGATTGAAATGCTTGGATCACATTTAATGATGTTAAATGTGAGGAGAGAGTGATGCCAGTTTGTAATGAAATTGGATGCTGGCAGCTTTTCTTTCCTTATTCTGAGAACCTCAGATTAGATATTTAGTCTGAGCCAGAGTCCAGACATTTTGTTAGATTTGCCAGGGATTGTTCATTTTGGCTTTGCTGAACATCTACATAGGCAATTATATGTGACTATTACTGCATGCAAATATGCCTCCATATTATTAGACAGTCTTTAAGACTATTTCAAAGGTAAAAAGTAAAGCTTTTATTATTATTATTATTATTGTAGAAATGCAGCTGTATTGATGACTGCAGTAATTGCATTCCTCCAATATTTTTATATTTATTTTTGTTATGTATATACATATACATCTTATTTAAAATATATATTGAACACATAAATATGTAATCAATTAAAAATATATTTTAAGTTCTTATTAAAATATTCAGGAAAAGTTAAAAAGTCCCAAAGTGAAAACAATAAAGAATGAATAATTTTTTTGTGAATACTAGGTAACATTTAAGTGCATTCTGTATTTTATTTTTTTTATTTTTTTGTAAAACAGTGAAATATAAGTGAAAGCTAATTTCTTGTAAAAAAAAAAAACTTATAAACTATGGATATAAAGTTAGTAGGCTATATAATAGTCATGAGGTGTTATTGTCTAAATAGGTGCGTTCAAATTACATTTGGACACTGTACTAAAAAAATGTTTATAATATATAGCCTAGTCTACATTATCGGCGTTATTACTTTTAACGTCCATATATAATCTACTATTTATACAGGTGCATACAAATACTTTAAATTGGCGCTTCTGTTAGCAGGAAATGTTAAAAATTACAAATCCTACCATAGCGAAGGGTCATGAATATTAATGAGAACGTGCTGACGTTCCGTAGTAACCTTCCAATAAAGAGAACTTTTATCTTGAATATTAAACATTAGTGCTGACGTCGAGTGGTTTCTGTCCAATTGTCAACAATTGGGTCATGAATATTAATCAACAAACCTTCACCGTAGTTGGAGCAGTATCTTATCTAGATATATAGAAAAGCGCCCCTTGCTAGACCCCGGTAATGGTAGCGTCTGTTCTGATAGTGGGTCCCGTTTCTTCACCTTCGGAAAAACAGATCTGTTTGTACGGAATCGCGGCTGAGGTTCGGAGGTTCGGTCTTTTCTTTCCGCGGTCGAGCAGGATTCTCAAGCCGTCAAACTGGAGCCCTTCAGAATGACCATGTTTAAAGGGAAACGTCGAAATCACCGGTGTGAGTTTACGACCACCAGTGTAACTTTGAAAATGTGCTGTTTTGCAATTCAGTGCATTTCGCATTATTTGCATACGCGCGCAATTAGTCATAGAAAGCGTAATAATCGTAAATAATTGCATACAGTTTATCTTTGTATCTTTTCGATGTCCTTTCTCTCAGTCTCACCTGTTCTGTTCAGTTGCATGTTGCAAATGGTCAGTGTTGTGTATGAGTAGTGTCTACAGGCTCCTGTCATATCTATATCTGAAAGATAAGACATCCTCATAATGCTGAATCCATTGCTTGAGTCGTCTGATATGTAAATGTGATATCTATTGAAACCCTTGGCAATTCTATTATGTGTTATTGCAGTATGATGGTTGTGTTTTGATATGTTGGCCATTCAGGAGCTGAAATGATCCACCTTGACCAAAAGGAGTTATTCTCCTTTAATGTTACACTGAGCAAGAATCAATTTAGAAACTTAAGTTCCATCAGTGGTACTTTTCATGACCGTTATTCTCCTCTTTTGCTTCCTCCTCCTCCACCTCCTCCTCATCATAGTAAATGCACTAATGTGCATAATACATTCTTATTTTAGTAACTTGATGAACTAAAATAACTAAAACTGAAAACAAAAAAAAACATTATAGCATAATAATTTAATAGGTTTACGTTAAACAACTAAAATAGAACATTTGAACCAAAATGACAATTCAAATGGAAAATATAAAAATGAATATGAATAAAAACTATAATGCTATATCAGTGTTAACATAATAACAATATAGTTATATTGTGATTAATACAGTGCTTATTCCTAATCCTGTTAATATATATTATTTTCAATAATTTTTATGCATGAAGCTTTAATGAGCCTATGGTTATTTAAAAACTACACTCCGTGTTTGCACTTATTAAAAACTGTCACACTTTGGGACCATTAAAATAAACTATCAAATATAATGAAAAACTTGCATACAATTTTTACATAATAAATTGATCATAGATTTACAAGGGAACAGCCAGTAACACATCAAATTAAATGTTAAATTTCGTAGAAAGATATTTCTTCTAAACACAATTTTTTGTGTTATTAACAACTTTTTATAAATTTACAACTTGATGTGATAATACTCAATTTTTTGTGTGTATAGTAGTACTTTAATTTGAGCAAATGTGACCATATTTGACATCCTAAAACAGACCGGCAACAGTATTCTGCTGCTGCTGCTGCTGTTGCTCTGTGAACATAGCCGTACACCATCTATGCAAACCTTATGTCAAACAGAAGCTATACGTATCTGTATCTCAAGATCGTTGACACCCGTAAGACTCTTAAAACTAGCACACTCTAAAAGTAGACATTTGTAAATTTATGAGCAGCCCTTTTGACATTCGAGTCATATAAAGAAAATGATTCGTCTCAGTTACTAATAATAGAGAGATTTCATTGTGCTGTTTTTATTAGGAGATCTTTATGAAAACTCCAAGTTCAGAATAACAGCTCCTTCTGGGCCTGTTGTCTATTGTGTGATAACCCTGTCAGTGCAAGTTTATAGATCTCAGAGCCACAATGCACATGAGACGGATGGATTTGACCTGGTCATCCAACTGGGCTGTGAGGAACGTGGCTCTGAGTGTGATGGTGATGAGTGTGGACTTGGTCCCAACCGCTGTTTAAATTTCACAAAAGTCCCTTGTAGTTGAATGTCATCTGGCCTCAAGCGAAATTTTACATACACAGACAGCCAAAACTGCATGGTAAAGTAATGCTTTTATTCATAGAGTATATGTTTAGTCCTGCCTAAACCTCTGCAGATGTTCTTGTTAGTTAATTGGTTTTATTTCAGCTAAGAGTTATATTTCGATCTGTCATCATCACTTAATCGTGTAATGCATTGCATCCTGGTTCTTGTGTGTCTTCAAGCCCAGCTGTTGTATCTGTTGGTGCCATTTAATTCCTGCTATGTATGGCAGATGTCTTTCAGCGCTATATCAGATAGATTATTTCAATAGTGACAGGAAAACAAAAAGCGTTTCTTAGGAGACATGGAATGAGTAGAAATGCTTTATGAGACATCCAGTCAAAAACATGAAGCATCCTTGGGTTGTTAATGCAAAAAGAATGTGCTCTCCCAAGACAAAACATGTGCTTTTATTCACAGCGTCTGCAATTTTTGCTCTTAATTTTGTGGAAATCCTAGCCAATTAGATTATAGGCTATTTAGAGGCACAGGCACAATGCAGGTGGCCTTGATCTGTTTTGTGGATCAAATACTGAGTCTTTCTTCTGCATTGTGCTAGTATAAAATGTTACACGCTTCCACAAAATTCAGTTAAATGTACAATAAAAACTGACAGCTGGGATTTAGAAATAATGACCATTATAGGTACTGTATATATCAAATTTGGTGACTGTATTTTACTTTTTTTTCTTTTTATAGCCTTAACTGATGTGAATGCCAAGTTAATGGAACTACTTTTTGTACATTATAATTTAAAGTATTTAGTAGTATTAAATTTAATAATATTAAATGAATATTTATTAATTATTTAAATCAACTTTTTTATTTTATCTTAATTTATTTGAACTTTAATGCACGTTTGTTTGATTTTTTTTCTATTTAGCTTCAGTTTACTTATATTTCAGTGTTTTTTGTTTTTCCAAAAATTAGTTCTACATTTAGCTAACAAGGCAAAATTGCTAAATTTTTTTACAAGTTATATATATAATTAATATATTATATTATATTTTATATATTAATTATTACATTATATTTATACATATATATGTGTGTGTGTGTGTGTGTTTTTAGGGGTTCGAGCGCGTAGCGCTGAAACCCTATTGTAATTGTAAGAATTTTTATTATTTTTATTCTGCCCTAAAAC
>JAUCMS010000052.1:1142345-1156742 GCA_032357445.1 Enteromius radiatus | reverse complement strand
TAATATCTATTGTTAGGACACACTAATTTGCATAGCGGTGACGTCATCACGTAATATCTGACAAGCGTAAGCCCGTCGTCTATTCCCTGAATTATAAAAAAAAATGTAGAAATTTGACCTTTGGTCAAACAGACATGTATCCAGGTTACCCTAAACAACCTCAAACCCCTTCAAATGCTCGAACCCCGGTAATTGCTGCTTGCAGCTATATTATTTTATTAAATTTTTAGTTTTAGCTAACGATAACAACATTGCAAGTGCCTTTGTGGTTGGTTTTTTTTATTGTTTTTAATTAAGGTGACACATTTTTCTTAAGGGAATTGTTATTTTAAGTACATGTATTGTCTTATAGAGCATTTTTTATATAATTTAATCAAATAAAGATTTCAAGCATAAATTATATGGTATTACATTTTTTTTATATATTATCTTCCAAAAATCCGGATTTTTTTATTTATTTTTATTTTTTTTATAGTAAAACAATTCATATGTTTTACCCTAACATTTTCCATCATGTTAAGGCAGCTAGTCACCAGCCCACGATCACAAAGTTTTTAAATCCTAGCTGGACTTGAATACTGTGGTTTCATTGTAAAAAATCTCTCGCTGTTCAAAGCGTGGTAAAAGGATTTTTTTTATGATGAGCACTTTGGCGTAACTGATTTAGTGCAAAGGAAAATTCTTCAGCTAGATTATCATCAAAAGGCATGATCGCCTCATACGCCTGGATTATCAGAGCCAACCCGCGCTGAAGATGTTTATGTTTGCTTTAGCTGCTCAAAGTCTGATCACCGGCTATAAGCCCGTTAACACCCGATCCCTCAGGCGCCTGCAGTGCTTCATTATTTACTCATTTAAAGCAGAGTTTGTGCTTGATGTCTTGGCTTTTCATCGCAACATCATGTTGTCTGCATCAGAGTTGAGGCCTACGGAGGTCCCTGCAGTGCTGAGCTTTAACATTTCACTGACCAACTCGTGTAGATGCAACTGTACAACTTCAAGAAATGAAGTGCAGATGAGTGTTGGTCGGTAAAGGAACTGTAAATGAATGCACAAGTAAGGCACGGAAAATCTCGAAATTCATCTAAATGCACGGACAAGGAACAGTTCATGCAAAAATGAAATAACATCATTTACTCACCTTCGTGACTTGCTTTCATTCATACGACCTGAAAGATGTAATCTTTTGTTCAGTTTCCAAATAGCACTTTAAATGTAGACGAGATGAGACTGAGATGCTGTGTTTTACCTGCAACAACAGTGAGAAGGATTGACATGTACACCACATTCAATGTCATATCATCAGATGCATCAACATAATTATCAGTGCATCCCCTGCTGAATATCAGGTTTTAAATGGATGCCACATGGAGATGTATATGGCTGGTAGAGAGTGTGTGTGTTATATTAAGGTGTGCGTGTACCTTACGCTTGTTGTGACTTTCAGACGTGACAGTGTGCTAAGTGGAAGAAAATGAAGGGTTGGCTGTAAGCAGCAGTCTGCTTGTTGTTAGCAAGCAGTAAAACAGATGGCAACTGAGGATAAATCAGCACCCAGCTGGGGTGTATATGTATATATGTTAGACAGCTTGCTGGAATACTTGATTCTAATTGGTCAGTGTATATATAGTCCTCCAAATGTTAAATTAAATTACTGACAGTTGTCACTGGCACAAGACGTGCTGTGCCATAGTTACATCTCCAATTTATTTCTTTTCACTATTTTAACTTGAAATATCCAATAAATGTATTTAAAAATAATTCATTTTACTTCATTTATAAAAGCAGACTTTTTTGTTCCAGCTTTTATTTATGAATTTTAGAGTGCAAACCTATTTTAAGTTCAATTATATGAATGTATTTTTGCAATTTTTTATTTTATTTTATTTTATTTTGAGGCTGTAATTTTTTTCCAATGTGTATTTGTTTCATGCATTGCATTCCACAATACACAATAATAGCTGTGCACAAATATTACTTGTAATTAAAATAGTTTCACATCCATTCCAGACATATTTCAGCTTCACCAGCCGCCCCTTCTTTATCTCTCTCCTTCTTTTCTCAAAAAAAAAAGTATTTTGATCCGAGAAAATGATTACAATTTAATGAAGTGGTTCTCAAATGGCTTTACAATAGACGTCAAGTGGTGATCATAAATTGCAGTGAGCACGGGCCCAACAATATGCAAAATTACATGACATAGGTTGAATAGGACAGTTACAGTTTTGTGATACTTAAGCAAGACCTAAAATATGATTAACTGAACACACACTGGGATAAGTATTGCAATAGTATTAGCCTTATTGTTTAGTAGTGACCAAAATACAATAGAGTTTGATTGGATGCACAGCTGAAGATGATGTCTTATGATGCACACGTTACGAACGTTGTTTTTTTTTTAAAGTTGATAAGCCCATTTGTTTCCTTTCTTTGGTAACCCTATCATTTCCACACAACAAACCCTCTGTGTATTTATTATTTGCACAGAAATTGCAGCATTTTGTGTGAATTAATGGTTGTACTCTACTGCGTTTGTGGTGTGTTTGTAAGGTCAAACTGATAAGGGATCAGACAAGCTGCAGAAAGATGGAGGTTGTTCTTTATTCAGAGAAAAAAAAGGAGCATGATATACAGAAACAAAACCGCTCGTCATTCTTAAGAATTGCTGCCTGTCAGATTAAAATGTCCCATCACATTAACTATGGACGTGTTCTGCCAATGTCTGACAACCAGATGCTTTTTGTCTTCATTTTGAACGGTATATATCTATTTTTTTTATCATTTGGAATATGCTTGAAAACTGTGCTTGTGCATATTTATCTTCAAACTAATTCCACTCAGTTTGAATGCTTTTTTCTAAATGCATGCCATTTGTGTCCTCTCTGAAGTATCAAAATACTTTTTGGTAACACTTCTTACGTGTAAATAACAAAGGTTTGCGAATAAGGACTTGGTTTTGAACAGGACTTGTTTCAGATGCCGCGCATGTCTCTTTGTGAGTGCCCGTCTCAATGGAAAGCTTTCATGGTGCTATGATCCAAACAGAGAAAAAGCTCCACTCTCCCTCAGCCAGCTCTGGGTTCAGGACCATGGAGAGCTCCTCTCAGCTCGGCCTGTCTCCAGGCAACCATTAGAAGTCCGGCGAACAGATGCAGATGAATCAAAATTTTCCCTTGTGGGCAAAGCCACGTCCCCTCTGTGCCTACCATCAATCAGCGAAAAATGAAAAATAGACGTCACTCTCCTGCATCTCTCTACTTTATTGTACAGATGCCCTTGCACGGGTACCGCATACATCTGAAGCAAGCAAACAAATGCTTTATTAAATAGTAATCAGAGCCTGATTTCTCATAAAAGCATGCTGTTTGCAGTAGTGACATTGGCTAGGCCACGTCTGAGTCACTTAGCGAGCCGATGTGTTCGAGCGTTTACCACAGATCTGCATATATAACAGGATTTCTGCAAGGAGGCTTTGTGTTCTGTGTCAATTTTTATCCTCTCATTTTGATCCAGTAACACCAAGAAGCGCAAGTTGCTTTGTAAGCATGACAAAACGTTCTTGTTTATGTTCAGTGTCTTTGTTAAATTTGTTGGATATTTCAGACAAAAATGACTTTATTTCTTCAGATTTGGAGAATGTCGCATTACAACACTTGCTTACTCTGCAGTGAATGGGTGCCGTCACAATGAGAGCCTAAATGGCTGATAAAAACCTTACAATAATCCAGGCCTTAAAATGAACACCTTGTAAAGTGAAAAAACTTGGTGTTTGTGATATTCATCATTACGCTATTGCACTTACTTCAGTGAAAAAGTCATTTGAATAATACATTTGTTGCTTACAAACAAACAGCTTTTCGCTTCAATGATGAGGATTACTTGTGGACTATGATGTTTTTATCAGCTGTTTGGACTCTCATTCTGACGGCACCCATTCACTGCAGAGTAAAAAAAAAATGTGATGCATAATTTTCACAACTCAACTGTTACGAACCACTAGACACAGTCTTTCCATATCTGACCATGTGAGATATCAGAGCTGCATTATAAAATGTGACCATATCGCATTTATCTTATAGCTATTTTATGACAGATTTTTCCCCTCTGAGTTCCCATGTATTGTAGCAGTGAGGTGTTCTTGTGATTAATGCTGCAGACAGGAGTACTGGGTTGTGTGGGTCAGATAGTTGCGATAAGTCTCAGATGTTCTTTACTGTGGTAATGCTCAAGGATGATGGTTTGATAAAAAATGCATTAATGTACATATAGATGCATCAAGGTCAAGTGCTTCAGCATTCCTTCCCTTTCTTTACTGCGGCAGTGAAATTGAGTTGTTTTAGTATAGGTTTTCATATATAGTTCTTTGAAAGATATACAGTACGGATAAATAGTGCACAAAATTGTCTGAAATTAAATTTGACAATGACCCCAAATGTGAATGGGTGCCGTCAGAATGAGAGCTGATAAAAACATCACAATAATCCACAAGTAATCCACACAACTCCAGTCCATCAATTAATGTGGTGTAAAGTGATACTCAAGATGTTCATAGTCAAACTACTGTTTTTGACAAAAAACTTCTCTTTTTGAGTAAACTATTCCTTTTAAAAATATATGAATGTCATCGCATTAGTTAACAAAATACCAAAGCATGTGGCATTCATTGTACAACACACAGGACTGCCCATGCATACTTTTCAAGCAAAGCTTTTTGAATTATTAAAAACACAAAATCACTACAGAGTTGCACCACATTAGCACTGCACCACAATACTTTGCATGCAATGCCGATTCCGTTCTACAAAAATGATGTTTGCTATGTGTGAATTGTGTTTGTAATAGACTGCATTTCTAAGAAGTAGATAGCACAGAATTGGTTTAAGAGGACAGTTATTTGGGAAAACATTGTTATGCATTATCTTTGGAATTTTTTTTTACTTGTTTTTTACTTGTTTTCCAATCCCAGGGCTCCAAATTATTTGCTGAACATCAAACAAGCACCACATTGTTCTTCCCACCATGCTCAAGTCATTAAAGCCTGATTCAGAGAGAAGTTGCATGGATTCTCATTGTTTGAAAACCAAACCCGTCACCCTCAGTATGCAGTGAAATTGAGAAGTCATTACTACAGGTGTCTGATTCTGAATTCTTCTGTGTTTCTGCAGATATTAACATGGCCGGAGAGCCGAAACCCTACAGGCCTAAAGCAGGATCCAAACGACCCCTGACTGCTGTTTACAGGTGAGTGTTTCCTATTAAATATTGGTAGGCAATGCACCTATATATACAGAGACTACAAATGGACTGTCCATTTTACTTCAGATAACATACTGCAGTGTAAAAGAAATGCATTTGCTGCTCTTACATGCTCCCTTGTTAGGAGAGCTGAGGTAAAGCGGATTAAAGTCTGGTTTGTGTGGCTGAAAGAAGCCGTCAGCACATTTGTCATATTATCAGGTTTAGATAACAGAACAGCCCGAGGTCTGCGATTATCAGCACATTCGTTCAATTGCTGAAGTTGCAGTTGTGTCTCACAGGTTCGGGTTGAGGGTTGAACCCTTATAGGAAGAAAAAAGCTCTCCAGACACATTAGTGAAAACTAACCAAGCAGAAAATGTGTGAAAAATCAATGTTTGAACAGGTATTAGGCATTTGCTGCTTTATTGACAAGCTTTTGCAGGGATTCAGAGCTTTTTGTAAAGAAAAATACATATTAACTAAAGCTAAATAAATAACGACTGGACTGCGAGACAATTACTGGATTAGGGCTGTTTACGTTTTTGCCCATAAATGTAATGGGATTTTTTCCCCCCCTTTTTTCATTAGCACTTAGCAAAGAATAATAGAATCATAGTAATGAGACATTCAATTATGGATATTTGGCAGTTCAATTACTTATGAGCCTGAAAGAGTGTCTATCCAAGCTGCGTGATTGTATTTTACTTTAGCTGATTCTAGGTTTTTAATTCTTTATCTCTCGCTCTCATTATATTTTTAAAAATTCATTAAGTCTTGATTTGCATTTCAAATCAACTAATTCAAACCGATCCATCTGAGGTAGGCCTAATTAGGAGAGTAGAACAAGAGCAAACCAACAAAGAAGAGCTTTGAATGTTAATTAGTTTGGAATGAAATGGTCAGAGAAACGAAGAGATAACTATATTATAATGAGTTAGATGACCCAAAATAATCCTCACTTTAGTTTCCAAACTTGACAGGGTATTCATAATATGCATGACCTATATTTAAATACACAATTGCATTAAGTTTGACCTTGTTTGCTTCCTTAATTGCTATCCTGGCATTAGTGTGCACAATTAATCATTAGTGCATGTTATGGAAATTGGAAAACATAAATGAACAATCATGTATTGATAAATTAACCTAAACTAAGAGTAAAAAACTAATTTAACCTTGGATATTAAACCCGTAATTTAATTATATAATTGAATACATACATATATGTATGTGAAAATATTAAAATATATAATAAATAATTTGTTTTTATATTTCTATATTTAATAATAAATATTGCATAAATATATATTTATAAATATAGATTTATTTATTAAATTGCAACAATTTATATAAAATGTATTATATCTTTTTTTAATTTAATTAAATATAATATATACAATATAATATATATTTTATAATTGAAATATTTTTTTCTGATTTGTGAATAATTAACAATGCGATGGAAGGGTTAGGTGCGTAGGCTAAGACGATGAAGATGAAGGGCAGGTTTAGGCCTCAGGTGTAAGGTATGATTTGATAGAAATGAATGTACATGTGTATAATGTCTGTGTATTATCTGACAGAGATGGATGTATATTACGTGTATGGTTTGACAGATATTAATGTATATGTGGATAAATGTGTATGTGTGGGGAATGTTGAGAAGACAGTATGGGGAGAAGGGAAAAACATAGTCCCAAGTTAGTTCATGAATTTATTCATTATAAGTGTACGATATTCATAGATTTTATTCATGATATAACCACCAGAGAGAGGCTATTCAAACTCTGTAAGACTTCGATGTCCCTTGATTTATCAGGTATAGTGTTATGCTGCATGTGATTGGTGTAAGTGATTTTTAGATGCCTGGAAGTTAGGAATAGATAGTAGATGCAGACTCAGCTTGTTATTTTAATAACAGCAACTTCTTCTGTTCGGCTTGTCAAGATGCTCAGCCAACCTATAGCAGAAAAAAGACATAAAAAGCCAAATGTTTAAGAATTTAGGGCTGTACAATAAATCAATTACCGCAATTACAGATACCACAATTATATAATTGTTCAAAGCAGCAATTAAATCGTTTAAAATTCACTGCTTGAGGGAGATTAAGTAACGACAGAATTTTCAGTTTTGGGTGAACTATTCTATTAAAGGGTTAGTTTGCATAAAAATGCAAAAAAATTCTGGAATTTATTACTCACCCTCGTGTCGTTCCAAACCCGTAAGACCTTCGTTCATCTTTAGAACACAAATGAAGATATTTCTAATGATATCAGAGAGCCATCTGTCCCTGCACAGACAGCAATACGACTGAAATGATCCCAGATCCAGAAATGTGGTAAAACATCGGTAAAACAGTCCATGTGACATCAGTGGATCAGTTTTGCAATGCTACTAGAATACTTTTTTTGCACAAAGAAAAAAAATAAAAGTAAGATCATTTACTCTATCCATTCTTCTCCTGTGATTTACGTCTTTTGACATATTATTTGACATAATCAGCCTTGTTTACATCTGGGCACACGTAATCTGTGGCTGTTTACGCCTAGCGTATACATGCATTGTGAACATTCATATTCATTTTCAGTTCAACTTAAGGCTCAAATGCTAAAAATAAATAAGCCGTAAAGAATTCAAAGTAGCGTTTTCAGTCATTTACTGTTGCACTTCACTGTACATGAAATAAAAATGAGCGAAGAAGCATCCCCGTTGCTTACCTTGTCACTTGAGATTATAAGTCGTCTGTAGAGAAGTTCACGGAAAGTTTACTGGTTGAAGTTGAAGTCGGGGCCACATACAAACTGCATGGCGTCTGTCTCGCTGTCAGGATCTGAAACAAGCTCCAGGAGGTTTCTCAATGTAATTAATAAACAAAGCCGCTTTGATTGCTGCTGTAACTGTGATTATGGGAGCTCTGCATGCTGTCTGAAGGCTGAAGATATTATTGATTTGTCTGTCAGCAGGGTGTTTAAATAACGTGTAGATGGATGGGATTGTTGAGTTTAACACATTTAAATCTCAGGTATAAATTGATTAGCGTTCAAGTGTAAAATCTTCCTGTCAGATCAATTGAGCTAAATCAAGGGGCTAATTTGCCCTCCATCACAACCTGACATAGCAAACCGCACTTTACACTGTGCCTTTGTTTTGTCTTTTTCAGTGGTTATGAATTTGATTATGATTACTACAGGGATGATTTCTACAATAGGTATGTATCCATTTATTTATTATTAATCTGACTGCACACATTTTGAAACACTCCAGTCCTTCAGCAGCGCGATCTTTCATGTATTACTTTAAGCTTTGTCAGTATGTACAAATGAAAAGATGCATACAGATATATGAACGCAATTAAGTATGGCATTAATCAGTGGTTTTATTTATCTTAAAACACCTACAGGTCGTCCTTGGAAGAAATTAAGAGAAAGCAGATAGTGTGGAGATAGCTTGGAGTGAATGGAGCTCGCCTTTAATTTCTAAAAAAGCCCTGTTTTATTTCGCTCTTATGATCTCATCTTTTATTAGCAGAGACATTTACTAAATGTCAGCTGGGTGGAGAGCTGCGAATATCCAGGAGAGATTGATGCGAGAGCAAGGGCATGCGCCTTTGTTTGACATTTTTTTGTACCTCCTTTCTTTTCTGTAACTTCTTTTGAAAAATTGGCCTGCCATGATGACGAATTTCAAAAGTAGCTCCGCTAATTGCAGAGAAACCAGAAACTAGGAGTCAGAAATGTTTTCGGGGGTGAAAAACCTTTAGAAAGCCGTATAATTCAGAATGAAAAGCCTGGTTTTGAGTGGTAATGATGTTATGATGTCTGTGTTAAACTCGGCACATCTTCTTTGGTTCTTTTATCCGGTTAGGCTCTTTGACTATCACGGACGGGTGGCTCCTCCTCCGAGGGCAGTGATTCCTCTGAAACGCTCACGAGTGGTGCTTCCATCCACTCGACGCGGGAAGAGTTCATTCCCTGTCAAAACCTCCTCCTCTTCTTCCTCAAGACCCCCATCGTCATCGTCGTCTTTCTCCTCTGGGACGAAATGTAAGCCATAATGAACATCACATAAATGTGTAAATATAAAGAAAACAAAGTCTGCAATTGAATTTTATTGAATAAACACAATGATATATTTTAAGGAAAGAAAGCACTTCCTTTGCATTTATTCTTGTAGTAGAATATGTTTGCGGGTCAATTTCTTGCAGACATGTTGCGGGTACATGCTGTCCTGTTCTCCTCTCAACCTGTCTGAAAGCACAGAAACCATTATCAGAGTACATGCAGTTATAAACAAACACTATTTCAGGCTCAGTATACAGAAACAAGATATTCTGCTTTCTCCAACTTCATTAAAAAGCACAGAAAATGCTATGAATTTAATGTAATACATATTTAATATATATTATTAATTTCATCCAAAATAAACATTTTTGTTTACATAATATATGTGTGTGTGTGTGCTGTGTATATGTATTGTGTGTATATATAAATTCACACACATGCATTTATATATTATTTAAGCAAAAAAAAAAAAGTATATATTAAATATATCTAATATAAATTATATGAATATAAATAGATAAACTAGTGCTGTCAAATGATGGTGTGTGTACTGTGTATATATTATATATTATATTATATATATATATATATATATATATATATATAATGAACACACATGCATGTATGTATTTAAGAAAAATATGACATTTATATATTAAATATTATTTATATATGAATATAAATTTGTGCATATGTATTTATATAAATATATAATGTGTATTTGTGTGTATTCATATACATAATATACAACACATATTATGTAAACACATATTGTTTACATGTGTTATAAATTATTAAATTTTTATTATTAAATATGCAATTAATAACAAATCATTTAAACATCAAAATAAATATAATTTTTTTTATTATCAAGTGCCTGGTTTATTTTGATGTCATCATAAAATACATATTTTTCCGATATAAAATTAGAAGTATGTTCAGCTTTATCTGCATACATATAATATACTGGTGATACTATATAGCAAAACTCTTTGTTTATTTCTTATATAAATACACAATGACAGCTAAATAATCTCCCTACCCTACTCCGCTAAATGCAACTATAAGACATGAAGGTATTAAGATGTTATGAACATTAACATCATGATTTTCTGTAAAGCTGCTGTGAAACAAAGTGAAAAGCACGCATATAAAAATATATTTGACATGATGGAAGATTGCAAATGCCATGAATGCCACTAGACTTGGAATTTGTTGTGTAATGCGTTGACATTTATGCGTTTCCATACTTCTACTCCAAAAGGACACAAATTAATACAGTGCATGTTGCAAGAACGGCTCCCACAGATCCACAATGCACTCTTCACCGTTAAATAGCTGAACTCTGGCTTTGGCCGTCTGTAGTGTACTATATGAAATCTGTGAGCTCACTGCCAACTGCTGGTTTGTTGTCTGGCACAGGCGAAACATGTCGGTCAGTAGCTCTCTCTTACAGGTCAGATCGAGTGAAAAGAGACTTTTTATATTTCACGGGAGGAAAAATCAAGAACATATTGATTTTTGTAAGCACAGAGCATTCTGAGACTCGCGGCCGTCTGAAACGCTTCTTTAATTCTGCCTGGGACGCGAGCCAAACGGCAAGACATAACATCATGCGCTCATGTTTGTAAATTAGAATTCATAACACTAATTCAGATTTTATCTCTAACCCACAAGTAGCAGCTTTCACAGCATCTGTCAGCATCCCGCCGTCTCCTCCGAGCGCGGAGCTCAGAAGTCGAGATTAGCCGTGGTGCATGACACTAATGCTCTTAGCTGTAGTGCTGTGGCCTCTCCGGGGGCTTTTCCTGTATCGGTGCAATTCACAGGCAAAAATATCCATGGCGTGTACACAAAAGTGCCACTGTTTACCTTAATCTGCATTTCACTGGAATTCTCCCTTCTCTTCACAGCGCAAACTGGAGATTAGCTTTATACCGCACCGAAATAGATTTCGAACATTTGGCTCAAAAAGTTTGCTCAAAACCACTACTTGTTTTGCTGAGGAAAATTGCAGCCGTTCTCTGTTTAAGATTGGAATTGTGATGTTGTTGTTGTTGTTGTTTTTTCAGCACTGATTGCTAAATAGTAGAGGAGATCTGAAAAAACAACTACTGCAATTTGAGTCCCAAATAGAGGTCAGCCACAAACTATGACGTGAATAGCAAAACCTGTTTTATTTGCCTCTGTCTGTGAAACGTGCTGTACTCCATTTCGATATTTTAAACAGGATTTGGCTAATTCTATTATGCATGAAGCTTTTGTGCCATTGTATTAATAACATGAGCCTGCGTGGAATATTTGGACTCTTTCATTTGTCACACTATAAGGGCCATTTAAAAAAAAGGTATTTAAAAAAAGAAAAAATCAATAGCTAGTCATTTTTATTCCACTGAATATTTCTCAGGGTAAAAACACTGCAGATTGTTTAAATGTTTTTGAAACAAGTGTCTTGTGCTTACCAGAACTGCATTTATTTGATCAGAAATATAGTAAAAACAGTAAGTGAAATATTATTACACAATACTATTTTTTACTTTAATCATTTTTAAGATGTAAATTAGGTAATACTTTATTTACACCTATGCTTATTAGCATGCATATGATTAGAATATTAGCCATTTATTAGTGCATATTAATGCTTTATTCTGCATCTCTAATCCTACCCAATACCTAAAGTTAACAACAACCACGCTAACTATTAATAAGCAGCACATTGAGGGAAAAGTCATTAATAATTAAGAAGTGTTTCCTATTCTAAAGTGTTATTCCTGTGATGCAAAGCTACATTTTCAGCATCATTACTCGAGTCTTCAGTCGCATATATTTTCGATGTCTATATTTATATTCATATAATTAATATTCTAAATAAATATATTTAATATATAAAAATGTTTTAATATATATACATGCGTGTGTGTGTGTATTTATATATACATGTTAAATTATGTAAACTAATTTTTATTTTGGATGCGAATTAATCATTTGACAGCACTATAAAAGAAAATATTTTGTAACAATATATATGTCTTTACTGTCACTTTAGATAAATTTAATGCATTGTTGCTGAAAATAAATTCTTAAAATTAATAAATAAATGCATATATATACATAAAATATACATATATATATATATATATATAGATAATCACTAGAAATTAATATAACAAAGAGTGAAAAATTTAAGAGAGTCTGAATACTTTACTTACCCACTGTATATACACATATATATATATATATATATATATATATATATACCCACAATATTATAGTATTCAAACTAGTTTAATGGACAGAATTGACAAAATGACTATAATTAATAATCTCATTAATCTCAGTTTGTGATAACTATTCCCTGCCTTCCTAGACTTTCTATTACATTTGAATCTAAACTCTTGATCTTGGAAAACAACACGTTGTGCGTCATAATCCGCCGCATTTCATGTACGGCGTGTCACACATCCTCTAAAAGATTCACAAGTAAACAGCTTGAAACAAGTGATAAAAGCCAGAGTTTTACATCCGTTGTCATCTGTCAAAAACAAATTGATGCTCAGCTAGTGTTTCGTAGGCTGCCCAGATTAAAACTCCTTCAGAATTCACATTCGCGAAGCTTGAAGGCAATTTTTGGACATGTGTTGCGTTCGGAGCTTTCGGAGCAATTTGAATGGTTGCACACAGACACGCTCATTGAATTTCAGTAGATACGACGCTCCGTCAGCTAAACACCTACACACGCAGAGCTTTCTGCCTTGGGCGGGTGATGGCAGGTGACACCATTTTGTGAGGTAGTGGAAAAGCTGGCAGCGGTGTGACAGCAGTGCTGGGTCACGCTGTGTTATCAGGGCTGAAGGCAGTGACAGCAAAACGACAAGCTTCAGCTTTCTCAAGGAGAGGAACGACTTGAAACATACTGGGAAATACAGACTAATGAATTTTTCAACAAAGCATTTATATGTATTCTGGAGCACCAATTATCACGAAGAAGCAGGTTTTTTGGTGTCAAGAGGCTTGTCATAGAGGTCCATTCAACCCTCGCTTTGTTTTTCTAGCGGCGTTCAGTCAATTAAAGTAGCAGATTTAAAAAAAAAAACAATTAGTTTGATGAAAATAGCTCCTCAATGATTCATTATTTGGTGATTTATTAAATAACTCCGTCATAAAGACGGATTGAACGGATTGGCTTTTTGAAACGATTCATTCGCTTGAATGAATGATTCAGTGACTCACTCATGAAGACTCTACTGTTTTAAATATTAATACTTTTGAATGGATAGTCTTGAAGCCGATTAATTATATTTTTGTATTTAATAAATTTATTAAAAACCTGTGTCAATTATTATTTTTGGTTTTAAAATGATCAGCATTTTTAAACAAATCACTAAAATGAATGATTCAATGACTTATTAAAAAAGGTGATTAATAAAGGACAGTGTAAAGGCTTGAGTCACTTGCGTTTTTGAATGAATCTCTTGAATAAATAAAACAAATGATTCAAGAAGTCATTTGCTTTGGTTTTGCACGCATTATTATGGGTTGAATGATCCATTCAGTCACTCTTTCATGTAAAAATAATTAGCATTTTTTTAAAACTGAAATTTTAATTAATGATTTAATGGCGTATTCAAAAAGTTGTCAACATTCAACATTGTTTAGTGTGTGAGTGAAACTTGAAAGTTGAACAGATCAATTATATGATTGAAAGGCTTAATCATAGTTTTTGAACGAATCTCTTGAATTGATTCATTGAATCTATTAACTGAATGATTCGTAAAGAAGCCTCTCATTTAGAATTTGTGAGGAAACTGGTTGAATGAACCCTTCAGTGACTCATAAAGACAGTCTGTTATTTCACAGATTAATTAGTGGTTTTAAAACAAATCACTTGAAGGGATGATTCAGTGACTCATTCAGAAAAAAATGTATTTGTGAAAGTTTTGAACAGATCAATTGAATGCTTCAATGACTTATTCACAAAGACAGTTGTATGTTTAGGTCTTGAATCAGGGTATCCGCGGATCCTTAAAAAGTCTTAAAAAGTCTTAAATTCCATAATTTAAAAACAAGGCCTTAATTAGCATTAAAATGTCTTAAATTC
>JAUCMS010000052.1:1128131-1139994 GCA_032357445.1 Enteromius radiatus | reverse complement strand
TATGTATTTCATAGAAAATTGTGTCTGGTACTATATAAATTACAAAGGTTTAATTGGCATCTTTATTTCAAACGACCCGACCGACCACAACCTGAATATCATTAAATATATTTTTGGATGACTCATAACCGCGGGTGACCACATATGGCCGCTGGCATCCGCTCATTTTGGATCAACCCGCCTATCACTGATATGTAGCCTTCATAGGATGCAGCCTTATATTTGAGAAGCACTCTATCATGTCATCTAAGTTAAGAGAGGGGGTGTATTAATGCTATGCACTGTAACTACAGGCAATAGACATTCAAATCCACATCTATACACACTGAACATATCAATTAGTTATGTTCATTTTAAACTGAATCAAAGTGTAGTAAATGTATGTTTAAATAAACAGTTTAGGCTAGACGATGAGTTTAACTGGTCAGTAATATTCAGGGCCAGATTTACCTCTTATTGTAACATAGGAAAAACACATTTTTGGGCTCCCCTTCCCTATTGACTATATTACCACCCCAGCAAACAAAAATATTTCATAATCATTGGAAATTGTTACAGTGCTTTCTATTTGCAATAAGTGGTTGTGTTCAGTCAAAAAATTAAAGTCATAATTTGTTTGAGAACTAAGAGACGTTTTTTTTTATTGGGTAGAAAAATTTAACAAATCTAAACTAATGCATCATCTCAAAACAAGAAGTTGTAAAAATGTAATTGTATAATTATAAAATGAAGAATATTGTCATCTACACAGAGACAGAACCTTCCAAAGATAAATCTCTGAAGACAGAAGAATCTCCAAAGACAGAGGAATCTCCAGAGACAGATGAAACTCTGAATATGGACAATCCTCCTAAGACAGAAGAATCTCTAATGTCAGGTAAAACATATTTAATCTATAAATTAAATTATCTATGTTTGTAATTATATTGAAGTTGGAATTACTGAGACAGACTAATCATTAACGGCCAAGCACCAAAGGTGTTGTAGCCCCTGTTGTAATTGTCATTCACATTTTTAGTGGCCAAGCAAAGAAGAAAAAGGAGGAACCATTAAATGACCTAATTGAACAACAAAATAAAAGCATATGATAAATGATAATAAAAAAACAGAAAAATCACTCACTACTCTTGACTGAATGCTTCTGCTAAATACACCCATCATACGTGAAAACAAATCACTGTTTTTATTTATTAAATAATAAATAATCATAAATTGGCAAATGAAAAATAATTTTTAATAAGAAAACAAATGAAATGGTGACCTAAACTAAATATAACATGTTTCTGGAAACTGGCCCATGTGTTAGAGATAGAATAGTGCCATCTGCAGGTTAGAGGAAAAACTTAAAGAACGAAAGTGTAACCAGTTCCACAGGGACTTTTCTTCATGTTTCAACATTTTCTCACAATTTTGCGAATACATTTAAACCAGTGCTGTCAATCAAAAGTATGCGACATAATTCTTTTGTTTTTATTTAGATATTATCAGCCTTTAAACTATCAATAAAACATTTACCAAGCCAAACCACTTAAATCCCATTAAACATTTACCCAACTATTATTGACAATATTTCTAAATAAATACAACAAAACACGTTGTGGCCTTACGTGCAGTATTATGACAAAATACATCATGAAGAAGTTGTGGACCTGTTGTGCAGCTGCATTAGATCTAAAATTAGCGAGAGAGACAGGAGGTGTGCAGATCCACGTGCAGACATTTATTAGACACACACACAGTCCAAGTAAGCAGAGTCAATAACAATGAATGGGAACATCAGAGGCAAAGACAATAGCATAATCCACAAGCATAGCACAGTTCAGGCAATGGGCGAACAACATCCGATGGGGTGAGTCAGAGAGCAGACAAGGTTAATCCGGGGTGAGAAAAAAGAAAGACACAGGGAACACAGGAAACATGGATGGCTTACAGAAAGAGAACATAAATTACATAAATTACAAGAGTTCATAATAAGAGTCCTTTAATGGTGAATGGAGGGACAGACAAACAATAAACATAATCCGGGCTGGAGTGCTCTCTGGAGGCTTCCGAGGACAACTCCAGTGCAACTCGTGACATAGCTCCCTCCCTATGAGTGGATTCCAGACACTCCAAGGCGGAACAGACGGCGGAGACACCCACCAGAGTGGAGCGGACGGTGGGGCGCCCTCCAGGGCGGAGCAGACAGTGGAGAGATCGACCAGGGCGGCACAGAAACCCACCTGTGTGGTACTGGCAGTGAAGACAGCGGAGAAGCCCACCAGGGTGGAGCGGGCGGTAGGGGCGCCCCCAGGGGCAGAGCAGACAGCAGTGACGTCCACCAGGGCGGATCAGACGCCGGAGACACCCACCTGGGTGGGGCAGATGGCCGGACTGCTAAGAGGAGCAGAGAGAGATTAATGGTGGACTCTATGGCCGAGATCGTACCTGCTTCTGGTTTGTAGCAGCTGGTCCCAGTAGCCAGGACAGGTCCAGGTGAGAACTTAACGGCCCCTGGGACTGGTTCAGGACAGAGCAAAAGTTCAATGGCCTCCGTGGCCAGGGCAGGGCGAAAGTTTAGTAACGGCCCTAACGGACAAACTCGGAGGTCATGCAACCACCAGTGGACCCTTGGTGATTGGGACCGGATAGAAAAGGAATTTAGTTGTTTACTCTTTTTGAAATATGTTATTTTTAGCCTTTTGTATTGCTGTTTCAACCAGCTTTTCATGTACACATTATGAAAATACACAAATCTCAAAAAAATCACATACAAACCATATCCTATAATATATGTGTGTTTATTATAATCAATAGTGGTTGTTGGCATGTTTATTTCTGCTGTGTAAAAGTCTTAACATGTAAGATCTGGCTGAATCTTACATTGTTTGTGATGTTACGACCACCTCCTCTCTATTCTTAAGATGCCAAGTATACATTCCAAGTGATTTTTAACTCCAGTCCTCGAGGCTCACTGCTCTGCACATTTTACACACTCAGGGTTGCATTTCCCAACCAAAGTTGATCGTAGCTCCATTGGTTTCAAACGGTTTATGATGTATTTAGGTTAACGACTATTTTGGGAAACGCAGCCCAGTTCAGTTCATGGATCTCTCTCCTAGAGTGACCTAAAAAAAGTGCAAGAGTGTTGGGTCCCGAGGACTGGAGTTGAGAACCACTGCAGTATAACACATTAGTAGAAGGATCTATTTAGTTTTTATTTGCTTTAATTTTATCACACAGATAACCTTCCACGCTGTGATGACAGCAAGAAGTTGGGGTCAAATCTTCTAAAAAAATTAATTTGCGGAAAAATAAACTTAAATTTTTGTTACATTTTTCTGATTAATCGTATGTCGTAACGTTGACAGCCTTAATTAAAACATTATAAAGTATATTAGAAATCAATATTTTTGTCAAAGTTTATAGAATTTGTTGCTGTCTGATGTCTTTTTAATTGTCTGCTTTTGAAAATTGTTACATGTCCCTCTCCAATGTCCCTCTTTCCCTTTCTCACACACGTGTGTTAACGTAATACTATTTTTTGACAAACCGTTTTTTTTTCTCTCTCTTTACCCATTTAGAACTTTTTCTGCACTTTTAGAACTGAATCAAGTCCAGATTCTTTGTGTGTGTATAGATTTTTTTGGGGAAAAAAATCACAGAATTACATGCCCCAGAGATAAAGGGAACACTTAGGGATAAGGGATAATTTAAGTGGGGTCAGCTGGACCCCAAGAGCTAATTAAAGGTTAAAGTCCATGTAAAGTCAATATTAAGTGTGTGTTCCGAGTTTGTCACACCACAGAAAAATGTGGTAGCTCCATTGCCTCCCCGAGCTTTGATTTAGACCCACCCGATAAATCCTGCTCACGAAAATGGTAAAAAAGTGTTCAACGTCATAACTCCACCCTTAAGTATCATATAGTTCAGTCTTTGTAACAGAGTTTAGCAATGCATTTCTAACATTTATAATGAATTTACAAACAATTCAAAAGAAGCAACCATGTCTAATGCCCGAACACACTGCATACTACATGAAAGACCGGAACGTGAAAAAATTGTGTGATTTCTGATTGACCACGATTGTTTGACAACAACAATCTTGTCTGCAACAGCTAAAAATCATGCAGTGTTTCTGGGGCTTAAAGTACTAGAAGAAAGAGTCGAGTACTCCTAATCTCTCTGGCATCCTGACCATTAACAGAATTCAGAAGGTTTGTTAGTAAAGGTGTAAGTAAAAGTGGTTAGTAAAGAGTACTGGCAGAAGTGATAGTTCTCTCATTGTAACAAGGAGTTGATTTTGCAGCCTTGGCTTAATTAAAGAGATTTTATATATATATATATATATATATATATATATATAATTGTAATTAATTGTTGTGAGAATGAGTTTTTTTAATATAGCTGTAGCTGTTTACTATTTTTCAGATTCACCTGAAAACAGAGAAAATGGTGAAGACTCTGACTCAAATGATTCAGTAAAGGTAAGTTAAAAAAAATTCATATAAAACCTTTATGTTAGATAAACATGAAATTGGTGAAGCTAGCAGTGATGACTGGCCCATGCCTCAGTAGAAATTGTTCAACAATGAACACCAGCCCCATGAATTTAACCATCTGAGAGACTTTTAGGTTTTTAGGGTTACAGCAATGAAAGGACAACTCTAGGACAACTCTGTCAACAGCCTTTACAGAGAACACACCCTGTATATTTTCTTTTTTTTTTATAAAAGCACAATGTTTTGTTATTATTATGACTATACATAGATAAAAGTAGACCCTTTGCAGTTTTAAATGATAACTTTATTCTTATCTGTATGATCAAACCGACAGAGTATTTTTAGTTCTTTTCAGGTCATAAAGAAAATATGAGACAGATCACACCAGTGAGGGCTTCGAACTCAGGGGGTAAAATGTTACTTTCGTTTTTTAAAGGGAATCCGCAGAACCCGATCTGCATAAATGTGTCTATGTTTGCACAAATCATTAATGATCCAGCCACTACCTGGAGGGCTGGAGTGCCCTCTGGAGGGTTCGGAGGGCAACTCCAGTGCAGCTCGTGACACATGCGATGACCCCTTTAATAAATTATTTATTACATTATTTAAGTATGATGTTTGTTTCAATGGTGGTGTTTCGTGTTTGTGTGAAATATATATATATATATATATATATAAATAAAATGAATTCAGCTTGTGGAAAATGTGATGAACTTTGATTCTTTATGTGGCTTTTTTACCACCTGCAATAATATGGTGGTTGTCAATATAAGTTAAAATAAAAAAAAACAGATTTTAGTAGCAGTTTGTATTGTTGAATTTACTGGGTTACATTCAGATGTTCTTGTTTGTAAATTACAGTTTTACACTGTAAAATTGTACTGTTCTGTAAATGTGTTTTTTTTTAGTGTACATTTTTTTTCTTTTTCTTTTTTTCTTACAAAATTATTCAGGCAACCACTACTGCCAATATTATTTTGTAAAACAATGGATTTTTTAAAAGAGTGTACCAACTCCTACAACAATCATAAATATGATATAATTTCATCATATATATTTATACTGGGGAATCGAAAAAACATCTTTTTTTTTTTTTTTTTTTGCAACTAAGGCTAATGCAAAATTCCACTTCTGAGGGAACAGTTTGGTTGAAATAATAAAATAAGCCAAATGAGGTTAAATTAACATTGATATGAATTGTTATTATGTTATTATAATATATACCATAAAGATATTATAGCTAAACTTTATAGGTTCAAATAACTGAAGTTGTTAAAATACAAATAAATACAACTTAACTGAGTGCAAAATGGTAACTCAAAAAGTTGAGTTGAGTAAACTTTGTGTTGTTTTGTTCAGTTAAATTGTATATAAAGTTAATATAAACAAACAGTAATAATGGTTAATAAAATATAATTGAAAAACAACAACAACAACAAAATAATATAATTGTTTTGTCTTTTAAACAGGGATGTATCAATGCTAGTGCAACAGCAGCAGGAGACAGAGCAGATGAATCCCTACAGATGAAAATAATCGAGCCTCTGTTTCACAGACTGCTTCTCGAAGACAGGTGCAAAAACAAACTGAGCACTGCAGATGTTCTTCAGATAACTGAACATTCATTACAGTCCAGTGAGTCTTGTGCTGAAGAGGAGCTGATTCACAATTTCCTACAAAAACTACAGATGATGAACTACAGAGCAAGATATATTAATGTTAATGTGGTCGATGAACAGGATCAAACAGAACAAAGACACACTGGCCTAACTGAAGACATTAGTGATATATTTGAAGCTGTGTCTTTGTCAAACAAAGAATCAAAGGAATCTGAGCGAATTCACCCAATGGATGTTCAGATGGCCGTGTTTCATTGTGCTGATGGTTTCCTGAGGCAGCTGATGGTCACTAAACTGTCCCAGTGTCAGTATGCTCTGCCTCTGCTTGTTCCTGATCCATTCACACAAGAGATTGAGTTTCCTCTCTGGACATTCAGACAAATCAACAAGAGCTGGAAGATGAAAGATACTGAAAATAAAATTCAGCCATTTTGCAAGACAAAAACTCCAATGTTGTTATTCTTCAGGTTTGGCCCTGTGTCTTTATCCAAGTCTCAGCTGATGAACAGTCTGATCAATGAGAAACACAACACCTTCTTCCACAGGAACTGTCCAGGCAGCAGCAGAACCAGAGAACTGATGGATGGAGTGGTGGAGATCGCCTGGTTCTGTCCTTCTGGAAAAGACACAGATAAATTCAGTGACTGTGTAGCATTCTGTAATCTACACGGTGATGCAAGAAAACATGAGAAACAGCTGCAGATCCTCACTGAAATGAGCTCAGTCAATGTTGTCCTTCTACCACAGCTTGACAGGAATGACACAAGTGCAACAATAATTCAAAATCTGTACACAAACATAAAGCCACTTATTTGTCTCTTTACAAAGGATGAATCTGCTGTAACTGAAATGAAGAAAGATAAATTTAAAATTGGTTTGAAAGACAGAAATGAGTCTGATGTGTCTGAAGAACTGAGAAAAACGATAAATGATTGTCTCTTCGAATCATCCTCCACTTTCAGACTTGAAGATCTGTCCAAACACTCAGATATCAGAGTAGATGAGGAAGATGATGATGACTGCAGGAGAGGAAGAGAAGCAGCACAAGAGATGATGAAATTACTGGAGAATAAACATCTGACAGAAATCAAAGAATCACTTCTTCCCCGTCAGGGCAAACTGTGGCATCAGTGGAGTCAAAAGAACAAAGAACTAAACCGACCTCAAGGAGATGTTACAGCAATTGAGATTAGTAGAAAACAATCAGACTTAAAGAAAATCCGAGAACAGCAGCATGAATCTGATATCAGTGAGTTCTTGAAGCTCTTTATTAAAGAAATGACATCAGAGGATAAACAGGAGAAGACATTTTTCCTTAAAAGTCTTGGATTCCTCCTGGATGAATATATCTCAGCTGACCTTTCTGTTCTACACCACAGTTATAATGAAAAGTGGTCAACTGTTGTAAAACTGAAAGAGAATCATAATAAACCTAAACAACTCAGACCTGAACAACTCAGAGCTGAACTACTCAAAGCTGAACAAGCAGAACTTGAGAGAATATCTGATGAACTTCAAGCTGCAGCCTTTGGTTTGGAGCACATCATGAGAGAGATCGGTCAGATCTATGAATCATCTTCCGCTGTTAATGAGAACAAGAAAGACCTGCAGGTTCACTTCTCTTCTCTCCCGAGTCTTGCAGCAGAGATGATGATCTCTGGATTTCCACTGGAGCTGATGGATGGAGATGCTGCTCATGTTCCTGTGATCTGGATCACTGCTGTTCTAGATCAACTCAAACAGAAACTGGGAGACCGGAGAGTCTTTGTACTGTCAGTTTTAGGGCTTCAGAGCTCTGGGAAATCCACCATGCTGAATGCCATGTTTGGACTTCAGTTTGCAGTCAGTGCTGGCAGGTGCACCAGAGGAGCTTTCATGCAGCTGGTCAGAGTCTCAGATGAGATGAAGACACAGATGAACTTTGACTATATTCTGGTTGTTGACACTGAGGGTCTTCGAGCTCTAGAACTGGCTGGAAAATCAATGAGACACCATGACAATGAACTGGCCACATTTGTTGTTGGTGTTGGAAATCTGACACTGATCAACATCTTTGGAGAAAACCCCTCGGAGATGCAGGACATTCTTCAGATTGTTGTTCAGGCTTTTTTGAGAATGAAGAAGGTCAGACTGAATCCCAGCTGTGTGTTTGTGCATCAGAACGTTTCAGATGTCACAGCTGGAGAGAAAAATATGGAGGGAAAGAGACGACTGCAGGAAAAGCTGGATGAGATGACAAATCTTGCTGCTAAAGAAGAAGTCTGTGATGCAGAATGTTTCAGTGATGTCATTAACTTTGATGTTCAGAATGATGTGAAGTATTTTGCTCAGCTCTGGGAGGGCAGTCCACCCATGGCACCACCAAACCCCAACTACTGTGAGAATATTCAAGAGCTAAAGAAAACTATTATATCTCATGCCTCAAAATCAGGTGGAATGATGCTGACACACTTAAAAGATCGTATTAAAGATCTCTGGGAGGCTTTACTGAATGAACGATTCGTCTTCAGCTTCAGAAATTCTCTGGAGATTTCAGTTTACAGGAAGCTGGAGACCGAATACAGCAAGTGGTCCTGGAGCCTCCGCAGTGCCATGATGGAAATTGAGAACAAACTACACAATAAAATAGAAAATTCAGCAATTCATGAGGTTAAAGAAACTGACCTTCAAAGAGAACTGAAGACGACGAGTGAAGAAGTGAAAAAAACAATGTCAGAATTCTTTGAGAAAGACCCTGATGCTGAAATACTGATTCACTGGAAAGCATCATTTGAAATTAAAATCACAGATGTTCAGGAAAATATTGTGGGAGAAACAAAGAGGAAATTAAATGAGATTCTTCAACAGCGAGACCTGAAGAAAAAGATTGATGATGAAAGGACACATAATGAGAACACTCTGTTTGAAAAAAGCAAAGAACTTGCCTTAAACCTCAAAGACAAAGCAAATGATGCAGAAACACTGAAGAAAGAGTTTGATTTGTTTTGGGAACAATGTGTGAAGAAGATCATCACAAATACTCCTGCAATCAAAGACATTGACGTAATGAAAGATGTGAGACAGATACTTGGTAACACCTATGAAGGATGTCTCCCTGCAGACTACTGGAAGGAGAGGAAGGAGATTTTTTCTGTACCAAATTATTCAGAATACGTAAAAATAAAGAAATCCAGTGGATTTACTGGTGCTTTCACAAATGTCTACAGAACAGCTCAAAATGTAACCAATCGTCTTCTATCTAAAGAGGATGAAACCCAAATAAAAATGTTTGTCAGAGATGTTGATCAGCAGACAGACAAAATGATTCAGTCATTTAATATTTCAAAGATTGGCTACAACATCAGCTGCATTCAGCAACTAATAGACTACATTAATCGAAGAGTAAAAAAACATCAGGAAGAATCAGTACATTATTTGTTCAAGAATGATTTCTTTATGGATTTGGTCATTTCCATCTGTAAGAGAGCAAACAATGTGATCACTGACCAACACAGACAGTTCAGAGATAACAATGATCCTGTAATATATGTTGAGAAGAAGAGAGAAGAGTACTATAGTATCTTTAAGAAACATCTTGATGGAGCTGCATCAGCTGCTATTTTTGGTTAAATAATCTGTCAGAAGCTCAAAGAGCCTGTTGAGCAGAGTATCTACAAGAAGACTGCCATTGAATTAGCAGGTGAAGTGAGAGCAAACTGTCCATCACTGAATGGAAACAGATCAAATCTGGAGAAACACATTCTGAAGACACTGGCTGAAGAGGAGGATTTTGACGAATACATGAAGTACATTGAAACTCCCAGAGATCACTTCAAGAGTTTCATAAGAGAAGAAGCGAGTCGGTACATCACTGATAAGTTCAGTGACAGTGTTTTACCCAAGATAAAGTACAATACTGAACTCTTGCAGACGAAGATTGTGAAAGCAGCTCATGAATCTACAAAACAAGTTCAAGAGAACCATGGAGGTGTTTGTTTGTGGCTGAAGAATTTCACACAGCAGCTCTCAGGTGAGCTGATCTTCTCTGAAAAAGACTTCAGTGGAGTGAAACATGATGATGTAGATGATTTCAACCTCCTAAAAGATGTGATAAATAAAGACCTTCCAGCTATAATGCCTGATATTAGCAGCAGATCCACAAATGAGCTATTTTCATTTAAGCTGGACAATAGTGACAGAACAGAAGAGCTTCTGATTAATCACTTCTGTCAGTGCTGTTGGGTTCAGTGTCCATTCTGTGCAGCCATCTGCACCAACACCATTGAAAACCATGATGGAGATCATAATGTTCCTTTCCACAGAGTGGATGGAATTAATGGATGGCATTACAGAATTACAGAATATCTCAGTGCTGATTTTTGCACAACATTAGTGGCAAGTGATAAAACGTTTCGTGAATCAGATAACTCATTTCCATATAAAGAGTACCGAAGAGCAGGAGGTGTTTATGCACAGTGGAGTATCACCCCTGACCTCTCTGAGCTGCCCTACTGGAAGTGGTTTGTGTGCAGATTCCAGAAAGATCTGGAAAAGTACTACAGTAAAACATTTGATGGGAAGGGTAAGATACCTGATGAATGGAAGGAATATAAAAAGCATAACGCAATTGAAAGTGTGGATAAAAACTTCAAATAAATAATGTATGTTCCAATAGAGTAGATAAGGCATAAAACCCAGCTACATGGATTACAAACTATAAAAAATATTGCTCATGTTATTTTAAATCATGAAGTAAAATCTCGACAAATGTGATATACATGTGGTTTGATAGATGAATTCATGATGTACTCGCTCATTAAATACATTCTGCAAATACTGAACACAGACAAAATTACATGCTGTTCAGCCACTCACTGTGTGCGGAATTAAATTTAAATAAATTTTAAAAGGTATTATTTTAATAACACGATATTTACACAGCCTGCATTTTCTGTTTAACCCGAGCCAGTGGTTGGAGAAATGGATGGAGATGCTGTCAGTGTTGTGAACTTAGTGACTTTTCAGACCCCTTTAGGAACTTTTTTTTTCCAAAATGCACCTAGATGCCAGTCTTTAATTTTTGCCCAAATCTTATTTAGTTTCTTCTGAGATTCATCAGTACTGTCTCTCTTTTATTTGCAGAATGTGTATAATGAGTACATCATGAATTCATCTATCAAACCACATTTTTGTCTTATCTCTGCGTGAATCATCATAGACACAAACTAAGGGAAGTAGCTCTGGTTAGAATGTTCTTCCGTGGGATGAGTGCTGTTCTGTTTCAAACTGCTAGAGCTACATAGCGCTGCTTTGAAACTTCTATTATGTTGCATCTCTAATTTTACATGCAAGTATAGCTGAAATCAACAGCTATTGTGTTTATCTGATGTGTAAGCTGTTTGAGACGAAGGCTCGATTATAAAAATTTGGATTTTTCTGCAGATTAACATTAATTAATCGGTTGTGATTTAGTCTCTCTTTCATATTAATTCAGTTCTCTGACAACAGAAAATGTTTAAATGTATGTGTACATGTTCAGATGAAGTGAGCTGCCCTGTAGTGTGAAAATGTAAACAAGCTTGTCTCAGTGCCAATAAAGTGAAGTAAAGGGAACCTTGTATTTCTGTTTTTTTTTGTGTGTGTGTGTGTGTGTGTGTGTGTGTGTGTGTGTGTGTGTGGAAAATTGCTAAAAGCAGCCAAATGAATGTTAAAAAATTGCTAAATTTGTTGCTAGGTGCTATTTGAAAAAAAAAGTTGCTAGGGTAGTATGAAAAGTTGCTAAAT
>JAUCMS010000052.1:1074408-1107732 GCA_032357445.1 Enteromius radiatus | reverse complement strand
TTTTTTTGTCTTTAGTTTCCCTGACTTTATAAGTTCTGTTATGTCTGTTTGTATTGTGTAAAGCATAATAAAAAAAATTTTAAAAAAAGTTTGTTTTTAGCGCTGTTAAGCTCCCTTTAGTCCGATTGGACTGGTTTTCAGCGCCTGAGTAGCGACAATGAGTACTACCATCTGACCAAGTTTCAGCTTTATTTTTTGTAAATTGTGTTTGACCATAAATGCATTATTATTATTAGTAGTATTATTATTAAAGGCAACGATGTAAGGAAATTTGATCATCTTCACATAACTGTTATTTAATACAGAATGCAGATAATAACTTGGAAACTGCAATTCAAAAATGTACAGTTTAAATGGACATAAATAATTTTTTATGATATTGCTATTACTGTTATTATTATTATTATTATTATTAAAGACAATGATGTAAGGATTTTTTCTTGACATAATTATTTAAGATGCAGATTATCTTTTTAAATTAACATAAATATTTATTTAGATATCATTAGCTCTTTTTTGTACATTGTGTCTCACATGCATACTTTTTTTAAACATAAAGGTAATAATATTATTTTTGTTTGATTATATTTTCCAATAAAGTAAATGATGTAGGGGTATTCAGCAACTGTTGTAATTTTAAAAAAGTACCCAATGAAAAATACATATAATCTAAATATTGATGTCAACAATAGCCCTGCTCAAATATGGTTTTCAAAATATGCTGTAAATGTCTTATTGTCCCAGATGCATATGGTTTAACCTCTGTATCACCTTCCACTGCAGGACCCAAGAAATGGTGTGAGAACTACCCCATTGCTAACGGACTTCGCCAGTCTCCCATAGACATTCAACCAACTACAGCATCTTATGATAAATCCCTGAAACCTCTTAAACTGAAGTACGACCCCTCCACTTCGCTGGACATCCTGAATAATGGACACTCCTTCCAAGTGACCTTCGCCGATGATGGCGACGGCTCAAGTTTGTGACCTCTATGTTCATTCTTTATAATTAACTAAGCTACGTCTATTCCTGTATTAATCATTAGCTTTACTTAGGCAGAGGGAAACGACTGCAGTGTTAACCTAGATAATATTTAGAAGGAAAAGTTATATAAGCTGCGTCTGACACTAATGCAATCCCACGGTATTATTGCCGCATACTTCCAAACATGCTCTTTCAGGAAGGATTGGAAGGCAGTTCAAAAGTTGGCTTTTGCTAGTTAAACATTAATTTACAATAGCATGCTGTACTAGAGTGTTTAAAAGTCTTTAAATAGACTATTTTTATAGGTTATGTTTATTTATGGGTTATAGTTTAATTTACTGCATGTCTAAGCAGGTGCCGGAAATTAAATGAATATGTGAAAATACCAGTGTAACACCTCCTTGACCCTTCAGCTATCTCGCCCTCCAATGACACAGCTATTTTGCTTAAAATTATGGGAAATCACACACATGTTCTCACAAATAATTGCAATGAAGCTGCAAGGCAGTGAATGGGTTAAGTGTCGTTCACATGAACTTGGATGAAACCTGTGTAGCAAGTTTAACCATGTTTAACCCGTTTAACAATTGAGCATGTAACAGACTTTGACATCACATTTATCATTTTTTTCTGCGTTTGCCCGCATTAGCTCTGACGGAAGGCCCGATCTCAGGCAAATACAGACTCAAGCAGTTCCACTTCCACTGGGGAAACAGTGACGACAAGGGCTCTGAACATACAGTCAATGGGAAATGCTACCCAGCCGAGGTATGAATCTGGGAAAAACTAATGATATGAGATGCCTTATTTTATAATTAAGTATTAATGTTCCTAATAATCTCGTCTTTAGCTCCATCTGGTCCACTGGAACACAAAATATCCCAGCTTCGGGGAAGCAGTCAGTCAGCCTGATGGTCTCGCTGTGGTCGGAGTTTTTCTAAAGGTCTGTGTGCAGTTGTACATTTTTAGAGTAAATACTGGTACAAATTCATTCAAATGTAACATTAAAATTAGGGCATATATTTTTTAGGGCCTATTTAGAGACAAATTCACTAAAAAATAGAATTAAAACACTTTTTTAAGACCTGTTAGCAAACTTAATAAAATAAAATTAAAATACTTGCTCAGACTTTTAAAATTGTTGTTTTGTAGCTTACTTTAAGAGCAAACACAGAGATGAATTCACAAAATAGCTTCAGCTTTTCTTTCTCATGTTAGTTTTGCATAAACAAAAAAAGAAACAACTAAAAGAAAAAATAAATAAAACTATGCCTTATAGTCACATTCTTTTAAAATTATTGGACAGTCTTTAATTTTTAGGGCCTAATTACTAACCACTTTATCAGCAAACACAGGACTGAATTCACTTAATAATTTAATACCTTTTTTTAATTTTGCACAAAACAAATGATAAAATAAAATATTTTTGCCTTGGACAGTCTTTTAAAATTGGTATAGAGTCTTTCTAGGTATTTTAAATCCTAATTTATCAGCAAACACAAAGATGAATTCACAAAATGGTTTCATCAATTTTTCTCCTGGTAGTTTTGCATAAACAAACAAGCAATAAATAAATAAATAAAACATTGTGCCTTAATCACATTCTTTTCAAATTAGTATTCAGTCTTTCATTTTTAGGGCCTACTAACTACTTTATTCCACAAATTCTAAGTTTAAAATAAATAAACTAATATTCACGTTTGTTTTTTTTAACAGATTGGTGAAGCAAATCCCAATCTTCAGAAGCTTCTGGAAGCCATGGATGCGATCAAACACAAGGCATGTCTACCAATTCAGTTTCATGTTGTTGTCAGTTTTACTTCATGCTAAATATTGAAATCAGTTCTGCTGGATTCATGGTCCACTGTGTGTGTGTGTGTGTGTGTCTTGCAGGGAAAACAGACCACTTTCGCAAACTTTGACCCAACCGTCCTGCTCCCGAAGTCTCTGGATTACTGGACATACCTGGGGTCTCTGACCACCCCTCCTCTGCACGAGAGCGTCACATGGATCGTCTGCAAGCAGTCAATCAACCTCAGCTCGGAGCAGGTCATAACACAATTTATACCAGGAACACAAGCATAGATGTGCAGTTTACAAGTCACATTAATAGTGAAGTGTGGCATCTAGCATAGCAGAGATTTGGATGTGCATAAAAGTATATTTATATATCTGGAAAAACATCATGTCATGCATGCAAATATATGCAATAATATAAAAAAATCCAATTATGATTGACATTATTATGTTTATTTAGTCTTTTTACGCTTTCAAATCCAGCAAGACTCTCATTGAAAAGAAATCCTCATAGTCAGTTGTATTTTCTTCTCCGTTGAACCTCTGTGGAATCTAGCCCTCATGTGAAAATGAACACGATCCTGTCAAATGTTTACATCACAACTTTGGTTCAAGGCTGGTAATGTGTACATAACCTCAGGCGGCCATGCCTCATTTCCTAGCTGTTGTGTTCAATTATTGACTTGAATACTTGAAAAATAACTTAACATGATTTATTCTGTTCAAAATGTGAGAATGAATGAAAAGGAGTTTGCTTAAAATACAATAGTTAATGTTTAACCAGTTTGCAGAACTAAGCGTTCCCCTAATACAAGTCAAGTCAAATGCCCTTTATTTATATAGTGCTTTATGCAGTACAGATCGACTCAAAGCAGCAAAGTTGTGAACAGTAATTAACATGAAAATGAAATTCTACTGTAAAGAAGCTCTAATCAGTGTTGATTCAGTTCAGTTCATTCACGGTGTAATACATCAATTGTGAAAGAAGTTGAATTCAGTGATGAGCAGCTTTACAGAATATAATTAATCAAAGAGTCAGTTCAGTTCAATTCAGCCCGAATCAGTTCACTGTCGATTCAATTCAGTGAAATTCAGCTTGTGTCATTTCATTGTTGATTCAGTTCAGTTTGATGCAACCCGAGTCAGTTCATTGTTGATAAAATTCAGTTCAGTTCAGCTTGAGTAAGTTAAATGTGGATATAATTAAGTCCAATTCAACCAAATCAGTTCAGTGTTTATTTACTTCAGTTCAATCCAACACGAGTCAGTTGAGTGTTGATTCAGTTCAGTTCAATTCATATAGAGTCCATTTAATGTTGATTCAGTTAAGGTAAATTCCTCTCAAGTAAGTTCAATGTTGATTTAATTCAGTTCAATTAATTTCACTTCAGTTTAGTTCAGTGTTGATTCAAGTTAGTTCAATTCACTCCAATGTTGATTCAGTTCAGTGAAATGCAGTTCGAGCCAGTTCAGTGTTGATTCAGTTCTGTTTATTCCAACCCGAGTTAGTTCAATGTTGATTCAGTTCAGTTCAATTCAGCCCGAGTCAGTTCACTGTCGATTCAATTCAGTGAAATTCAGCTTGTGTCATTTCATTGTTGATTCAGTTCAGTTTGATGCAACCCGAGTCAGTTCATTGTTGATAAAATTCAGTTCAGTTCAGCTTGAGTAAGTTAAATGTGGATATAATTAAGTCCAATTCAACCAAATCAGTTCAGTGTTTATTTACTTCAGTTCAATCCAACACGAGTCAGTTGAGTGTTGATTCAGTTCAGTTCAATTCATATAGAGTCCATTTAATGTTGATTCAGTTAAGGTAAATTCCTCTCAAGTAAGTTCAATGTTGATTTAATTCAGTTCAATTAATTTCACTTCAGTTTAGTTCAGTGTTGATTCAAGTTAGTTCAATTCACTCCAATGTTGATTCAGTTCAGTGAAATGCAGTTCGAGCCAGTTCAGTGTTGATTCAGTTCTGTTTATTCCAACCCGAGTTAGTTCAATGTTGATTCAGTTCAGTTCAATTCAGCCCGAGTCATTTTAGTGTTGATTCAGTTCAGTGAAACTCAGCTGGAGTCAGTTAAGTTTTGATTTAATCAAGTTCAGTTCAGCTCAATTCAGTTCTAATAAATAACAGATGCTGAAAACTCATTATTTCTCTTTCTCTCTCTTCCTATACAGATGAAGAAATTCCGATCTCTGCATTTTACAGCAGAGGATGAGAAGGCCTGCTGCATGGTGAACAACTATCGCCCCCCTCAGCCTCTGAAAGATCGTAAGGTCCGTTCATCTTTCAAATGAAGGACCACCCCGGACCCCTCTTCCTCCCCTTCCCTCCCTTCTTTAGCATGGTATGCAAGCATTGGGCCCGCAGGTCAAGAGCCTCATAGCACCTTTACCCTCCATGCAGTGATGCTGGGCAAACAGCCAGCTGTCCAGCAGAACAGATGTGCTGTTTGGAAAGTAAAGAGGCTATGCAGGGAATCATGTGTTTGTTTTTCCTTCTTCATTCATTAGTGCAAATGCTTGAATTATTTGGATTTAGAATATGGTGCCATTTTTGTATGACGCTCTGATTTACATGTGATGCATAGACAGACAAGAGAAGTGATATATACATTTTTTAAAATGTAAATTAAGTATTTAAGTATATTTGTATTGCTGTAGAGCAGAGATGCCAAAATCTGGACCAAGCTGGCCCATGATGACCTTTGATTTGGCCAGTCCTATTATATTTATGCATTTGGCAGATGCTTTTATCCAAAATAACTGAAATTGCATTGATGATACACATTTATTTACTAGCTGATGCATTCCTTTTTGCACTAAAACAAGTCAAATAAAAAAAGTGAATTTGATTCAAATAAATCAAACATTTAAAAAATGTGTTTTTATTTTTTGTTTATTGAAGTAACTTTAATATGATATACACTATTTAAAAAGATCTTAAATAATATCATTATGTTAATTAAATTATTATAGTTTAATCAAAGCAAGATTAAATAAAAACAAAATTAATATATATTATCAGAGTATATAAAGACAATACTATTTATTTTCTTTCTACTACAAAATTTGACATCTAATTCAGTGCGTTACTTGCCATTTTTGTTAATTATTTGTGAAATTCACTAGCAATATCTGAGTGTAAAACTAGTTTCTACACCAAGTCTTTTTTTTTTAGATACAATTTTCTTTTGGCCAACAGCTCTCAGTGAAGTTTGATTTCTGGTCCTTTGTATTAAAGCTTGGGCACCTTTGCTCTACAGACTAGACCAGCATCAGATTAAAACGCAAAGGTACAGCAGATTGGCAGATTCCCGAACAGATGCCATCTGTGCTGCTGTCCCTCCCTGCCAGGCTGTAATCTCTGGCTGTCTCAGCAGTGCTGAAGCTTAATGAAACCCAATGCATGCTGCTATCAGGCTGCAAGATCTAGAAAATCCCCTATGGTAAATAAACACACGGGGCAAAGCATCCATGTCTGCTCGCAGCGAAATCACGCACAACATCTAGCACACACTGTACAATCAGAGCAGATTTCATTTGAAGTATTTGTGCCTCCGATAGCGATCGCATTTTCCTGTGTGTTTTTCTGAAAGATGTCTTTTATAGAAATTGATATGCACAAGAATTCAGTTTAAAAGCAGTAGCAATAATTGCATGAAACCCCTGTGTGATTCCTTAATGTGCCGTTTCTTGTTCTATACTTTAATCTTGGAATAAATCGTCTCTTAAGCTGAATTGCAAAGCAATGCACAAGCAACACAGTGAGTCTTAATAGAAGCCAACAAGCCAATAGACAAATCTTGCAGGTTAAGCAAGGAGGTCAACATCAGCTCTACTAAAGCACTAGGACCAGGGCTCATGTCTTATACTAAGTCAGCAGGTTTGAAATATATGTAACGTGTGTTATTGAATGTAATTTACTTGAATTTGAGGGCTTTGGTAAGCAATATTGTTCAGCCATACTCTGCTCTGCTATTTTCAAAGAGGATATTTTAATTAAATATATTTTATGCTTATTCTGTGTTGTGTTTTTGTGATGATTTACTAATGCCCTATTTGAAGGGCAGTTGATTTACTATGGGAACAGGCTGTAGTTTCAGCAATTAAAGGTGCTAGGCAGTGATTTTATTGCCATCTATTGAATATGTATGTGTTTCCCAACCATCCTAGCTGAATTACTTTTTCAGGAATGCGTGTAACTTAACTCTAATCAAGTCACATATAGCGCTTAATACAATAAAGATAGTTTCAAAGCAGTTAAACAGAAAAATAATAGTGTCAGTGTTGCAAAACTTTAATTTCAGCTATAAAGCCTGTCAACAAAAGACAACAGTGTTATTATTCAGTTCAATGCTGATTCAGTTCAGTGTCAGTGTTGCAAGGTTCATTGATTATGAAATTATTTCAGCTATAAAGCAGCTCAACTGACCCTTTGCAGGGAGGTTGACTGACAGGTCATTTGACCAATCATAAAGCGTTATCTGCCATTTTGTCCAACAAACAAACCAGATAGAAATGTAGATTAATCAAAATACCTTTCGATGTCCATTCATGTTTATTTCATGCTGTAAATGAATATGAAAAGAAAAAAAATTGAAATATGGTGCTACAGTGATCTGACACACATTAAAGAGTCGCAAAATGGTATTTATTTTTCGAATTTAATTTAAAAAATCCAGAAAAGTGAAAGTTGAGACAGTTTTATACCGTAAGTTAACTGCTCTAAATCCTCAAAAGAGTCATGCAAATGTCCCTGAGAACAAACACTATCAAAAACACAATATAACATACATTAAATGCTATTTTTGACTGTAAAACATAAAGCACCAGTTTTGCAGATAGTTTAGAGGCTACAACTTGAATAAAACCATCACTCCAGTTTCTCTGTAAAACATCTGCATCAAACCTTTATTGCACTTCTAGTAGAGACCTTTTTTATCTGATAAGCTAATGATTAAAAGCTATCCCGAGTTATCACTAAGTTTATAGGTGTTGTAAGTGATTTTTTGGGGGAATACCACAATAAAAAAATGTATTTACTGTCAGATATCTGTAATAAGTCTCTGACAGACACAGGCTAATGTAAACAGCAGAAAAGGAGCCAGAAGAGCATCCGGTACATTTTATTTTACATGATCATGCAAAATCAGATTTCCTGGATGGTTATTATCCTTAAAACTAAAACTTTTAAAAGCATTTTTATTAATTAAAATATATGAAAAGTGCTACATGAACTTAACAGAAGCTGAAGCACTAAAATTACAATCATGAAAACAAATTACATTTTAACATTTAATTTGAACAAAAAAAATACTAACATAATTATTAATAAAATTTATTATTACTATTATTACTAAAATAAATCAGTAGCATACAAAAAATAACATACCCTAAAATAACTAAATAGCCTACTAAAATAAAAATAATACTAAAATAACTAGTTTGCTCACATATTTTTGAAGGCCCAAGATTTAGAGAATCTTTGAGAGATTTCGCCTTTAATGACATTGTTTCACTGAAGTGGATCATAAAACCATTAGTAAAACCTAATACGCCGTGCCATTCTCTACACTTAAAGTATATGCATGTTAGCACAGTCAGGGCTGTTCTGCAGGGGAGGACTCAGAGGACTCTTCTCCTCACAATCTGTATGGCATCATAATTCAATCTCATTTACACGATCATCGATTCACCTGCCAGTGCAGCGTCACACACTGACGTCAAAGTTCACAGCGAGAGCCGAGGAACAGGATTATGCCAATGACGTCACTAGGACACATGAAGGCGACAGACCCGAGCTCCCAGAAATCAATGCGTTACATAAGAACACTGCCTGGTGATATAAATCAGAGTGAATAAGAGCATAAATCTCTCACACACATGCCAACAAGCAGCTAATCTGTACTGCAGTAAATCCCAAAGAGCATCCTGGCATGTACACAGCACTGAAACATGACCTACAGTGAAACAGTCAAGGACACACACACACACAGTTTCAGACAGGAACAGCCATGTCCGCAGGCTTTAATGCTATTGCGATTCAGTGAGAGCAGGCCTATCATTGCACATTAACATACTGTAGATAAAATCATAGTTGCAAACACACAAGTCTTTCACGGGCTTCTGTTGCATTTAATAGACTTTCGCTGTTTGTGGATAATGTGTACAGTGATGCTTAAATGTAAATCCTCTTAAGTGAGCAAGAGACGTTATGCGTGAACACATACGCTGCTTTTATAGCTCTCTATACTGTGAATTGCTCAATAAAGCTGTCATGGAGAGCTTGGGAATATTTGCTCTCTGAGGTTCACATGGCACTAGGCCACAGGGTCTGAGGACACGGTGAAGCAGGTCTAACTAGCAGGTCTACTGACATTTTAATGTGCACTGCAAAACCTCCTCTTCTCAATCAGTATCTGAGCCTTGTTTTCATGCAACAATTTATATCTATGGAAAATATCAACAATTTATATCATCCGTGAAACAAGAGATGTTTACATGATTTTCTTCATCTTTTTTGCACTTGGTTTAAGCATAAACCTCACTAAATTTGGCAATGAAAACATACGTGAAAAATGTAAGTATATACAGTAAAAATATACTAAAAGGATACTGTTAAAATGTCTAAAAAGAAGAAAATTTCCATAAAAGACAACATATTTCAATATTCACTGAATCTCTGTCAGTTTTGTGCAATATATTATATTGTTAGAACTATGTGTATGTATGTGTGTGTGTGTGTGTGTGTGTCTGTGTCTGTGTATACAATATATTATAATAGAGCACACAACCTTCTGAAAATTATGTAAATATTTTTAATGACAGATTTTCAATGAATATTGCATAAATACTAATTGCATAAATGTAAAAAAAAAAGCTGTACACACACACACTTATAACCTACACACTTAAATAAAAGATCAATAAAGGTCAAGACAATAAATAGATTTTTATAAAAAATAAAGATATTGATTAAGAATACAATTTTTGTATTTCGTAAGCAGATATATATGGCTTTTGACTGTTGTTGGTGTTAATATCTTGCTTTTGGTCTCATTTAGTATGGAAAATAATTCACACACTGTCATGAAAATGTTTGTTCCATAAATCAATAACACTGCCTCTGTATAAATAGCAGCCTGCATGCAGGGGATTTCTCACTGAAGGTGTTATCTGAGGGACGATTTTCTCAGGAACTTGTGGTATATGATATCTTTAATTACCAGATAACTATTAATGCTGTACATCTTTTAAAAATGCCAAATAACCTTCCTGTATCTATGGAAAGATCAGCATACTTTGCATCTTCAAGGTCAAAAAACCCGTAAACTTCACGCCTCACACTCCTCTCACACCTTTCAGTTGTGTAGGCATTGTTTAAAAAAAGCAAATAATTTCCATTAACCCAAAACCCATTTTCATAATTCAGAATCTAATTACAGAATATTCAAATCATGTGAAGGAATCATATTAAATAACAGGTGAGCATAAGCAGGCTTAAATGGAATGGATTTCCTAGAGGTTCAATGAATCCTGAGATAATCTCAGAGTGCTTTTAGAGTATAAAGATCATCTAACTCAGACAACCAGTGTAACTAGACCAGCCAAGTTTCTCTTTCCTAGTTTTTAGTTGATTGTGTGAGCTTGGGCTTCAGCAGACACGCTCTCCATCCATCCTGGCAAGAGCACAGAGGAGTTAGTGTGACAGGAGGAGAGTATGTCACCTGAGACACTACAGTTCACTTTGCAAATGGGTCACCTAGTAACTGCTCACTTTCCCTAAATAGATGAACGCACAGCTCCTGACTGTAGGTTACCGCAAACACAGGAACCTGCATGTTGTTTCAAACCTGTGAAGCTCTTTCTTCAGCAGAACACAAAAGGTGATTATTTTGTAGAACATAATGAATGTAGAACTAGGGATGTGTCATACTCCAGTAACAAAAGAAACAGCATAGAAGCTTCAAAAACGTGGCCTATATGACTCATGCAGTATATTCTGAGTCTTCTGAAGCCTGATGACAGCAACTGTGTGACAGTAACAGAATGAAAGCAAGACACTAGAGGCAAAAAAGGTTTTCATGCTATTTTTACAGCTGCTGTTACAGACTAGTGGTAAGAAATATTTAAAATATTCTTATATTTACTTTACTGCACTTCATTTATTTACACAGTTAATCACACACACACACACACACACACATTTTTCCTGATTTTTCTGATTTATGGTGGGAGGAAACAGACATATCAAAACTTGTAAAAACCTTTAATTCTAGTACATCAACAAAATTAAAAATACATTACACCTGGCTTTACACAATGTTTATGAAATGAATGCAAATGCATGAAATCAACTATGGAAATCTACTAATATTCATATGTTTATTTATGTGCATTTAGTCTGAATGACATTTCTCATTGAATATCATACAAAGCTGTCACATGGCTTCAGAAGACTTAGATTAGGGAACATATATTACATTTTTACTAATCCTTTTCCTTCAATAAACTTCTAATTTGTTGCTTATTGAATTACAATCATGAATTCCCAAAAAACCAACAGAAGAAAGTGTGTCACACATGTTGAGATTGAAACGAGAGTAAATGATGACATTTTGGGTGAACTATCCCTTTAATGAAGATAAATTATGCATCCAGTGCTCCCTTTCTCACTCTTACACAGTCTTTAATCTGCTCTCTACCTCTCCTCTCATTTCCTCTTCAGTGTGTCGCAGTGCAGAGCAAGCGTCTGTACACAAGTATGCTCGAGATATGCGCTGCTAGAGTTTCTTTATGAGTTATCGGGGGTTCAAGTTCCTCACATCACCACCTGTTGGCATCTGTCTGACCTGAACCTCAAAGGTCGGTGTGGGGGGGGAGTATCATTTTAGATCTTGTCTAAGTTGCTAGAATCACCACCACATTTTAGTGTTCCTCCGCACCTGTACATACCAGAAAATAGCATGCGTGGCACATGCAAGACATATGCTGTGCATTCACCGCATATATGGAGACACTGAAATGAAGGAATTCTGAAGTGATTCGAATCAATCCTCATAAAAGGATTATTTCCAAAACAGCTAAAATCCTCATTCCTGGAATAGATTAAACTACAGATTAAGTCAGAACAGGATGCAAGATAAGATAAAATACAGACCTGCAGAGACACACTCTAGAAAAGAAATAGATTGTTGCCTGTTAGTGGTCTTTATTTTTGGGCAACAATATAATACTTATATTAATGGTATAGCTCACTCAAAAAGGTTTTTCATTGCTTTCTTCTATAAAACACAAAAAAGGTATTTATTATAATACAGTATATAGTGAAGCTTCAAAAAAGCATGCAAGTACAGTACATTAAGTATGCATACTGTATATGCAATATATGCTACGAATTCTGAAGCCATGACGTATGTATAATTCATTTTTCTGAATATCCATTATTCATTGAACATTCTGCTATAGCTCAAATCTCATTTGCATATGCGCATATTCAGACTTGACACATAAAGATGTGATAATAGTGATGGAAAACAGCATTGGTTCTTGAAGGGTTTCATATGCAATCATAATGCACCAAGTTATTTTACAAATTTTAGAAGCTGGTATTATCAACCTGGTGAATTTAGAGAAAACAGATTCTTGACTTCACCTGCACTTGAACTGATGTCAAAATATTGAATTGCTACACTACAACCAAATTCCAGTAATACATAACATAAACCATGGGCAGAGAGTATACACCCAAAACATTGTGAATAAGCACACAACATTAGAAAAAAAAATGTAAAAGGCCTGCTTGCAAGTTACAACCTATTATTATGACCTTTTTTTTAAGTTTACTTGGTTCAGTTCTTTCACTGTTCATTACCACTTAAATAAAACAATTAAATGATTATTTGCTGAATGAGTTATACTGTGGGATTTTTCAGCTGTCAGCAGCCTGAGTCATAAGGTAACCTGATCTAAGAGTTGCTAACGTTCCTGGAAATGTAGCATATTAGTTATGAATGCTTTCATGTGACCGAGTAAAAATTATACACGTGTTGCATATACAGAGCACACTGTACATGTATATTGTTAAATAACACTGATCGGCTGTGTTTAAACAGAAATGAAAGAGGTCCTAATGCACACACCTGCAGAACCTCGGCTGATATGTGGGATCTGAAGAACGCATTTACATTGAATCAACATAAATGGGCCGTCCGGGATAGAGACAAACAATGAATCCTTAAATAGCTAAAACATAACAAACTGAGGAAACAACAGCTCACTGTTGTCATTTTCCCAGGAGAGTCTGGCGGCCTGAGAGACGTCTGATGCGGAACTGTATAAAAAGGAAGCCCTACACTGAAGTTTCACATTGACAACAAAGAGGGTAATGAAATGTCACATGTAGCTGATACATCACCAAATGGTTGCAACACAGAATAGAATAGTATTTCTGTGTAAAAACATGCTTCTTACTCAATAAGAACATAATCATTTTCACTAATCTCTATACAAACATTATTTTTTTGTAAATTATGCTCTTTGTTCTATTTATTGTGCCACATTCACACAAGTAAATGCTATTTGACAGAGACATTTAACGTTGCACTTTTACTGTCAACAGAAAACAGGTATAGCCTGTTTGTGTACATTGTTTGGTACCTTTAATGAATGAATGATTAAAATGGGATTTGAGTTCCTTGATGAATCTCATAAAAGTGTGTATAAATAGTATGCCAAATAAAAACGTGTGTATAAGAAAAAAAAAGTCCATGTTTGCATATCGATACCACAAGCTTTCAGAATGATTCATCTGTGGAATCCAACTACAATTGTTGCATTGTTATTGATTCGCTAAAATAATCATTAGAATAATTAAAATGGGGATTAAACTCAAATGGTCACACTGTGTGTATTTTATTTACTAAAAAGAAATAAATCATTCATATTCAGCAGCCACAACAATGGTTGCACTGCATGCATCTCATTTACTAAAAAGAAGTGAATCTTTAGAATCATTCCGTTTGGAAACTGAACCTGTTTTTGATTCACTAAAGAGAACTGCCTTAAAAGATTCATTCTTTTGGGAGTTGGACTACATTGGACTACATTGCTCAAACAATATATTTTGCATATTCTAATTCAGTAGCAACATTGTGGTGTAGAAAACATGGTCAGGGTATTTTAATACAACATTCTATAATCAACATGCATGCAGTGCAATACAGTTTCTCACAGTACAGTCTCATATGAATGTGTTCTGAAACACAGTGCAACAACTACCGCAACATAATTTCTCATTTCCTCTTTCTTTATATTTGTTCTTGTAATGTAATTTAAGTCATTCAGTTTATGCCACTCTTGTCAGGTGACTTTTACTGTCGTCCCTCATGGAAACCTTTAGTGACCAGAAATTGACCTGTAAGAGCTCAATGGCTAAAGATAAGCGCTAATCTGTTTAAAAGATGAGACGGTGATATTTTTTAGACAACTAACAACACTGAAAAACATTTAAAAATCATTCTAAATATAAGTTAAAGCAGAGTTCACACCTCAGTGATATTGTTAGAATCACTCTCAGAATGATTGTTTGAACGATACAGCCAATCAGATTCCATTATAACTGCAGTGTGTGCTTATAATAAACAGAATGTAATATAGTTTGTTGATGTGGAAACTAATTGTTATAGCTATTGTTGGTGGTTGTATGAATGGGACTTAAAGTAATAGCTCAATGATTTACTCACCCTCTAGCCATATTACTTTCTTCTTTCAAGTTAATACAATACAAGTAATCAAGTCCTGGATATTCCAAGCTTTATAATGTAATTTAATGGATGTTTAGATTTTTTTTTTGAATAGCATCTATTCATCAAAAAAAGTGATTTACGGTGCTCCGGGGGGTTAAAAAAAAGGCCTTCTGAAGTGAAGCAATGTGTAAGAAAAATATCCATACTTTATCAACCGTAATCTATAGCTTCATCTAACTGTGGATATAATCAGAATCAAGTTTTGTTCACAGCAGATGAATATCAGTCTTTTCTTGGCTTATACTGAAATCCTTTTTTGTACTTCTATTTCATTATGTTTTTTTTGTTTTGCTCTCTCCTCTGCTCTTCCAGATTCTTCACTTCTCATCTGAGCTTATGGTACGTTAGTCTCATCCTCAAGACACCATGCCCACAGACTGTTAGCTAAACAGCTGCTGCATATGGCACACAAAAGTGGTTCAACTTCAGGAGTTATGAAGCTGTCCTCGGGTTGCTTGAATAATACAGGATTTCCAGGAGACATGTTAACGTTCCGCCCAGGCACGGATTACCGAACGGGCAGTCGGGGCCGTTGCCCAGGGGCCCTAGGGCTGCGGGGGGCCCAAGGTTGCGTTGCCATGGGCCCATTCTATGTTCGTGCGAAAGTTGTCTGAACGTTTTGCTCAGGGGGCGACGCCAACGTTGCGTGGAGGTGTCACTCAGGGGGAGATGCGAACGATGCGGCGACACGAACATTTACTGAAGTCACTGTTGTCCAGGGGGCCCACGGACACTACTTGCCCAGGGGCCCACCCGACCTATAATCCGTCCCTGGTTCCGCCTGGGAACAAATATGCTGTGATGCCAAACCCCCTCACGGAAGAAGAAAGCCGTTGTGTTTACTGCTGTGATGACAAGCACATATCAGGAACAACTAAATAGAAGCATATTAAATAGTTACATTTCACGTTATAGAATCTTTAAAGGAAAACACCACCTACTTCCAAATTCCACTATGTTCTTAATGCATGTTCTTGGACGAGCTGATACATATCACTCTGAATCACTCAAGCGCAAGGTGCCACTATGTTAGCGTTTAGCTTAGCTTCATTCATTCCTTAGGACCCAAACAGGGATGAATTTAGAAACCTTCCCTTTTTTCCCTAAAGAAGGTTACTTGACTAGTTACATGAGTAAGTATGGGGACACGATGATATTACTGCACCGCGGTCGAAATCCTGTGAAGTGCTCTTCCGCCATATATTTTATTCATCTTTTTTTATCTGTTTAAAAAAAATCGCCACTTTATTTTTCATGTCACCATACTTACTCATGAACTAGTCATGTAACCATCTTTAAATAGGGAAAAAGTGGAAGTGTTTGATGGCTTCTAAACTCATCCCTGTTTGGATCCTAAGGAATGAATGAAGCTAAGCTTAAACGCTAACATAGTGGCGCCATTAGAGTGATTAAGTGCACACACTGAGACTAGAGAGATATGTATCAACTCGTCGACAAGTTGAGGGAAGAACATAGTGGAATATGGAAAAACGGTGGCGTTATCCTTTAAAATGCGTAAGAGAGTTTTACCAAAGTCTCTTTAAGACAAGTCATGTCACTCGCCGGCCATCTTTGAAACACCTCTCGGCATCCAAGTGCAGCTCCTATCTCTTTGAAGGGAGAAACATCAAATTCTCTAAACAAAACTAACTGTGATTGGTTGGTTGACATGTCGGTCAAATGGCCTCATGGGCAGGCCTTGGCCAGTACTATGGATTCCAGATCTTCAACCGTCAGTCTGAAGGTCTAGCTAAGCAAGACTAACGCTATGTCTACATCCTACGTCATCCACTGAAACACCACTCTTGTTTTTTGAAGTGCGAGCAAACAAAAACAACACCCCTAAAACCCTAACCCTAAAAAAAGGTTTTCTTAATATCAAGTAACTACTACTAACTAAATTAAATCAGCACTTGGTGTGTACATCATTTGTGGAAGCTATTGCCCTTGATGCACTTAGTACTAGTTTTTCAAGTATCTTAGCAGGGAGGTCTCTTGAAGCATAGAAATAACTGATTTAGCCATTTTTAGCTGATGAAAATATGTACTAATAATATGCATTTCTTGGCTTTGCCAAAACAACACAATTTTTTACTCTTTCAGGTCTTACAGTCTCTACTAACAAGCTGATGAGTTGAATCAGGTGTGTCTGATAAGGCATACATGCAAAATGTGCAGGGCAGGGGTGCTTGTAGGACAGGTTTGAAAACCACTGGCCTAAGCTATAAACTTTACCAAAAAAAAAAATCATAATGAATTTGTTGACTGCACTCATAAATTCTCACACCTGCCCTACACAGTGATCACTGCAGCGGTTATATATATACAAGAACTTTGACTCATGAGAACTTTGTTTCATGAGAACTGCTTGATTCATGTCCCACCACAAAACACCCAAACCACACTGCTGCTCATTTCAGAATCAGTCTGGTGAATTACACTCACTGCTTTTATTTTAAAGCAAAGATTATTAATAAGAATAAAACTTCCAACCACTTCAAGAATACATTCTGTCCTTGCATGTAAGTCAGATCAAGTGATAAAGCAGACAATGGAAAAAGGTCACAGACCAGCACTATGGAAACCAAGATGTTGCCAATGCAAACACAAATGCTTCTCTGAATTCAAAACAGGTCGTATTAGACACGCTGATTGTCATCTGTCTTCCTCCTTGGTGATCGGGCAGGTCTAAGAAGTTCTCAAACAATCATTCTGCAGTCAGCCAGCATGTACCAGGCTGCTTGGAGCCTGTTCGCAAACATTCATGAGACAGTAAACATGCACTTCATGATAGGAGCAATAAATACACGTCCTCTAAAAACAAGTTTTGCGAAATGTCAGAAGACAAAGTTACTGTCTGTATTTACACGCATATAAACAAGCAGCCCTCATGGGATTCCTAAAGAGTCTTATCTTCTTTTTGACCTGCAAGCAACATATTTACACCATGATAACATTCATTTTAGCTGAAGCCAAATATTCCAACTAAATGCATGTTTTGATTTTTTGATATGTCTCTTTTTTTAAAACCCCCTTTTATGTATCATGCATACTTACAATACTTTCATTGGAGGATGACATGCACAAAAACAGCAAAGAAATTCAAAGGAAGAATGACAGAGCAATGATGAAAGACTTTACCAACCACATCAGTCTGCATTTCCTTTTTGCACCCAAACACATTACAGTCCCAAAAGAAGCTTATTGAGTAACAAAGCCTCGCATTATTATTAATTTGGCTATTGGTTTAATGGCTCTAATTCACTTCGCACATTGAGCTCAGCTGTTTTCCAGGTAAATGAAAATGGAAACAACCAGAGCAAGTCTTTTGGACCCTAATTATAAAACAATAAGACTCATTGTGAAAAATGCTGATGAAAGTATTTCACCACCCCAAAGAGTTCATCTGTGCAATTTCATCCACACAGATCTCACGCTAGATCTCATTATCTTTATATAGAACGCAAACCAATAAGCATCTTACCTAAATCCACATCATTACGGCATATGGAGGCTGTTCCAACCCTTCACAACCGTATCTGGTATTAACTGAACATCTCGACACAGTTAACAAGATTGCATTACCTGGTTAATAAGCACAGTGGCTACGGCAGAATTAGAATCACATTAGACAAGCATATTCATTTTTTATTCTTAATTCACTATATATTTAAACTAGATATTTAGATTTTTTTGTGAGGTAAAATGTGAGTGGCGCTTGCTTCATGATTTCTAGTTATGTTATTTCTATTGTTTATAATACTACTATATCATAATATTTTAAAATCATTTATTTGTAAATATTGCAAAGATATTTGAAGAGCTCATTTGCAAACGATTTTCAAAGATTAGTTTTTTTCATTGGGCATTCCAATTAATGTCAATCAAATTGCAATTGGGTAATTTAAATTAAGTAAAAATAACAAAAAAAAACCAGCTAATTAACACAAAACAAAATTTAAAAAATTATATCGTAATAAATTATATACATTTAAAAGCCTATATCTAAGTGCCATTTTATTGATTTATATATTCATACATTTTTTTAAAGATGTAAAACGGCTAAAATAAATGAATATATAAATAAATTCATATGAATTAATAAAATGGCATACACACACACATGTTGGTTTTTGTGTTTTACGGGGACTCTCCATAGGTGTAATGGTGTTTATACTGTACAGACTGTATGTGGTATACGCTACACCTAAACCTACCCCTCACAGGAAACTGTGTGCATTTTTAGAATTTCAAAAAAACACAATTTAGTATGATTTTTAAGCATTTTGAATTACGGGGGCACTGAAAATGTCCTCATAAAACACCTACATATTGTAATACCTATGTCATACCCATATCATTATACAAATTTGTGTCCTCATAAACCACATAAACCCGCACACTTATACACACACACACACACTTCCTACATGCTTCTCTCTCAAGGTACAGGACGTGATGAAAGACGTTTGCTTCTCTCTCTCGGTTAGACCTTCCTGAGCCATTTATATATACAGCCACCCATAATCCAGAGCATGTGCCAGACCCAGCATGATCTATTACTAAAAGCACTACTGTGATGCATGTGGGCTTAGAAACAGCAGCTGTTTGTCCCTCTCAATAAATCTACCTTTCACTTTTTTGTCTCATGTGCTGTTTCTGACAAAATGAGACTGATAAACGTCTATAGGAAGAACTGTTTTGCTTGGCCCACTTCCTTTGACTGCTAATTTAGTCACAGAACAGAAAATAAAAATAACGCTTTCAGAACACAGCAGGAGTTTGAAGGGACATTTTAATATCGCTACACAGCAATTTTCATCTCTGAGAGAAAAAAGGCAAAAAAATGACAATGAATTATGCAATAGCAGTATTCATGGCTGATGAAGTGTTGTTCTGTAAGTATCCATGACAACATGGTAATGTGCTTATTATGGGATGAAAAAGCGCTAGATGTTTGGCAGGAATACAATAGTGCAGGTATTTTAACCTAATGTGCGCACATAGGCCAATTTTTTAACATTTATCATGCTACTGAATGATTATTATATTTATTTACCATGGTGTTTACATCTTTCACAAAACTTCATGGTATTTTTATGACATGAAAAAAAAATAAAATGGTTCCTCCCTTACAAAATGTACACCATGCACTGTAGCATCCTCCTGTATCAGAAGGCAATAATACCATAGTAAACTGAACAATATATTTAATAAATTTAAATATAACTATATTTTTCAAGATTTAGCATGGTTTCTGGACTACTTAAGTTCTTGAAGTACTTTGTGGTACCTTATAATTAATATGGTAATTGTTTATTTCATATTACCAATGTATACTCACTGTAACTTGGACATGTACCAATCTACATTTTTCACACAGAAATAGAGTAGATCCATTTATAGTTCTAGACCCTGAAGGGATTTTGAAGAGATTTTGATATACTAAATTTAGCCCGCTTTCAAACTACTAAACCAAACTGAAATTTGCATCATTATGAACTTTTGAATACAATAATGAGCACTGGATTCAGTAATTGGTCTGGTCTGGTGTCTGACACTGTCTGAACAAGTAATTCACCACATACAGTAATTGATTAGAACAAAAAAAAAAGACAGCTAGAGAGTGATGCAGTAACTGTACGGTCATCATTTCAAGCAGAACAAATGTGACCTGAATTGCGCACAGAATAAACCCCAGAGAGATCAATATTGCGGGGTCAGAGTTTCCTCCCTAACGGCAAAATATCAGAGATACAGGAATAAATAATAGGGAATCCCTCTACCAAACTACTATTTTTAACTGCTGTCTATAATGTCATATTTGCTTACAATGAAGTACAATGAAATTGTGCGTCGAATTCCTCTGATACAGCTACAAAAAGTAAAATTAAAGTAAAATAAAAATTCTATGTCAATGAAGTTATTCCCCTGAGTTTCTGGGCTTTTCTCACAGGCGTTGGATTAAAAGTGACTAATAAGCTATTCTCTACAAAAGCACAAGCACTCTAAAAATAAATCTTAAAAAAACACAATACGTGAAGGACTGTCTTGTCATTTTGCCCTGTGAGTAACACACGTGATGCCTTCTGATCTTTTCAGCTGAGGGTTCCAGGAGCTCATTAGATAAAGCTTAGTTTATTTGTTCAGAGACAGGAAGAGCTGTGCATTTCCTTTCTTTTAACTCCCAAGTCTTCACATACAACTAACATCCCCCACTGACGCCAATGTCCTGCGTGTCAGCCGGAGGGAAATAATCTTACCTCTCTGACCTCAAATCTGACTCTGAAGCTATAAAGCTCTGGCCAAAATATCCATAATCCATAATAAAGCTTCATCTAGTGAAAAAATCTCATTCCTTGTTGTCCTCTCACATCAAAAACCGCTAACATAGTTGTTTAGAACTGTAAATGGCACTGGTTTGTGCATATTTTTCTCCCGATTCAGATCATGAGATAACATTTTCACTGGAGAAAGCAATATTATGGACAAATACTCATATTTCAGCTTGAAAAAAAAAGATTGTAGTTAAAAACTTTTGCAAGATGTCAACTGACGGACTGGATTGGTGTGGATTATTATGATGATTTTATCAGCTGTTTAGACTCTCATTCTGATGGCACCCATTCACTGTACAGCATCCGTTAGTGAACAAATAATGTAATGCAAAATCTCTTTTGACGAAGAAACAAACTAAGATGGTATGTAACTATACTATTAATGGACGTAAAATAGAGTCTAAAATGCATATGAACATCAGTACTGCAAGGTTCATTTACTATTTTATTGTGTATTCTCCATAAAAAGATGATACAACTTCAGTGGCAAGTGGACACATATTTCTTTATACAACTTCCCACTGAAACCTATGTACATATTGAGGGGTTTTGCCCATTGGTTACTAAAAAAGCACAAATTAAAAACCAAAGCATGACTGTCATAAGGGTTGACTACTTGATTAGAGTAGCATAGACAAGATGTTAACCCATTTAAGCATGCAGAAACATGAACAAGCTACTGAAAAACCGAACTCAAACTGACTAAATGCTTGAGCTGTGATGGGATAGTGAGACATATCTTACTCACCGTCACACTGTACACTCGATCTGTCTGAGCACAACAGTTGCCATGACACCCAACATGTACTTTAGGGTGTAAGACACATAAAAAAAAATCGACCCATAATAGAAATTATACTATTCCATTGAGTTCAGCAAAGCCAAACTTGTACAGAAATACCAATCTGTGGGTGTGACCCTGCTGAGATAAGTTATACTCTGGCTCAGACCTGCTGACCTATGAAATCACTCCAAGGCCAGAACATTAGTATTACTAAACCCTATACATTACATTCAGAAACTTTCATTGATGCAGAAAGCTAAAACCACACAGGTAGAACAGAACATCTTACAGCACAAACACAGTCATTAAGTTATGAAGGTGACCTGTTCTACCTAAAGTATCGAGATCAACAGGAATTAGAGCTGGTAATTTAATCTCAGGAGAACAGAGATAGGGCTGGGAGTTGCGTCTGGGACATTTCTGTGACATGAGATAACACAGAAAGTCGTTTGAAGTGACTGCAGCTAAATCCTAATTGTATTCTCTTGTGTTTGATGAGCTTATAGACTCATGGAGACTTATCGGAAATAGTAGTTTTATTATCTGAATTGATATCAGTTAGATTAAGTAGAAATGACCTACTGAGAAAATAAGAGTGATATTACGAGTTTCAGAATTACTGTTTCAAATTTTTCACCAAGATACCTAAAGATTTTGACAATTACTTTTACTCAGCAAGAATGCATTAAATTAGAATGCATTAAAAAAAGACAAATAGTTTTACAAAAGACAACTTTCGTTCCAGTATCAGATTTGTACAAAAATATTTAGCAGCAAAAGTGATTGCAACATTGATATTAATCAGAAATGTTTCTTTAGCATATTAGAAGGCTTTATGAATGTTCATGTGACACTGAAGACTGGAGTAATGATGCTTTGTTTGAACACAGGAATAAATTATATTTTGAAAAATATTCAAATAGAAAACTGATAAGCTGATATAAATACAGTACCACATTGTTACCAATGAAACATTTAGAGGGCTGTGAATCAGGTGACTGGAAATCACTTAAGAATACATGATTATGTTATCAGAGCCTTTTAACCCAATTGAAATTTTAAATACCTACACTCTTCCTGTTCCTGACGGTGGGGGTGATTAATTGTGAAAAGTGAAATTCTCATGAGTTCAAAACAGAACACAATCCTGCTGAACCCCCCTAGTTTATGCTATACAGACAAAATTCTCAAGAAGATGTAATGCATTCACTCCAAAAAGGTGAGGAAGTGTATGTAAAATAGCAATAAAAGTCGATCATCCAGTGTTTCAGGAGGAGTGAGAAACTTACAGCGACATCATGCAGAAACAGTCTGAGGCAGGTTCGTTATGTTTTTGTAGACACCAGGCAGCTGTGAAAGTACCTGAAATGACAAAGACAAAAGAAATCATAAGGCAACCTGGCATATATCCTTGACCTTTATAAAGAAGCCAATCCCAGAAACCATTGCTACTATATAACAAATGAGAGAGAAGAATATTACAAAATATGCCTAAATTTAAATAAATTGCTAGATGTATCAATGTAATGTTCAGTGTTATTGATAATTTACCTCATTTTGGTGTGTGCAGTCTTTTAATTGTGCTTAATATGGTATCATGTTGCTAACTTCGCAACATGCTACTGCTAATGTTTTGCATGAATAGCTACTGGCGTTCTAAATCAGTCACTTATAAGGTTCCTTGGTAGACAGCTGCCTATGTATGCAGCAGGCAATTATTCCTTTTCTGATATAAACATATCTATAACCGTCCATTTTTGCCTCTTCTTAAGGGCTCTGTGGCTGCATCCAGAACTTAGCCTGAGGCATCAAGGTACAATCCAGTGCAGAACTATATAACCTCGTATTAATTTCCAATGATAGTCTATGTAGACTTTAATTTCCTTGAAAAGATATGTATTCACCCGGGTCCTTTCTTAGAATGAACTGTAAACCTTAACAGAGCAAGCAAAAGAAAGTAGTACCCATATTTAGTAATGCACAGTAACTAATTATAGAACCATGTTAATTAGTCAGTGCAGAGAGTGATGGTCAAAATAAAATAACACTATTTGTTCTATTTTTCCTTTTTTTCCACAAACCCTAGTTACTCTCCAGTTAAACCATAGCGTGGGAGGTGAGGACAGGGTGGGCGTGGTTATTTTGAGGCATGTTGGTTAACCCTGACTTATTACCTTTATGATGTATCCCCCAAGGCAAATGCAGTTTCTGTTTTCTTAGAATAAGGAGTGTCCAAATGAATCTTTCTCATAATTAGTTTCGGATCATGTAAACATGTCTAATCTTCCACATTTATGCTTGATGAGACCCATAATCAACTGCATTCAATTAAACCCGTTTAGTGAGTCATATCTGAAAAGCATTCTCCAAAGGTGTGTGAAAATCATGACAGCATAATTATTTTTTATTGTACCTTTGGATGCTTTCTAAAAAAACATAGCCTGTCACTTGTAAATCAAAAAACGAGAAGTGCTGCAAGATTTGTTGCTTGCTTTATAACTAAAACTCAAAGGTTGGCCTTAAATGTGTCATCTTTGAGGTGATTGTTAATCAGAGGTGATTTAATTATAGCCCTCTCTCTGTGGCTGTTCTGTTTGAAATGGTGGAAGGAAATGTTTACTTACACACTATCATATGATGGCTGACAACGCACTTCCTGTTTGAGATAGCAGCTTGTGTTGATATTTAAGGTGTCGTAAACATTCATAATGCACAAGTAGACGTTTGGCTGTACCAGAATAATTAAGCAATTAGCTAATAAATCTCTCCATGAAGACGATTTAAGTAAATGCAACAATTTTGTACAATACTGTCAAACAATACTGTCCCCTGGTGGCATTATGCAATGTGCCAATATTATCATAATTTTGTCATTTAAGCTACACACAATGCATAGACAGTGAAATATACTTTTCCACTTATCCTTTACAGATTAGCCGTTTAACTATATACAGACAGAAATAAATGTATGTCAAATATATAAGTGCAGTTGTGTAAAGGTTATGGAGAATGTCACTAGTTCAGTGCAGCATTTCACTGCATTCACTCAGACGCTGAATTGCTAATAAGGGCATCACTGCAATGCAGGGAACATTAATGCTATGTTAGACATAGACTTATTAGACTATTTACTTTTCATCCTTAGGCTTATTACATTTCATCCAGTGTAGATTATCGCAGAATAGTGTGTTTGCAAGTGGTGCAGTTCCTGAGAAACATTAACAGATCAAATGCCACCATCTCAGAGAAAGAATGACAAAGTGTAGGTGGGTTGCAGAGAGAGTGAGACAGAAGCGTGTGGTGGAGTAGAAGATGAAAATATAAAATATAGAGGATGGCAACTTTTTGACAGATGACAGTTTTAGCGAAGTTGTGATTGAGAGAAACAATGCCAAGGCAGTCTTTTTTGGAGTTTCACTGTCATTTGTCACAGGACATGGTGAAAATTAAATGGAGATCAAATTGTAAAACACTGCCCTCCGCCCTATTATTAACGGAGTAGATACAACTCAACTTTTTTTTAAATCATTTTTTAAATTGCTGATGGCCGAGTATACGTATCGACATTTTTTAATGAGAAAAAAAAGCAAAGTAGAAGCATTAACACAATTTCACACCTTTGTAGAAAAATGCTAACCTCTAACAAATATTTAGACGCCTACTTATTTCTTTACCATGTATCTGCTGACATCTCCTGGTTAAAGTAAGAATCACTTCAACAGTCATTTTTAAATTTAAAATATGTAGGTTCTTTTTGTTTTACAAATACTAGTGATGTTTATGTTGGCATATAATAAATATAAACGTCTAAAATACTTTTAACATCAAAAATTACTGTACATTTGGAAAGAAAAAATATAAATACGTAATAAAGGGCGGAGTTTCGTGGTCTCTGACCAATAACTAACCGTAACTCCACTAGTCTTCCTTATACGTCATTTGACTCCTCCCACTACTGACAGTGCGAGTTTTGATGAGACTGTTTTTGTCTTATTGATAGTTTATGAACTCTTTTTTTGTGTGTGTCTGGATACAAATCAACGGAAAATGCAAGCTCTAAGGTATAAACGGAAATGTATATGTTATATTTCAGATGTTTTATAGATGTTGACAGTAAAATGTTGCTCAATAACCTGTTGCAGTTGTGCCGACGAAGTAAAGCAAAGGGATTTTGATTCATATAACGTTAACAAAAATATTTAACTGGTTTGAATCGGAGACAGCCAGACATGAAGGGGCAAAAACGAAGGATTATAACACTATTTGTTTAACACTTTTCCCTTGAGCACGTAAAACTAACGTTAGTCATATCAAACCAACGCCCAAAAGTTGAGTAATATGACAACAATAATTGCATTAATGTTAACGTTACATTTATTATTTTCCTTTCCTGCCCAGAAATATGTTTTGTTCGTGGTCATCTGATGCCAGACTTGATGGTAAAACTGTTATAATTACTGGAGCCAATACTGGAATTGGTAAAGAGACAGCCATAGACCTGGCCAAGAGAGGTGGGCATTTCTATTCATTTTCTATATTGAGTTTAATATTAATATAATGTCTGTTTGAAAAATGTCATCTTTCTTTAGGAGCACGTATTATTATGGCATGCAGAGATATGGAGAAAGCTGAGGCAGCCCTGAAGGAAGTAAAGGATGCTTCAGGAAACCAGGATGTTGTTATTAGTAAGCTTGACCTGGCAGATTGCAAATCCATCAGACAATTTGCAGAGAGCATTAATAAAGGTGAGATTACCAGGATAAGGTGTAAGTATCTTTACAAATGTCTTCCTTAGTGCTAATGATGTATCTGTGTTGTCTTTCAGAGGAAAAACAAGTCAACATCTTAATCAATAACGCAGGCGTGATGGTTTGTCCTTATGGAAAGACAGCAGATGGTTTTGAAATGCAAATAGGAGTTAACCACATGGGTAAGCATACGCAATTTGTCCAAATCAGACAATAGATTTCACCTTAAAAAATTACGGGGGACATCAATACCGTTTTTCTTCTTGTAGGTCACTTCCTGTTGACGTATCTGTTATTGGATTTGATTAAAAGATCAACGCCTGCCAGGATAGTTAATGTCTCATCCATGGCACACCAGTGGGGGACCATCAACCTGGAGGACATCAACAGTGAGAAGAACTATGATAAACAGAAAGCCTACAGCCAGAGCAAGCTGGCAAACATTCTGTTCACTCGTTCGCTGACCAAAAGACTAGAAGGTGCGTCTTTTGAAAACTGATATTTATGTTAAAGCACTTTTTATTGTTTGATATTTTTCATTGTTTAATTTTGAAATTAATTTAAAGACTTTATTATATTATATGTGACCCTGGACCACAAAATCAGTCTTAAGTCACTGGGGTATATTTGTAGCAAAAGCCTGGGGTCAAAATTATAGATTTTTCTTTTATGCCAAAAATCATTAGAATATTAATAAAGATCATGTTCAATGAAGATATTTTATAAATTTCCTACCATACATATATTAAAATGTACATTTTTGTTAGTAATATTCATTGCTATGAACATCATATGCACAAATATAAAGGTGATTTTCTTAGTATTTAGATTTGTTTGTATTTATTGTATTTAGTTTTTACTCTTCTTTTAACATATACTGTAATACATGTTTACAACTTTTCATTTTTGTCAAAAGCTTCAGTTGAATTAATTTTTGATGGTCAATAAAACCAGATATGGCCAAATTGTCCATGATGGACCAAAAAATCTTAACTGAGGACTGTGGGCTGTAAGTAAATATTGTGTTAAAATAACTTTATTATATTAAAATTTACATAAAAAAATTACATTTACTTCTAAACAACAACAATTGAGTTTATTTTTATTATTTTCTCCCTCTTTTGTGTTTACAGCATCTCTGATCCAAACCTAATATAGTAACTAATATAGTATATTATAAAACGTAAAAGTCTAGATAACATATGAAAGCATTTTTTATATACATTTTTGCCCCTAGTGCTGGATAATTTCAGACCTTATCCTTGGGTTGTGCATTTGCTATTCTAATCTAATAAAATAACTGATGCTAAATGAATCCCAATAATCCTTCTCATCTGGTCTTTGTGTGGCGTCTCAGGTACTGGAGTCACAGCGTACGTTCTCCATCCTGGAGTGGTTCAGACCGAACTGTGGAGGCACTTGAATAAACCTCAACAAGCCGCCATGTGGTTAGCAAAGCCCTTCACCAAATCATCTGTGCAGGGAGCTCAGACCACCATCTACTGCGCCGTGGCCCCTGAACTGGAGACAGAGAGTGGCAAATATTACAGGTCAGTGGATCTTTATCTCAATCCCATCAAAACTGTAGACTGTCCTCGATTTACAGAAGCTGCTCCCAGCCAGCCTTTATCTAGACAAAGTACAGCATAAATATACACAAGTCCAATAGGTCATGTTCTGTTGCCTTTCTATTTGATATTATTATCATACAGCATTTAGTTATTGCTGATAAACTTTTGTGTACATCATGGTGTTTAATAAAACCATCTGCAACAGCTCAGGCATGTTTTAATTTGTCTGTTAGATCATCTTATCTCATGCTCACCTGTCTCATGTTCTCCACACAGTGACTGCGCAGCTGCAAAATGTTCCCGTGCTGCCATGGATGATGAGGTGGCACAGCGTCTCTGGGAACTCAGCTGTAAGATGCTCAGCATCACATGGGAGTGAAAATGCATCTCTCTTCCTGATGAGTTCAAGTTTAGCTGCAGTCTGCCTAAGACTGGCCCTTTAAAATTAGAAATACTAATAGTATTAAACACACTAGCATAAAAGATCGGTAAATATGTGATAAAATGTGATATATTTTATACATGATGTGAAATATATATATTTCTTAGAATACAGTCAAAGTTTGCTTTACTGAGATAATGTTCTATTTAATACAGGTATGTATTTATGCGATAAATGATGTAAATGCTAGATTCAGGCGATCGGAAAATGCATTATACATTAATATTTTTTAATGCATTTATATTTTTGTATCCTGGTTTTAATTTTAAGCTTTGTATGACCCAAGGAGAAAATATTTAAAAATAAAATAAAATTATACTTTACATATATTTCTCTTATGCATTATTATAGATTTATATATATTTGTGCTGTCAAATGATTAATGGCAATTAATCACATCCAAAATATTTTTCTTTTTTTACATGTGTATGCTGTATATTTATTACGTACATAAATGAAGACACACACATACAGCATTTTGTTTTTCAATTTACATGTGTATATAAATTTATATTCATATATATTATATAATACATTCCTTTAAAATGCAAACATAACATATTTTTCTTAGATATATTAATATATATATAATATATATTAATTATATTAATATATAAAATTAATATTAATATATAATATTATATATATTAACATATAATTTAAAAAAAATCATAATTCTATAATTTTTTTTTTTCATTTACATTTTTTTTAAAGAATTTATTCCAAAATATATGTAACATTTAAGGAAAATAGGATAGACTTCATTAGAAACTAAGGGTACATGTAGAATAAATAAATAGTCAAATAAGTCTGAATCAGTATGATACAATAAACACACACACAAGTCAAAGATGCCAGCACTGCAATCCAGCTCTGCTCTTTTTCAGACTCAGTTGCCATGACAATCTCTCATCTCTGCTCTCACCCTGACCTGATCACCATGACAACAACTTATTGCCCAATACAGTGCGATGCAGGAGAACATACAAAAAGGTCACTAGCCCCATCTAGTGGACAGCAAAAACTGACGACGCCTGTGTATAAAAAGAAAAAGAAAAGCTAACGCTTTTGTTAAATTCAAAAATACTAAAGAAATGACTTCAGCCAAACAGATGATTTGGATATGTTCCAAGTAGGCTACTCTTTGATTCTGTAAAATACAAGAGCCGTATCAGTTGTGCAGTAATAATTTGAGGCCCTCAATTATCTCCTAATGGCAAATCACAAGCGCTATGAGAGTTGAAGCCATTTTTGTTGGGGTAATTAAAGTAACTGAAAGGCATGAATAGAGCCTTGTGTTCAGTAATGAACTTGCATGTCATTCTCTCCTCACATCTTCTGTCCTGATGGAGCAGAATGAGCAGAAACCACGACGTAAGTCCTAAATCAATCGGTCTATATTTCTAAAATATAGTTTATTATACACAGAAATGTTAGTCTCTTATTCATTCCAATTAGAACTATAGGTTTACAGCCTAGTGAACAATTACTTTTCTAGATGTTTAGACTAGAGAAAGCAATACACTCATCTGAAGAATATATCATGTGACTTCATATATAATGTGAATTAAAAAAGTTTTTAATATCCAAAGAACCATTAAGCCATCTGAGCCCTGTACACCAAAATGTTTTAATTAGAAGATGATTGATTGCTAACTCTGATGAACTGCAACAAATCATTAAATAATCTTTATTTAATTGCTGGCAACTCTTTTTAAACATATTACTTGGCTGTAAACAAATTTGCCTAAATTCAATAAATCAGTAAGAAATTAAGATTTTAATTTAAAAGTTTATTATTAAAAGTTGTAACACAATAACAATAACCTGAACAAATATAATTTCTTTAGGCTATATAATGCTAAATTATCCCATTACATAAATATCAATATATGTATTAATTAAATATAGAACAATTTAGAAATGCTATTTTGTATATAAATATATGTGTATACAAAATGATCTATATATCTGCCTATATATATTTATAATAGTGCTGTAAAATGATTAATCACAATTAATTAATAAATATAGCCTAAATATGATTCATTTTTGTTTACATAATATATGTGTGTATTGTGTAGATTTCTTATGTATATAAATACACACACATGCATCTATATTTCTAAGAAAAATATTTGACGTATATTAAATATATTTATGTATAAATTAATGCATGTGTGTGTGTGTGTGTACAGCTATTGATATATAATAAGATTTTAATCAAATAACTGCTAAATAATGTATTTTATTATACTTTAAGAAGTCATGCATCAGGTTTAATCAAAGCATACTTCAAACATTTTGTGTACTATACATACATATATAATATATAAGTATATATTTATATATATATATATATATATATATATAGGCTAATAGTATTTGAATAAAATAACAACTGCAAAATAATGTATTTTATGATGCACAATTTTAATCATTCATGCATCATGTTTAATTGAAGCATATTTCAAGCATTTTCCAGTTATTTTGTTAGCCTAAATATAATTTGCTGTAGTGCCCGTGAGTGGTCGCTCTCGGCTTGTTCCCTGTAGATTTTCACGCAAAATGAGTCAGGATATTAAAATACCCCGCGTGCATTATGAAGCTCCTTCTAAATTAACTTTTAACTAGTTTATATAGCTAGTTTAAACTTTAAATGCTGCAGACACAATTCAGATACAGAGTAAGTTAGGTTCACCTTAGTTTGATTTATTTAGCACAGCTTCTTCCGCACTAAACTTTTCTTTTAATCTTTCCAAAATGCCGGTGAACATGGCTGGATGCACCACAGACTGCGTGGAGAAGCCGATCTCCATCTGCTTCCAGAAGTTCGGCCGCTTTGTGGGAACTTACCCGTGGTGGTTCTTCATCTCTCCTCTGCTGATCTCTGCGGTGTTGGGGAGTGGGTTTTATTTCTTAGAAGAACGCGAAGCCAATGACATTGAGGATCAGTTCACACCTGTGAACGGTCCAGCCAAACTGGAGAGGCGGTTCGTGCAGCAGAACTTCCCGCAGAACGACTCGGTGTTCTCCAACCAGAGACTCTACACGGATGGAGTTTACGCGTCCTTCATAGCGGTATCAAGATCCTCCAGCATCCTCACAGACGCTGCTTTCCAGGAGATAGTAACTTTAGACAGGAAGGTCAAGGAGCTGAACGTGTCCATGGGTCACGAGGTGCTCACTTTTGAGGAACTTTGCGCAAGACGATACAAGAAATGCATACCCAATAAGATATTAGACATTTACAAATATTTTGGTAATAATTTAGAAACGACCGAGCTCAACTTTCCGTTCTTTCGTTTTGGATTCTCGTACATTTTCCTGGGCTATTCGGTCGGTGGAGTGAATATAAACTCTTCTGTTATTAAAAGTGCAAAAGCGGTGCGCCTGTTTTATTTTCTGAAGGAGGATAATCGCTCCAGAACAGATTTATGGCTGAATGAATTCCTGAAGGTTTTCCCCTCTAATCTAAAACTTAACTTCATTAAGGTAGGTTATATTTTATTTAAGTACTGCTTGAAGTCTTTATTGATGACAATTGGGGCCTAATTGTATATAGTTCTGAGTAAAAACTTGCACAAATGCTTGTTTTCTATACCAGTGTTCTGTCGTTTTGAAATACATGTTTTTAATTGGTCGTAAATTATGATTCCATGCCATATAGCCTATCATATTTTGCAATAGCTCATATTGCAAAAATGTATTTGTTAATTTATTTAATATAGTTAAAGATTGCAATTTATATATATATATATATATATATATATATTTGGGTTTTTTTTCCCTATAAATTATGTTGGGTGAAACGTTTCATTGTTTCATATACATATATATGTATATATATACAGTATGTATGTACAGCATTTGAAGTGGATCAAAATCTTTCATCAAAGTTGTCCTAAAACCTAAAACCAAAATGCGTTTTTGTCTTGGGACAACTTTGATGCACTTTTTTGATTTACTTTAAATGTTGATTAATGTATACCACCAGGTGTAAGTTGTCACAATGAAAATCTGCCAGTAAATAATTTACTACAGGCCATATATATATATCAAGATCTTCCAGCATCCTCACATGATACATCCTCTCATATATATATGGCCTGTAGTAAGTTATTTACTGGCAGATTTTCATTGTGACAACTTACCCAACATGGTATGACAAGATGCTCCCTATGTCCCTATAAACTGTAGTTTTTTTCCCCCTGGCAATATTGGTGGAAATGTTTCATTTATTCATCCTTTTCTTATTCATTCAAAATTTGTTATTTACATTTAGAACTTTTTTGTAACTATTCTTATGAGCTAAATTTGATATTATGTTGTGAATATTATAATTTGCATCCTCAGGTGACCCATTCCACATCTTTGTCAAGGCAGGTGGAATTTGAGGCAAACACAAAGGATGTGATTCCTCTCTTCTCTATCACATACGTCATTGCCATTGCATTCTCCATCCTCTCTTGTTTGAGGTATGTTAACTTGAAACTTTATGTTTACAAGAGTATTGTGCGATGTCTAGCACGTTATTTTACCAGGGCTTTTGTGTAGATGTTTTTACATATTCTCAAAACTTTTGGTTTCTAGTTAATTTACATTTTAATTATATTCTAAGTAGTGATGGGAAAATTGGATCTTTGATTGGAACCCCGAATCCCATTCAGCAAGTTTCGAGTTCGTACTTCATCGTCACTTGTGAATCTTGCTTGAAAATGATTCCAAACTAGATTTGTTCAAAATAAATGAGGTCATGTTAAGGTCTATTAAAGGTGCCATAGAATGGAAAACTGAATTGAGCTTGGCATGGTTGAATAATAAGAGTTCAGTACATGGACATAACA